>SJYF01000930.1:2484547-2509619 GCA_006410515.1 Procapra przewalskii
GTGTCTAGCAAGTGCTTTTGAAAAAGCAGCAAAATGCTAAAAGACTGTAATGGGTCCCTAGATGGAGGTTTCTAAACACGTGTATCTTTCCTTTTTTTTTTTTTTTTAAAGCAAGCAGTAAAGCCTTAACGTTTTTAATATTTGAGTAAGTAGTGCCTGGTTTTTATATTTCACCTCCCAAGTTATGATGGGCTTCAGGCAGAATTTCAACAGGTACCACCGTCGTTTGTGATCATAAAGAGTAATATCAGATTGCAGTTGGTAATGTGTAAAAGGTCTCAATTTGATGGCTGGAACACAAAGGACTTGTGTTGTAAACTAATTGCTCTGGAAAGGAACTTGGACACCTTGTGGCCTAGAACAAAGTTTTATTACGGTATGACTCAGTACATTTATCTTCTTCATCTTTACTCTTTCCACTTTATATATATTCTTAAACTCTGTTCTCTTAACATATCCTAATGTCTGTCGTATTGGACAGGTTTAGGTTAAGGAACACATTTTAAATGAATTCACAGTGAAGAACTGCACCGTAAAGTGTGTGTTGTGTTCAGGTGTGGTGGAACAGGCAGAAACTTACTAGCAGGAAGCCAGGCTAAGAGCTCCGCTAAGTAGAAATAAGACGGTTTGAACGTGTAGGTGGTTGAGGCATCAGAATTGCAAGGGCTCTGCTGGTGCTCTGGATTTTGCTGGGGGTAGTAATAGGGTTAACAGGGGCTTCCCAGGTGGCTCATTGGTAAAGAATCCACCTGGCAAGACAGGAAACCCAGGAGAGGCCGGGTCAGTCCCTGGGTGGGGAAGATCCCCTGGAGGAGGAAATGGCAACCCACTCCAGTATTCTTGCCTAGAGAATCCCATAGACAGAGGAGCCTGGCAACTTAGCATGCACAGTGGGGCTAATGGGGTTGCTTGAGGTGCTCCAGCATGACTTTTGAGGATGCTGCTGGAAGAGATTTCCTTTTGTGCAGAAAGGGCAAAGGAATGGTATATTCAGCAGTGTTGACTGGCCTCAGAATTTTGAAGTGAGGGTCATGTTGGCAGTAGAGAAGCTGGCTGAATCCTCAGGCAAGATGAAGTGAAGCACCTAGCGTTTTTTAAGACTGTAACTTTTAGAGTGTATACAGATTTTTGGTAAGCAGATTACTGCAGGTAGGATCTATCCTCTCTCTGGCTAATAGGTTAGATTATAGCACTGTATTTTAAGAAGAGTTTTGAGAGAGGGCGTATTCCGGATGAACACACTTCAATTAGTGTGGTAATTCTTAAGAACTGAATTTCAGAGTGGCAAAAATGTTAACCCTGAAGATGTTTAATTGCATCTGCTTTACAGATCCTCACAAAATTTACTTTGTCATCTTACACAGCTCTCTAGCTTTACAACTGCTCAAGACATGTTTTACTAATGTACATTTTTGCATTCTTTTAAAAAGTGAAAGTCCAGTTTAACAGAACATCTGCTTCAGTCTTCAAGAAATTTCTCTTCTTTGAAATGCAATCAGAAAGATGACCTCCATGAATCTCCTGAGAAATATCGTTTCATTCTCCAGGTTTCTGGAAAGCTCTTCTTAAAGGAGCAGCGTGCTTTCTCTGAACTTTGCTTGCCTTAGGGGTTAAGCATTAATGATGCAAAGCAGGAAACATTGTATACCTCTTCTTTCAGAACTAAACTCTTGAACAGTGAATAAGTACTAAATATTATTTATTCCCTTGTCCTTATTTTTCTTTATAAGATATGTGTAACACACCGACTTACTGTGACCTAGGAAAGGCTGCCAAAGATGTCTTCAACAAAGGATATGGTAAGTATGCTATTGTAAATTGCCACTGTGGGGTAAGCATTCATACTGAGTGCCTAAGATATGGGAGATACCATGCTCAGTAAAATGAGGTTAAGTCAACATTAATCTATTTCACAAGATTGAAGGGGATAACTATTAGCAGGTTACTAGACTTCTTTTTTTAGAGGTGGAGTGCCGCAAGCATTAAAAGCCATTGTGTACATAAACACGTATTTGCATATTTAATATTATCTGTGGGGTGAAGTAGTATAAATCTGTAATATATGTGCCTTCCTTTGGTTAGCTCTGAGGACAGTTAAAGCAGGGAGTGTGTTTTTCCTCCTCCAAATAATGGCAGTGTTTTCATGAGTGTGAAAACCCAGCTTTTGACTTCTTTGGAGGAACATACAGTGTTTAAAACCAAGTAGACATTTAGTTTTGGTTTTAAAAATTTAGTCTTGAAATTTAAAGTTTTCGTGCTGTACACATTTGATTTTTTTCTTAACTAGTGATGTTAATTATGTATTTTAAGCTTGTATATGTGTATAATTTCTAATAATTTTCACTCTTAAAATAGTGCGTTTTTCTTTCATCCATAGGTTTTTTTAACTTATATTTTAAAAATATTTCTTTATTATTTTGGCTTTAAAAATCACGCTTAATTTTTGTTAGCATTTTGTTGTAATTTTTGGTTACAATTCAGTTTTTGTTAGAATTTTGTTAGAATTCAGTTTCTTGTGGCACTCTCACCTAACAGGAATACTGAATATTTTCCATATGAAATGTACTAGGGACTATTTTCATAATTTTTTAAATTGCAAAGACCGTAGTGCATGTCACATTTTGTACATCACTTATTTTTTATGTGTGTGTGTGTATCTCTAGGATTTGGCATGGTCAAAATAGATCTGAGAACCAAGTCATGTAGTGGAGTGGTAAGTACTTAATATACTGCTAATAGATGTAGCATAATTAAAGGAACCTGTTTGGAGATCATTGTTTAGTCAGGCTACGTGAAACAGCACGCCTTTGGTGCTACGCTGTCTTCCCTGCGGCTCTGTCCTCCCCTCATTTCAGAGAGCCACTGTGCCACTCGAGCCCAAGGACAGTCAAGTTGAATTTAGGGGGAGATCTTTGTTTGGCATTATAAAAGTATTCTGAGTCTTAGTCTGAGAAGATATAGAGTACATGTGTATATATAATGTATGTGTCTGTGTATATATTTTTTATGCCATATTTTTATACTTTTGTGAATATGTGGACACTAAAATCTTTGCTTCCTTTTTATTGGGTTCATGCAAATTTTGTTGCCCTTTTACAAAAACTAACTTGAGTCTGTCCCATCATGATTAGTTGAAACAAATGTAGAAATACATATAGAAAGTTAGTCAACTTTTATTAATGTTCATGAAGTCTTTTTTCCTGGAAGTTGAGAAATAAAGGATATATCACCATATTATCAGAGCATCACTAACCAGAGCTTTTATAAGTTTCAGCAAATAGATCAAATTTACATTCACCTTATTCTCTGATTTCTCCATATTGGCTGCATCTTTTTTTCTTTGGTATTTGCCTATTCAAACCAATGCAAATTTTATTTCTGGATATAATGATTTATCTAGAAGGGCAGGAAGCATGTGGAGTATTTATGGTGCTCTGTCTCAGACTTTGTCTAGTCCTGGTTTGTCACTGTTCTTTCCCTGGGTTTTCTAGTAGTAAATAAATATTTATGCAACTACCCTCCTAAGATGGGATTTTATTATGTAGTCTATTAAAACAGAAAAATCACACTCATTTTAATTAGTATTTCAAATTTGCTCAAGGTAGTTTTGTGTTGAGAAAATCAACAACTAAAATTTTATCTCCCTTTCATGCTGCTGTTGTGTGTGAATATTCATTCAGATGGTAAGAAAAACAGTATATTTGTGTGCTTTGTTTTTATGGCTGTTTCTGTTCTTTAGTATTGATTTAGGAAACGTTTCATCCCTTGCTCCAGATCGCCTAGATCGTGTCTTGGTCTTTTTGTGATGTGCCACTCACAGCAGCACCGTTTCCGTGATCGTTTTGTTGCATACCAGCATCACAGCAGAACTGTAGATGTCACGTGCATGTTATAAATATGTTTTGCAGTGTTTGAGCTAATCATGAAATTAAACAAAAATTGGAGTAATTGTGAACCTAGAACTCAACTTAGGAAAATTATGGCCTTGTGTTTGAGATTTGGAGCTCTGGTATTTTAGATTTTTGACAAAGCTTCAGACGAAGAAATAATGATGATAAGAAAGAAATACAGGCTAAATACACTTCCTACCTTAATTTTTTGCACCAAAATTAAGGTTTATATTTGCTATACTTACAAGTTTATAAAAGGTAAATGTGAAAAATAAAACACTCGGTAGCTGGATCTACTAAAAGAAAGTGATGTGAGTCGTTAAAACATGGCTGGCATTTTGTCATGTTTTGCCAAGGCCTTGCCCTTAGCGTGCAGTGTGATAGTCTCTTTGAAAACTTGCTGTGCCGTGTAGATAAACAGATCACAGTTTGCCAGTTGTGTCATCAGCCTATAGAACGCGAGTTAGGGGGCAGGGCGTTTGGTGGAGGAAGGATTCATATTGCAGGTGGGAAGACAACTGGGGCAGGGTTGCTGGCGTTTCATGACTGTTGGCAGTATTTCCGAGATGGTCTTTAAAGACAGGGCCAATCAGAAATGTGGTTTCCTTGACAGTTCCTAGACTGCCAGTGACAGGTGCTGACTGTGTGCTTCCCCCTAGAAGGAGAGGTATTTCTGACTGCTTACTGTCATATGACTGCGGGACACCTAACTGGGGAGGAGGGTTTATTTTGAGCCATTCATAGTGACTGTTTGACAGGGGAGAGGGAGGAGGAGGGATAACTTACAGCATTCCATTTTGCTGTGAAAAATGGAGAGATCCTTTCAAATATTGAAATTGTTTACAGATCTGAAAATCTTACAGATAGTTTCGTGAGCAAAAGCAACACATTTTTTGTAACAGTGTGAATGCACTTAATGTTCTGTACACATAAAAATGGTTAATTTATCTTAAGTGTATTTCACCACAGTGAACATTTTAGAAAGTTTTTAATGCAGTAAAGTTCTGGCCCTATTAAAAGGAGGGAATCTAAAGCTTCCAGTGTTTGGGGACTTTTTTAAAGACTTTAACTAATAGTTCAAAAGGTCTGATAGAGAACCAAGTCTTTCATGTCATGAAGTAAATGTTTAAGATTCGATGTTTTTGTCTTTTTAGGAAAGGCATTTTCAGTAAAGATATTTTTCTTTTGAAAGAGAGAGTTTGGGATTCCCGTTTTAGTAAGAGGGTATATGGAACAGAAATATCAGTAAGAGAGGTGGAGTAATGGGAAGTTTGCAGAATGGGTTGAAATATCTAGAGATCAGAAGGGAAGGAGGAGAGCAGGAAGCAAGCTGCTGCAGAGTAGGGTTGTGATAGAAAGTCAGTTGTGTTTTCTGCTGCATCGACTACTGTTTTCTGGAATGAATCTTTTCTATTTGGTGAGCTGATTTTAATTACTTTTTTCTTACCAGGAATTTTCTACTTCTGGTCATGCTTACACTGATACAGGGAAAGCATCAGGCAACCTAGAGACCAAATACAAGATCTGTAACTATGGACTGACCTTCACCCAGAAGTGGAACACAGACAATACTCTCGGGACAGAAATCTCTTGGGAGAATAAGGTACGAGAGTGTTGGCAGCGACTTGCAGGGTGAGCTTATCTTGGGGATGAGCTGATGAACAGACTTTGTCGTCAGTTTGTGCACAGTATATATTTTGTCCAAATACAATCTGAGCGCAGTCTTGCACACTGTCTGGTTGCCGTATTTTTTCTCTGCACGTGGCCTTCTTTGGTATCTTTTTTAAAGATTTTGTTGGTCAGTACATAATGATGACACCTTTGTTCTGAGCAGTTCTACTTACTCTTATACAGTTGGGTGTTTCCTGAGCAGACCAAGCTCTTTGTAGTGATGTAACTTTGCTTTTGTAATCATTGCAAAACTGACTCCACAGAAAAATATTTGTAAAAATTCTTTAATGTTTTCAAAGAAACTCTTTCAGCAGATGCTTGTCAAGTGCCTGCTACATTCAGGGCACTAGTTTTTGAGGTATGTCTGTATGCACGTTATTATATATAGATAATGCATCTGTATAGCTGAATAAGTTACTTAGGTTGGTTTGTTAACTGTCCAGTTACCATAATAATTTCAAAAGAGTATCATGATTATTTTGTCGCATTTGGGATTTTGTTGTTTTGTACTCTTTAATTTACATTACTGGCCATTATAATTGGATCTGACCTGTATGTCTTAGCCCGTTTTTTGGTGAGAATTGTGATGAAGCCTGGGGTGAGGGGAGAGGGGTTGGGGCAGGGAAAAGGAAGAAGAGGCAATTTATGAAATAATCTAATGTTTGGCTTTCTTTAATGACTTCCTTATTAGCGAATAAGTTAGAGAAAACTTTAGAATTGGTTTCTCAAGTCAAGAAAAGAATTGAAAAATGCTAATTGTTAAATTTAAATCTTTATTTTTCAGTTGGCTGAAGGGTTGAAACTGACTCTTGATACCATATTTGTACCAAACACAGGGTAATTATCCCAACCCCGTTTTCTGAAATGGTCTTGTTTCTTGAAGGGATGGAAAGGTTTAGAGGAGGGGGCTGCAGGAGGAGCTCAGAAGGGGAGGCAAGCAGAAACCTGTGTGTGCAGGAGATGGGGAGGAAGACCACCGGAGGCAGGGGGCGGTTTTCATTTGAAATCTGGGCAGATGAACAAGAACTTGTAAATCTAATTCAAAGAGGCACTTTGTGGGGAAAACGTAGGAGCGAGAAGGGTCTGGGTCTAGATGTTTTTAAGCTATCCCGAGGATGCTTGGATGTGAGGTCTTGCTGGGAAGTGAGCATCTTTAGAAAAGTGTGTCGTCTCCTGGCAGCAGCATAGTGTAAAGAGCGGGTCTACTCACTTGATTTCTTAGCCTTTGTAAATCCCCCAGCTTCTCTGGCTCAGTGTTTTCATCCTAAAAGTGAGGATTTTGTTTCCTGCCTGCCTGTCTCTACAGGAGCGGCGCTCGGTGGGCGCGGTCCTTCTGAGCTGCGGCAGGCTTGCTCCTCCTGCCGCACACCTGTGTTGTCGGCGGCGAGGCTCTCATAAGAGGCCTGACTTCAGTCGCCCTGGACTGTTCAGGACTAGTTTTGTGTTTTCACAAAATTGTCCTTCAAAAGTGTACACTTCCATCCCACGTTGTCCAGGGAGACAACACTGACCTGAGGAAAATAAACATGCTTACCAAAAAATAAAGTACATTTCTCTCTGTGACAAGTCAATAATCTAAAATGTTGTGGGGTGTTACCTTTTGTACCATTTGGAAACATTTAAAGAAATTTGTTTTTTTGTATGTTTATATACATATGCATTCAGGTTATTTGGTACTGAAATATCTTGGACCTTTTTATACTTTTATGAAGTTAATCATGAAATACCTTATCATCTGAATGTAGAGAATAGGTAAAAAATAGTATATATGTTTCAAATCCTAGCAAAATTACATTTGTAGAGCTAAGGCATTTGAAACATTGTTAGTCTGTTTGTGCCTTCTACCAAAATAATATTTACACTGGGGGAGAAAAGGGATCTTACTCTCAAGATTCCTAGACAGCAGTAAAAGCTCATGTTGTTTTTGTTTGTTTTACAGAAAGAAGAGTGGGAAATTGAAGGCCTCATATAAACGGGATTGTTTCAGTCTTGGCAGTAATGTTGATATAGATTTTTCAGGACCAACCATCTATGGCTGGGCTGTGTTGGCCTTTGAAGGTTGGCTTGCTGGCTATCAGATGAGTTTTGACACAGCCAAATCCAAACTGTCACAGAATAATTTCGCCCTGGGTTACAAGGCCGCAGACTTCCAGCTGCACACTCATGTGTGAGTGTTCCAAGTTCAGAGTTCCTCCTTTAGTGCCGGTGCAGCCGCCCAGAAGGATGGTGGCCATGAGCGTGTTGCGCAGATTGGCAGGGGGTGGTGCCTGCATGTAATGATGCCGTGATGGACACCCGGCCTTGCTGTGCTGTCCTCGAAGTCAGCAGAGCACCGCGGGGCTTGGTGCCCATGGCACAGGTGCTCGCTGCTGGTCTCTGAGCCTGGAGTGGAGAGAGCGAGGGCAAGGATTCCCTTTGATAAGAGGGGTGCTTTGGAGGGGTGCTGCTACTTCCTCTGCTTCCCTGCTCATCTTGGCAGTTTCTGGAAGCAGGTCTGTTTGGATCAGGAGTAACCCCCTGATTGATCAGAGAGTCCTGGAACAGCGCCAGTGTAATTCTCTGGAGGTGTTCAGGTACCCTTGTGTGACCCCAGGAACCTGTGTTGTATTCAGAAGTTGCAGGGTCCCCAGAGCAGTCCAGGGTTCAAGTCTGTAGGGCGCACCCTGTTGGTTACATGAATTTGAACTTGAAACTGTTCCTTCATGTCTTGGCCTACTGGGCACTAACAGTGTCCCAGAAAGAGAAGGATTACCTCTGTGTTTTTGAACCATTGCAGATTGCCGTCCACTAGACACTCTAATCCACTTATGATGACTAAAGTCACTAGTGGTGTAGACAGAGGCATTGAATTGCTGAAACAGTATTATCAGGAAAGCCATCAGAGCTCAGGGGCTGACCTCTGAGATGCTGTGAAACAATACCCTGGGTCATGCCTGGTAGCTGTTGCATGGAAGGTGCTTTCTTATGCTAAGATTGTGTTTTGAATGAAATCCAGAATTGACTTGTACTACTATATATATTTTTTCACAGAATCTTTGTAGAACTCTATTTTGAAGTTTCTAAGTACTATGAACAACTGAGAGACATACAGATCGTATTTACTTGGTGTCTGCCTTTGTGCCTAGTCAAATATTGTTTAAGAAATTTACATTATATGGGGGAGCCGAGTAAATGAATCAGATGTTACTGTGCTTTAATTACATGGTTATAAATTACATAACTTTTATTTGACAGTCATTTATGCTAGTTTACTGAAATCTGTAGTTATAAAACAAGACCCTGATTTAGATAGTCTTGGAATTTGTTTCCATATTGTAACAAACTAGATACTTAAGGAGGTTTTCTTGTGCCATGAAAACAGGAATGATGGTACTGAGTTTGGAGGCTCGATCTACCAGAAGGTGAATGAGAAGACTGAAACGTCGATAAACCTCGCGTGGACAGCCGGCAGTAACAACACCCGCTTCGGCATCGCTGCCAAATACAAGCTGGACTGCAGAACTTCTCTCTCCGTAAGGACGTGCTGAGTTCCGAGCGGACGTTGTGATGTGGTCGTGGTTTGCATGTTCTTTGTTAACTTTGAGCTGGTCACCGTGTAGTGAGAGGAGCATCTCCCTGAAGTCGGGAAACATGGGTTTCAATCCTGGTTCCTCCTGTATTTGCTGTCTGACCTTCTCAGGTCATTTTCTCTCTTGGCCTCAAAATTTTCTTCTCTATAGATTCCTGGGTTTCAGTCACTTTTTCTGTTGCGTTAGTGAAAGTCTCTCAGTTGTGTCCAATTCTTTGCGACCCCAAGGACTCTACAGTCCATAGACTTCTCCAGGCAAGAAAACTGGAGTGGGCAGCCTTTCCCTTCTCCAGGGGATCTATCTTCCCAACCCAGGGATCGAACCCAGGTCTCCCGCATCGCAGGCAGAGTCTTTACCAGCTGAGCCACAAGGGAAGCCCAAGAATACTGGAGTGGGTAACCTATCCCTTCTTCAGGGGATCTTCCCGACCCAGGAATGGAACCAGGGTCTCCTGCATTGCAGGCGGATTCTTTACCAACTGAGCTATTAGGGAAGCCCAATTGCCATTAGTAATTCTTGTTACAGTGCTAATTGGGCTCTTAAATTTCAGGTCCTGTGCTAAGACTTTGTATGTATTATCTCATGTCATCCTCACAACTGCTTTTGTTTGGTGAAATAATACTGCCCTCCTCCCCCATTTTATAGACAAGGGAGCTAAGACTTAGAGTGGTCAGGTAACTGCCCAGGATCACTCAGTAAGAGGCAGTGTCAGGGTTTGATCCCAGATGGCTCTGTCCCTAGAGTTCATTCTCTTAGCCCTGTCAGAGGTCGTAAAACTGGTATCTCAGAGGAATCTCGTGCACAGGGAGGGATGTTTGGCCACGTGGTGTTTTAACGTGCTGCTCGAGGCCTTCACACTGCGTGCTCAAGGTTCCCTCTGTCCCTACTAGTCCTACTGACTTCTTAAAAGATTTATCTTTTTATTAATTTAGCTTTCAGTTTCGGTGATTCTGGCTTGGTCCTAAGGTGTTTCTGCCTTGGAAATCTGGTTCTTGGAGTGGTGGTGGTGGCCTTGGCATATTACGAAGTTGATTTTCCATTTCTGTTTCACCTCTTTATCTTAGGCTAAAGTAAACAATGCCAGCCTGATTGGACTGGGTTACACTCAGACCCTTCGACCAGGTGAGTCGAATGAATAACAGTGGGCTTGGAGAAGGTGAGTGAGGAATAATGGAAATGACAGACAAGCGGTAGTCACTTTAGGGACATGCAGACAATTGTGGAACATTCGGTTGTTCCAAGTAAAACAGATTCACTGCTTTTGTTTAAAAATGTGTGTGTGTGTTTCTAATTATAACTTGGTTCCTCTGGCTTGTGGGTTTGGTTGATCACTCGTCATTCTTAAGTCTGAACGCCTTTAAGCAGAGTGTGTCCTGACTGCTTTACAGATGAGGTGGTCATGGGTCCCTGGTGTTACATTAGTAATAGCTGTAATCTCTCTGCCAGCTGAACCCATGCCGCTGCCTCCACCTGTGGTTTCTAGGAAACACAGAATCTGATTGTGATGCTCGTTACAAGTAATTGTGATCTTCTTCTTCTCAGGAGTGAAACTGACCCTGTCAGCTCTAATTGATGGAAAGAACTTCAATGCAGGAGGGCACAAGGTCGGTCTGGGATTTGAACTAGAAGCTTAACATGGTTTTGAATAAAGCATCAGCTTTGTCCCTGGAGATGAAGAGAAATGAACCCACTATGTTTTGGCCTTAAAATTCTTCTGTGAAATTTCAAAAGTGTGAACTTTGTATTCTTCCAAAGAATTGTCCTCCTCCCCACACTGAAGCCCAGGTGCCGAGTCCACCCTAAGGGAGGTGCTTGAAGGCGCGCCCGGAGGCTGCCCCCCTCGTGCCACGTTTCAGTTCAGTCCTGCAGTGTTAGTTTCAGTGTGCTCCTCGGCGATGGGGTGGTGGCATGCTCAGAGGAGACGACCCGCCCCTCCAGTTGCCCATCGCACCCTGCATGTCCCACACCACTGTTTCATGCCCTTGTAATATATTGGTCTCTGTACGGTAGTAGAATCTTTGGTTTCGCATCAGAGTAAAATAAACCCATCACATTTGGAACATAAACCGACTGGACTTGCCGGTGCCGCGTGCTCATGTTTGCTGTGACCGACTCTGCTGTGAGGTCGCTCTCACAGGCGGGCTCTGGTCTGAACGGGTCTCTGCTCCTGCCCGTCGCCGCCACTTCTGTTGGCCTCCCTGTTGCTGCTGCTGCTGCTCTGGGTGAGGCCGAGCCCCGTCCTGCTGGGCGGGGGCACGTCTGCTGGGCTCCTCGCTGCCGGTTGCAGTGAGAGAGTCTGTCCTGGTAGTTCTGTCAAGTCCCTGGGGAGGAGCGAGAGTGGGTGGGGAGGGGGCAGCGGGGAAATGCTGCCTGGGCGAGGCTGGAGCAGGGGGCACACCCGAGGCCCGCCAGGTCTCAGGACAAGGCTTTTGATCTAGAAAACTGATGCCCAGAGGATGGAAATAGTGGTTCAGAGAGGAATGAGGAGACTGATATCTTCAGGGTTTACTGGTAAACTGTCTTTCTAAAAGTAGAACTCCCGGAAAAACAAAGCTTTTAACACTCTGCTGGTTGCAGCAGATTCAGTCTGTAGTTGTGAGTAAAAGTGGGCCCTGCCGTTCCGCCCTCCCACCCCGCCCTCTAACAGGGACATGCCTCCTTGTGGGTGCTGTCCAGTGTCTTAGTGCCTGTGTCAGCGTCTCTGTGTAAAATGTGAAAGCGCGTGTCTTGCCTTGCAGCGCGCGGCTCAGGTTGACAGGGCAGGTTCTCTCTGTGGCCGCGCCACGTGTTTTTCGTTTCTGTGCCTCTGAATCTGTGGTGCTCATTTGCTCGCCTCGTCGCTGTACGCAGTTTGCTGCGCAGATGGTGCTGCACTGAGTGCCTTTGTGCACTTCGCTCTGTCCGCGCCGTGAGTGCCCCCGGGGCGCACTGCCCAGGGGAGCCTTCTGTGGCGATGAAGCTGGTGTGTGTCCACAGGGCCCCATTTGCAGCATGAAGTAGGTCAGCGGAAGGGCTGTCTTCAGTTCTGTTTTTTATAAGCTTGCACAGCCACGTGCACAGCCATGGCTGCTGTGTCAGTGTGCGTCCACAGGCTCAGTGTCTGGCAGGCAGGTGCTGAGTCAAAGTCACCCTTTAGAAATTCGGTGCCAACCTGTGTTTCTACCTGTGGTGGTCAGGGTGCCTATTCGCCTGCATCCGCAAAAACGCTGAATGTTAACAGACTTAAAAGATTTTTTACCACTTTTAGAGGAAAAATGTCTTAACGGTATTTTCCTAATGGCCAGTGAGATGGAGCTGTTTTCATGGGTCCACTGATAGTTACACTTCTCCGGTTGGCCTGTTCAGATTCCTCTCTTTGCAAGTCAGTCATCTTAAGAACAGCTGGACACGACTGCTTTTGGAAAACGTCAGCGCTGCAAGCCACTTCCCTGCCACCACCAAACGTTCTCTACGAGAATCCAGATTCCAGCCACCACTTGTAATGTCAGGTATCTGTGATACCAGCCACACGGAGTGTCATTTTCTCGTTGTCTCTGTGGGTTGAACTGCCCTCACAGGAGATTAAGAATAACAGAAAAGGAGAAGGGATGGGGGGTAAACGACAGATTCATTCTGTGCAGGGGACGCCTGTGTCTTTCAGGCAGAACTCTCTGCAACCTGAGTGTGGATGGGACGCTGAGCTGGGCTGGCTGGGCTTCCCTAGTGGTTCCTGGGGTTAGAGGCTGTCACTGTGGGCGTCTCTTCAGCCGGGTGGTTGTAAGGGCAGGGGATGGAGATGCTGGGGTCTGAGGAGACGCAGAAAACCTCCAGTGAGATGCCCCTCATGCGCTTCATTAACTTGTCTGACGAGGGCAGTGGTATTTACGGCCCGAGGTAGGTGGGAAGGTTGCTGCAGGTCAGTGTTTCTTCCCTTCCTTGCGTGATTTTTTAAGTGATTTCTTCTTGTAGAGCCGAAGAGCTAGTCTTTGTGTCGATACGGTAACCCAGACATAAACAGAAGGATGTGGAGTTCAGCGTCTATTCCGCAGTTCCGTTGGACTGTACAGCTGCTGGGCTGTGATCTGAGTACCCCCGTCACGAGTCGTAGCAGAAAGGAGAGCACGCTTGAGCTTCCGTGCCAGGCCCTGTGCTGGCCCCTCCCAGTGACTGCAGGCGTCTGGAGTGCAGTCTCCCAGGAGAGGGAGCCTCCCCAGTGCGCTGGTGCGGAGATGCTCACCAGCTCTGCCATCCACCCATAAAAAGCCCCTCGGCACCTCCCCTCTGCTCCTCAGATCCCCTCCTCTCCTTCCCTACCCCCGGCCCCTGTTAGCCTTACAACTCCTGTGGCCTCACCATTATTTGACCTTCCCTTTCAACATCAACTGACTGTTGACCCTGCCACCATCCTCAGCCTCGCCCCTGCAGCCGCACTCTCCGACCAGCTTGTTTGGCCTCTGGTGGGTGGCTGACCACCCACAGACCTCGGCTGTGAGCGGCCTGTCTGTGCTTCTCAGCTGCTCCGCGGGCTCGGAAACAGCAGCTCCAGGGAAACAGCGCTGCCACCTTCCCAGTGCTCTTGGTGTCTCTGCCAACGTTCTGCCTCTTCTGTGGCGTGGAGACCCCGCCACCCCAGCTCCCACCTCCTGGGCACACTCACGGGGGCGCAGTTAGGCGGCGTGTCGGTGGTTTTGCTCACCTGCCTGCCCTGAGGATGGGCTCCAAGAGGCCTGCCTTCTTGTGTCCTGTGGCTAGGCCAGCACCTGGCACCTGATGGGCACGTAGTGGACATGTATTCAGTGAATGCGGGCCTGAGTAAATGGGGGGCCTGGTCTGGGGTTTCTGCATCCAGACTGAGGTTCCCTGGCAGGTCCTCAGTTACCTCTGGCCATCAAAGTGGCACAGATAACTCCTGACCTTTCTGACAACTCTTTGAATTACGATATAATAAACACTCTGTGAGGTGACTTCACTGTTGCAATTTAAAAAGGTTCTGAAAAGACCGACATGATTCCAACTACATTTGACACCACTGGCTGCCACTCCTGTCTGCCAGCAGACGGCTCCAGCCTAGCTTTGGGGTCCAGGCCTCCTGCCTGGGAGGTCAGTCTGTCTGGTTCCTTTTGACTTCCTCCCTCCCTTCCCCGATAGCCTCCCAGCGCACAGTCTGGAACTGACATTCAGTCTGGTTTAACCCCTAGACTGCTGGCCTTGGGAAAGGACTGGCAGATGCATCCTGCTCGGGCTCTGCTGGTGGTCCACACCCTGTGCTTTGTGCAGGCTCTGCCCTGAAGAGAGGCGGGAGGCCAGGCTGGGAGGCCGCATTCCCCAGGAGCCCCTCAGAGCTCCACGCCCCTGTCTGCACCGCAGAGGGTGTGTTGGCAAAACCTCAGCACAGTAAGATGTCAGGGATGTAGAAGGGTCCCTGGTCTGAGAAGTGTGCGCATGTTTAGAGCAAGAGGCTGATTAACTGAGAGGAGACTGTCAGCATCCCGTCCCCTAGGGAGGGTCCCTCCTCTGCCTGCATGGGAGCAAGAGGCCATCCCAGTTAAATGATTTGGGGGCGGCAGGGGGAAGGGACAGTGGGCAAAGCTTGTTTCTGCCGTTTAGTCACTGGCTAGTCTCAGCGCAGTGGCTGGAACAGAGGATTGACAGGATTCCAGTTTTCTTAAATTTACTGTGAACTGACTTGTGGCCTAGCTTGTGATCTATCCTGGAGATGTTACTTGTGCACTTGAAACTAATGTGTATTCTGCCGCTTTGGGATAGAATATGATATATATAAACAACAATGCAGAGACTGGCCCGAAAGCCAGTGTTTCTGGGCTGATTTTCTGTCCGTCCATTGATGTAAGTTAGGTGCTCAAGTCCCTTCCTGATAACTGTGTTAATGTCAGTTCCTCCCTTTATGTCCGTCAATCTTTGCACTCTGGATTGAGGTACTCCTATGTTGGGTGCATATATACTCACAGTTGTTACATCTTTTTGAATTGATCGTAGATTAATCCCTTGATTATTATGTAATGTCCTTGGCTTTTTGTTAGTCTTTGAATTCTGTTTTGACTGATGCGAGTATTGCTTTCCCAGCTCTGTCTCCATTTGTAGGGAGTTCCTTTCTCCGTCCTTTCAGCCTGTGTCTGCATCTGAGACGATCCTCCTGCAGGGCCCCGTGCGGTGGTGACATTTGTCTTGCTTCGTATCGGGGCCTCCGTCACCCTGTCTGAGAGACTGAGACGGCAGCCATCCTGCCAGGACTCAGCTTGCTGACACTGTGTTGTGCTGTTATTTTTCTTATAAAGTTTAGGAGGAAACAGAACTTTCTTTATAGTTTTATCAAAAGCAGGGCCATGAAAGGCCTGAAATGCCAGTTAAAAATCAGGGCAGGCAAGTCTCTTTGTGGAGAGGAAGAGCTGTTTCCACCTGGCCAGCCCTCCTCCTCCGCTACCTTCCTGGCCCAGAAGGAGACAGAGAGCATGGCTTCTGCCACAGAGGCTGGAAGTTTCCTTCCGAAGGTCCTGAGGCTCCAGGGAGCTGGTTCCCTGTTGTGTTCTTGGGGCTGCTCGAGCCAAGAAGGGAGACAGGACGTGGGCTCTGGCCGGGTCCTCAGCCCTAGACAGGCGAGCTGCAGCCCCAGTGCTGCTAAGGCTGGCTGACTTAAGAGTAAAGCAGGGGGCTTCCCTGGTGGTCCAGCGGTTAGGAATCCACCTGCCAACCCCAGGGCACAGGTTCAATCTAGTTGCTCGCCGCAACTAGAGAAAGCCTGCATCAGCAACAAAGACCCAGTGTAACCAAACATGAACAGTTTCAGAAAAGTTCCTTTTAAAAAAGGTATGAAGTGGGAAGACTGAGCAGAGGTCCCATCGGGGACCAGCTCTCTTGGCAGACGGCTCAGCACTGAAGGCTCAGCGTGCATGAACGCCTGACCCGGGGCTCAGCGTGTGTGAACGCCTGGCCGGGCTCTGGGCCGTTCTTTCCCCGCGTGCATTTTGGGCACACACAGGTGACAGTAGTAAAATAAGAGGGAAAAAAAGGTATTTGAAAAATAGAAGCAAACGAATTATAGCTTTTATTTTTGTGGAAACTCAGTAAGAAAAAACATAGGTATGTAGAAAAAGACTTTAGAGGCAAACTTTTGAGGGGCATTTTTAATTATAAATTTAATATAGTTGATTAATGAAAAATCACAATGAAGTACCGAGAAAGTGTTTTGTCAATATAAAAGTTTTAGCAGCATTTCCACAGTTTCAGGCTCTTGAATTAGTCGTACTCCCTCCCGCGATCAAAAAAAGAGAGGGCTCCAGTGGGGCCCACGGCAGAGCAACCGGGGATGCTCCGCTCCATGAAGGCCTCAAGGCAGTCCTCAAGGCTAGGGTGTCGCCTAACAGGCCAGCCCTCCCCACGCTCCGATTTCTAGAAGGCCAGAGCACTTGCCTCATGCCTGAGGTCAGAGTCCCATTCTTCAGGCTGCAGGGGAGGAGGGGGCAGGAGTTTAAACTGGACTTGACACGTAGTGCTTGATCACATGTCCGCGCCTCGGTACCTCCTCTACGCTGACACCATCGAGGGGCCAGGATCTGGCACGGGCCGCAGTGGGGGGCCGGAAGTGGGACGTGCCCGTGGTGGGGGCTGGCATCGCACCATATACCCTGCTCCAGGTGGTGGTCTTGCCACACCCAGGGTTAATGCTGGGATTAGTGAGAAGCTGGGGGCGGGGCTGGGGGGGTGGGGACACAAACAGTATGAAAATATAATACTGGCAAACTATTCCGCTGCTTCTTTGGTACTTTCCAAAATTCTCTGATCAAAAAAGTATAAGGGGAGCACACCATTAAAAAATTACCGTTTTAAGTATTTACAGAAGCAATTCATGATACATTACATAATCAATACACAGTATATGAACAAATTCTTCAGTGAAAGCACTTGTGAACTCCTGTTCCAGTATGAGTCAACAGCCCACGGACACCTTCCCAAACAGGCCTCCTCCATCCTGTGTCTCACTTACATTACAGTATATTAAACGGGGAAAAAAACACCGTCTTCCAATCTACACTTTCCTTTTAAAACTTTCTTAAGATCTGCCGCTGAAATCGGTATGTACAGAGATTTGTTGGATATTGAAATCTAGGCAGGTAGCTCCACTCCCATCTCGAGCATGTCTGAAATAATACTAGCTATTCTATGTATACAGTATATGTTTAATATGTAAGTAACCGCACCATGTTATGTCGCCACGATACCAGGTGAACGTACAGTATTATGTACAGTAGTTAGCTCTGGATGATGACTCTACGCCTAGGTGGACAGTGTGGTCTGCAACATCTGAGAGGGGCGTGGAGGCGCTGGCAGGGGGACAGCCCGTGCGTGGGCACAGTGTGTGCATGTGAGCCCACACCACCCGCGCACGCACGCCCCGGACCATCCCTCGTTAGCTGGCCGCCAAGGCGCGATCACACGAATGGAAGGATCCCGTGTATGAGGAGGGCCATGATAGCAGCGCTGAAGAGCCCGGCGACGGGCACCGTCACGAACCAGGCCACGAAGATGTTGCGGAAGAGGCGCCAGTCCACGGCCTTCCGCGAGCGGATCCAGCCCACCGCCACCACCGAGCCCACCTGGAGGGAACACAGGCGTCTCAGAGCAAACCGAGGTGAGGCGCAGTCTACGCTCAACCAGTATAAGATGACCAGTTCTTTCCCCTAAATCCGATGAAAAGCTTTTAAAAACACTTACTAGATTTTAGCTATAATTATTTTAGGATTACTCTGTCCAGAGTACGGTTCTGAAGCACTTTTCCACGTGCATTCTGCTGTATTTGAATGGACGCTTAGCCAGTAAATGTTTTCTGTTCTCCCTGCACTTTATCAGCCAGCTGTGATGGCCCTTATTTTGACTGTTCCCCAGGCAGGAGACCTGGTGACCGTGGTGAACCCCCTATAAGCACACAGTGAAATGGCAGTAACGTGCCCTTCCCCTGGAGTAAAAGCATCAAAACATTGGAGCTGGAGATCTTGGCAAAGATCTAATCCATGTGGCTCAGTCTGTGGACGATAAAACACTCCCAGAGGGTGTAGGGAGTAGGAGATTTTCAAGTCATGGCAGGTTGAGGATGAGAACTGAGGGCTCTTGATTTTGAACATTTTCTCCAATTGCTTTGCAATCCTTGTACTTTACTGATTAAAAAATTAATCAAATGGGACATAAATAATTGGTTTTAAAATGTCAATCATGTTTCACAAATAGAAATACTTGAAAATCAGGATGTAACATGGATTCACTATTTCTGTACACTCGCAGTACATTTTATGAAATTTACAAAGGAAAAAAGTGCACAACTTTTAAGTATCTAAAAATGGAAATCATGAGAAAGTATAAAGCCTAATATCTCACACCTCAGTCAAGCTCTGATGAAGCTCAGCGACATCATGAGGGTGCCCTTGACCCCCAGGAGAGGCCCCTGAACATCTCCAGGAAACAGGCTTTGTCTCCACTGACCCAGAAGTATTTCAGAGTCAGCAGGGGCCAGTGAGGTTCAAAGAGCAACTAGGGTGTACTCTGAGGTCAGCCAAGAAAACAAAATCCAACACTTCACTTGTTTATGGAAGCAAGCTAGAACAGCAAAACCAGCAGCATATTTAAGGAAGTTAATCTGACATTTTGTCAGCCCAAGCTGTGATTAACTAGGAATTCCGAGCCACCCCCAGGTAGCAAATAACAACCCATCTAAGGAGCATCGGATGATCGTTGCATGTAAACCCTTTGTCTAAAACCAGTTCCTAGTACACAGGAGATAACCGAGACATTTCTGCTGCACAGACTAGCTAGGTCCTACTGGTCCTCAAATACAGTCAAGTCTAACACTGGCTTCTGAGATGAGACTCTCCTCGTTACAGTCCCTCTTCAGCTAGGCTGGATTATCTCACACATAAGAGAACATACTCAAATTTTAGGGTTATCCACACTCTCTCTCAGAACACTTTTCTTAAACGCAGAAAATAGAACATATTGCAAGTTTATGTAATAGGAGAAGTGGACAGTTACCCACTATCAGTAGCTGTTGTTCAGCAGCTAAATTGTCTCTGACCCTTTGCAACCCCTTGGACTGCAGTGCACCAGGCTTCCCTGCCCTTCACTATCTCTTGGAGTGTGCTCAAATTCATGTCCGTTGAGTCAGTGATGCCGTCTAACCATCTCATCCTCTGCTGCACTCTCCTCCTCCTGCCTTCAGTCTTTCCCAGCATCGGGGTCTTTTCCAGTGTCGGCTCTTCACATCAAGTGGCCGAAGTTATCAGGTGGCCACTGTTAGTGAGTTGCCCCAAAACACTGCCATTGCCACGCTTGTGTATTCCTTTATGTTATTTTTAATAAATACACCTATATTTGTAAACAACAGGGAACACTACTGTTTCCTCTAAGAAAATAAGCATTTTCCCACAGTGCTCGCACCTTTATGACCATCATAAAAAATGGTACACCCCTTAGGTGGATGGACCTTAATTTATTGAAACATTTCCAATTTCCCTCCAATTTTCCCCTATTAGCAACAATGTCATGATTATACCAGAAAAGACCCTGATGCAGGGAAAGATTGAGGGCAGGAGGAGAAGAGGGCAACAGTTCATACAATCCAATATAAAAAGCAACCTGATTTAAATATGTATGGGCCGAAGACCTAAAGTAGGCATTTTTCTCAAAAAGACATACAGATGGCCAGCAGGCACAAGAAAAGCTCCTCAACATCACTAATCATCCAGGAAATCCAAATCAGAACCATAATGAGCCATCACCTGTCAGAATGGCTATCATCAAAAAGACCACAGATAACAAAGCTGGCAAGGGTGTGGAGAAAAAGGAACTCCCGGACCCTGCTGGAGGAAATGTAAACTGGTGTATCCACTGTAGGGAGGTTCCATAAAAGATTGGAAATACAAACTACTATACGATCCTGCAGTTCCACTCCCGGGTATTTATAGAAAGAAAGTGAAAACACTTAAGTTGAAAACGTGTGCACCCCAACATTATTTACAATGACAAAGATATGGAAGCAACCTAAGTGTCTGTCAATAGACAAATGGATAAAGGAGAAATGGTATGCACACACACAGGAATATTACTTAGCCATAAAATAGAATGAAATTCTGCCATTTGCAACAATATAGATGAACCTGGAAGGTATTACACTTAGTGGAATAAGTCAGAGACCCAAATTTTGTGTATTTTTACTTATACATGGAATCTAACAAAATAAGTGTAACAAAAAAGAGATTCATAGAATCAGAGAACAAAGTAGTAGTAACCAGAGGGGAGTAAAATAGGTGAAGGGGGTTAAAGGGTACAAATCACTAGGCATAAAATAAATTACAAGGATGTAATACACAGCATGGGGAATATAGTCGATATTTTATAATAACTTTGTATGGGGTGTCATCTATAAAAATACCAAATTATGCTGTACACCTAAAACAATATTTTACATCAATCATATTAAACAGTTAACACCTGATAACAGACGGTCTCTTCGTGCACTTGCCCATTTACATAGTGGAATCTGAATGTGTCTCGATGTTTTGTTGCTCAGTTGCTGTGTCTGACTCTCTGAGACCCCACGGACTGCAGTGCGCCAGGCCTCCCTGTCCCCAGCCACCTCCCAGAGTTTGCCCAAGTGCATGTCCACTGCATTGGTGATGCCATCCAACCATCTCCTCCTCTTCTGCCCCCTTCTCCTCCTGCCCTCAATCTTTCCCAGCATCAGGGTCTTTTCCAATGAGTCAGCTCTTCACATCAGGTGGCCAAAGTACTGGAGCTTCAGCTTCAGCATCAGTTCTTCCAAAGACTATTGAGGGTTGACTTCCTTTAGGACTGACATGTTTTATCTCCCTGCAGTCCAGGGGACTCTCCAGAGTCTTCTCTAGCACCACAGTTCAAAAGCATCAGTTCGTCGGTGCTCAGCCTTCTTTATAGTCCAACTCTCACATCCGTACTTGGCTACTGGAAAGACCACAGCTTGGCCATACAGACCTTTGTTGGCAAAGCAATGTCTCTGCTTCTTAGCTCACTGTCTAGGCTTGTCACAGCTTTCCTGCCAAGAAGCGGTGGGCTTCTGATTTCATGGCTGCAGTCAACATCCGCAGTGATTCTAGAGCCCAGGAGGACACCTGCCACTGCTGCTACATTTTCCCGTGTTTGCCGTGAAGTGATGGGACCAGATGCCACAATCTTAGTTTTTTTAATATTGAGTTTTAAGCTGGGTTTTTCACTGTCCTCCTTTACCCTCAAGAGACTCTTTGGTTCTTCACTGTCTGCCATCAGAGTGGCATTATCTGCATATCTGAGGTTGACATTTCTCCCGGCACTCTCGATTGCAGTTTGTGCTTCGTCCAGCCGGGTTTTTCACATGATGTGCTCCGTATATAAGTTATTCAAACAGGGTGACAATAAACAGCCTCGTTGTCCTCCTTTCTCAGTCCTGACTGAACCAGTCAGCTGTTCCACACAGGGTCCTAACTGCTGCTGCTTGACCCACATCCAGGTTTCTCAGACAGCTAAGATGGCCTGGTATTCCCAGCTCTCCAAGTGTTTCCCAGTTTGTTATGATCCACAAAGTCAAAGGCTTTAGTGTAGTCCATGAGACAGAGGTAGATGTTTTTCTGGAATGTTCTCTCTATGAGCCAGTGCATGTTGGCAGTTTGATCTCTGGTTCCTCCGCCTAGTCTAAACCCAGCTTGAACATCTGGAAGTGCGCGGTTCACAAATGCAGAAGCCCGGCTTGGAGGATTTTGTGCATACCTTACTGGCGCGGAGAGGAGCGCAGCTGCCCGGCGGTCTGAACGCTCTTTAGTGCTGCGTCTGTTGGGGACTGGGATGAGGACTGACCTTTTCCAGTCCTGTGGCCACTGCTGGGTTTTCCAATTTTGCTGACATATTCAGTGTAGCACTTTAATAGCATCATCTTTCAGGATGTGAAATAGCTCTGCTGGAATTCCATCACCTCCACCAGCTTCACTGGCAGCAGCGCTTCCTAAGGCCCACCTGACTTCTCACTTCAGGATGTCTGGCACTGAGAGACTACACATCATGGTTATCCAGGTCGTTTAAGATCTTATTTGTTTACATGGGTGTTTAAATAAATATTAACGGATATTTAATGCGAATATTTTCTCAAGCCAGTATTTTTGCTTTCATTTTTAAATTTCTAATTTCATACACTAAAATATGCTATACTTTTTTTCCTGTGATTTATCTTTGGCTTGAATATTTGATATTTAACTCATTCCTTTATTTAAAAAGACTCACTTCTGGCCATGCTGGGTCTCTGCTGATGTGTGGGTTTTTCTCTAGTTGCGGCGAATGGGGCTACTTTCTAGTTGTGATGCACAAGCTTCTCATTGTGGTCACCCCTCTTGTTGGCGAAGCACGGGCTCTAGGGACTGTGGGCTTCACCAGGTGCGGCCCGTGGGCTCCGCAGCCGCAGCTCCCGGGCTCTAGAGCGCAGGCTCAGGGGTTGTGGTGCATGGACTTAGCTGCCCTGTAGCAGGTGAGATCTTCCCGGATCAGGGATCAAACCCATGTCTCCTGCACTGGCAGGTGGATTCCTGACCACTGAGCCCCCAGGGAAGCCCATAACTCTCATTTATTTTAAATTTTCTAAAATGAAATTCTATTTTATTCTAAAGTAATTTTAAAATATTATTTAAGCCATCAGATTCTGCACATTGTAAAGCACGTATTTTGACAACTGTGGGTCTGAATTTGTTTCTCTAGGGGGAAAGCCAGTTATCCTACATCACTTACTTATCCTACATCATCTCCTTCCTCAAACTACATGCCCATATGTACTAGGTTCTATCTACTTTTTTATACAAGTATCTAATTTCTTATTATTGTGGTAAAATATATGACACAAAAATCTGTCACGTTAACAATTTTTAAGTGGCAACCATCGTCACCATGCGTCTGCAGAATTTTTTGTCATCCCAACCAGAAACCCTCTGCCCGCCTGCCCTCTTTCCCCATCCTCTGGCCTCCTGTTTGCTTGTGGCAGACTTCCTATCTGGCCAAGCTGTTCCCTTGTCATTGTTTCTGTTTGTAGATCATTTTATATTCCTGCTAATTTAGCCCACAAAATTAACTGCAGCCTTAGTTTGTAAAGTGGTAAGAATTTGGTTGGCTTTGTGTTTGAGGAGAACTGACATCTTTATAAAACCTACTTCCCCACCCAACAACACAGTGTGTCTCATACCCAGGTTTTCTTTGACCTGTGAGCAAAGCTTTGTGTTTTTCCATGTACATCTCTCACTTCATTAGGATCTTTCTGAAGTACCTTTTATTTTTGTTGCAACTATGGAGGTTCTTTGTTTTTATCTCATTTCCTTACTGGCTATTGCTGACAGGCAAAAGTTCTAAATTTTCTTTTTTTTTAATTGCAAACTTGGTCATTTTTACTGTATTCCAGGAATGTCTTAGGAATTCATGCTGAATTTTATTAAATGTCTTTTTGGAATGGAGCGCAACAGACAACCATATGTTGTTTTCTAATGGATCGATGAACCGTATTATATTGAAGACATCTGTAAACACCCATTTCTTGAGCTCTGTGAGGGGCCTGACCCGTGTAGGTATCGGCAGCAGATTAAACCCTGTCCTGTTCAGAGCCGACTTTCTGACAACCCAGATGATCAATATGGTCCTGTAGAAATGTTCTTTTATAATAGTGATGATGTCATTTATTAGCATCTTACTTAAAGGTCTTTTTTTTTTAATCAACATACATCTGGAAATACAGCTTTGACTGTTTGTGGTGTTTTCAATCAGGTTTCAGTATTAGGTTATTCAGTATATGTTTCATAGAAGAAATTGGAGGGCTTCCTGTTTTATCTTCTCCTATATTATGGCAAGTTCATTTACTGTGAGAATTCTCTAAGATGGAAAAGGTTAACCAGCGACTCCGTCAAGATCTAGAGCCAAGCAGCATTTTCCTCCTTTCGCCTCTTCAAGTGAGAGTTGTTTGTGGAGAACCTCCTTCCTTCCTTCCTTCCTTCCTACTGTTCTGATCAGGTTTTCCGCTCCCCTCCCCACTTCTTGTTTCATGTTATTTGTCATGTGTGCTTGCTAAGTACATATGCTAAGCAGCTTCAGTCATGTTCAACTCTGCGACCCAGTGGACTGTATCCTGCCAGGCTCCTCTGTCCATGGGGATGCTCCAGGTAAGAACATTGGAGTGGGTAGCCATTCTCTTCTCCAGGGGGGTCTTCCTGACTCAGAGATTGAACCCAAGTCTCTTGCATTGCAGGCAGATTCTTTACCATCTGAATTACCAGGGAAGCCCAGTTACACTACTATAAATCTATTCAAATCCTTTACATTCCTAAGTACTTCTGTCTTCTTCATTTGTCACAGACTTAGTAATTTCTGAGTTCTAACAGCAAGCCTTGCATTTTTAGTCGCTATGTTATTTGGATCACAAAGGGCCCAGAGTCCCATGGCTTTACTGTTAATGAGGTCTTTTGTTGATATAAGGTGGTATTCTTTGCTGTCATTTCAACTTTTTGAGTATGTTTTCAGATTAAGTTCATCACCAAGCGCTAACAGCAACAGAATTACTGAGAAGTAGGAGAACCAGACAGCATCTGTATTACAAGTCATCTAAGGTAGTCTTTCCATTTTCCAGATTAGATAACTGAAACCTAGAGGCTAGTGATCCTATTTGTAGTTATTTTAACTGTAGTTGATTTACAATGTTATGTGAGTTTCAGGTGTAAAGTGATTCAGTTATATATATATATATATATATATATATACACACACACACACACGGGTTCTCATCCGCTATAGGTTATTATAACATATTAAGCTTAGTCAAGGCTATGGTTTTTCCTGTGGTCATGTGTGGATGTGAGAGTTGGACTGTGAAGAAGGCTGAGCACCAAAGAATTGATGCTTTTGAACTGTGGTGTTGGAGAAGACTCT
>SJYF01000930.1:2534961-2555461 GCA_006410515.1 Procapra przewalskii
GAAGGGGAGGGGAGTGGGGGGAGAGGGAGAGGAGAGTGAGGAGGGGGAGGAGGGGAAAAGGAGGAAGAGGAGGAGGAGGCAGCCAATCTCAGGCACAGACCACTCTGGGGAAGCCAGACACCAGGCCTGGTGGAGTCTGAGAATTCAACTGCTGGTGAGGAGTTAGGGCTTTTGAAGAGCACCTCTTTACATAAGGACTGTGTAAGATAGCAGTGTGTATGGTGAAAGGATCATATTAGTAGGGTTTGGATAAGGGTTAGGGTTATTAGATAAAATGGTCTGTATAGTCAAAGCTATGGTTTTTCAAGTAGTCCTTTATGGATGTGAGACTTGGGCCATAAAGAAGGCTGACCTCCGAAGAATTGATGCCTTTGAACTGTGGTGCTGAAGAAAAGTTTTGAGAGTCCCTTAGATTGCAAGGAGATCAAACCAGTCCATCCTAAAGGAAATCAACCCTGAATATTCACTGGAGGGACAGATGCTGAAGCTGAAGGTCCAACTTTGGTCACCTGATGCAAAGAGCCAGCTCGCTAGAAAAGACCCTGATTGAGGGCAAGAGGAGAAGAGGGCAGAAGAGGATGAGAGGGTTGGATGGCATCACCGACTCAATGGCCATGAATCTGGGCAGACTCCAGGAGATAGCGGAGGGCAGGGAAGCCTGGTATGCTGCAGTCCATGGGGTTGCAAGGAGTCAGACACAACTTAGCAGCTGAACAATAGGTAAAGATGCTTAGAGCAGGGACCCTCCTAACGCACACGTATCAGACCACTCCGAGCACTCTGTCCCGTAAACCTGGACTGCTGGGCTGTGCTTCTGGTTCAGTGGGTCTAAGCCTGAGAATCTGCATTTCTGACAAGTGACCACATTATGCCGATGCTCCTGGGGCAGGGGCCACACTGGGCTTGGGAAGCAGCATTAGTTAATCTGCTCCGACTCCACAAAGTCATGTGCCAAGAACCTCACTCAGCATTCGTTCTAGAAAAGCAGAACAAAACCCAGGTCCTGCCAGCTGAAGCCCTTCATCATAAATAAACTTCAGGCTTGTATCCAGCCCAACCCAAGTGATTTATCCAACCCAACCCACTTTATTTCCTCAAGTTATTTTTGCCTCTTGTGAATTATTTTTTTAAGGACAGAAAGGCAAAGACACTTTCTGAAGAGTGCTAACTCGGTCTCTGAAGCATAAGGATGACGTCTGAGACAAGTCACGTCAAACGCAAAGTAAAACAAATCAAACTAAGCCCAAGATATAAACAGCTTCAAAATAATTCAGGGAGGAGGAAGGGAGGAAGCCAAACCAGAGCTCTGTGACTCAGCCCACGGGGACCCACCGGGTTCAACTCCACGCAAAAAAGTGCCACTTTTATCAGAATCTCTGAAAGTTGCAACAGGGGTAGGTTGATGCCGCCACTCTTTGTTAGAACATCTCATTCTTTCCTCTTATCTCTAAGGCCCTTAAACTGAATGGAAACGTTTTAAGGGAGAAAAGGACTGGGAAGATTAAATCTCAAAATCGGCAGAAAGGCCGGCCACTTATGAGAGAGGCAGAGGACTGGGTCTTCCCGGCTCACTTGTCCCCAGATATGACGCCAGGGCTACAGAGGACCCAGCTGGATGGCAGAGAAGCTGGCATGAGGAGACAGGATGGAATTAACGTCTTCATTTCAAGGGCGAAGTTAACCTTCAATGTTTAAATAAAAATAGGATTTGGACTCACCTACTGGATATTTAGAAACACTCCCCAGAGCCAAGACCTCAGCAAAGTCCTTTTCTGACTCTGGCTGGACCCTCTGTCCTGACCTCCTGCCTTCCCTATGCAAAACCCCTCACCCCCAAACTTTAAGTAAGGAAAAGCTCCCACAGCAGCGTGTGTGGGGAGACAGAGACGAGCTGACTCAGGACACGCCGGAGACGTCAGGCTGAGGCGATGACCGACGGCAGTGAAGGAAACCGCAGGCCCGACCCCCGAGCACAGACAGCGCCGGCGGGAGCGGTCCCCGAGCTCAGCGCTCTGCCCGCGTCCCCTCCTGTCTCGCGGCCTCCCTCTCACAGCGGTTCCTGCCCAGGTTCCTGCCCACCCGTCTCCCCTTTCTGAGGCGCAGCGGCTCGGGGAGAGGAAGCGATGGGCTCTCCCAGCACAGGGAGCGGCGCCTGTGTTCCCAGGTGAGTATCCGTCACCAAGGTTCTCGTACCGACTTCCCAATATTCCCAAACAAAGGGGCAGCCACCCTCTTCACACTACCTGGACATTAAATAGATACTAAGCCACATCATTTCCAAATTTTTAGAAGCCTTTTTTTGGGGGGAGGGCTGAGCTTCCTGACTCATGGGATCTTAGTTCCCCAACCAGGGATTGAACCCTGGCCCTGGCAGTTACAGCACCAAGTCCCAGCCACTGCATAGCCAGGGAGCTCCCTGGAAGCCATCTTTAAAGAGAGCGAGGAGAAAGGACAGGATGTATGAGGCTGGCGTATTCTGATCATCATTTACAGTGGCATCGGGGACCAGGGGCTAGATGCTGGGTGTCTGACCCCTGCCCCGTCGTGCGCCAACAGAATACCCTGATGGAGGCTTGGAACTGGCTGCCCACTTTCAAGTCTGCTCTGCACCTCACTAGTTATATGGCCTCGGCACTCAGCCAGCTTCACTGTGCCTATTTCCCACCTGTCAGGAGATGTTGGCAATATTACTGATTTCTAGCTAATTCATTTAAAACTCAGCTCAATAAAAGCATTTATTTTTTATTATTCTTCAAAACTCCTCGCTGAAGTTTTTATATTATCCTTGGTTGCCTCCTTCATTTTATAGTTTCATTTCTCTAGCATAATTTAATCTCTTAGTAATCTGATTCTTCTAGCAAATTTGCAATAAAACTGCAGCAAAAGATGAGAAAAAGAGGGACTTCCTTGGTGGCCCAGTGGTTAAGTCTATACATACTTCCAATATAAGGGATGCAAGTTTGATCCCTGGGGGGGGGGAACTAAGTGATGGCCAAAATATAAAAAATAAAAATTAAAATATTCTTTTAAAAGATGAGAAAAAGAAGTGATGGAAAAAATAGGTAAGTCTAGAAAAAGTCAAATTTTAATAAAAATCATACATTTGTGGTCTTCTGACATTCATATCAAGAACCAGGGAGAGAGAGAAATAGAGGCTAGGAAAAAAAATGCAGAATTTAGAAAGAAATGATTCTCATTTCCACCAGTTCCTATTTCTGGGACGCTATCTGACAGAGGCCCCCTTGCCTTGCTTTGTTTAATCTCTCATCACTAGCGCAGGCGGCGTCTGGTCGTCAACGGCTGCTCGTCTTTCTGCTCAGCTCACTTGGGCTCTGGGAGCTGAGTAAAACCAAGAACAAGTGCTCGGGTGAGCAGGGCATCTCTCTGCTCCAGGAGACTTCCCACCTGGGGCTCCGGGGCCCACCCGGCACCACACATAAGCTTCATGAGATGCACAGACTTGGGGGGGCGGCCTTCACACTGTAGAGCTGCTTTTTCTCTGCCTCTGCCTCCGGTTTTTAACGGATCATGGAAACAGCCTTTGACAAATATACTTCATACTCTGATCAAGCCGGAAGGGCCATCCAGCTGCTGTTGTCTGGGGCGAGGGTCTCACCTCTCTCCAGCTCACCATGATTACCTGGCACTTTTCATGTAACTTAAAGCAGCTGTGATGCTTCAACGCTCCCCTCACCCCTGCCCCTGAAATCTGAAAGCCCTGACCTCAACTCTTCAAAGCTGTAAGAGCCAAATTAGAAGGTTACGCAGTGCTATGAATCACGGCGGGGTACAGCACATCCCTGGTGGCTCAGTGGTAAAGAGTCCGCCTGCAACGCAGGGTGTAATGGGTCTGGGCTGGGAAGCTCCTGTGTGCCTCAGGGCAGCTAAGCCTGTGCACCTAGAGCCCGTTCTCCGCAACAAGAGAAGCCAGCACAGCGACAAACCTGGGCACCGCACTACAGGGTAGCCCTGGCTCGCTGCAGCCAGAGAAAGCCCACGCGCGGCAAGCAAGACCCAGCGCAGCCAAGAATAATAAAGAAATAGAATGAAAAAGAACCATTCAGAAAGAGTGACGTACACAAACATATAGTTAGATACGGCTATTAAAGCCTGAGAGAAACTGCCTTGAGAAAATCCTGCTGGCAAAATTAATAAGGATTTCCCCCATTTTGGAAGAGGGTGCTTTTGACTGTAAGGACGCACCATTTAGCAGAAGCTTTATCTTTTCAACAGAGACAGGCAGACTTCTGTCAGATATGGCCCATAACTGAATATGAATCCTTAATGGACATTAGCGAGAAGGAAAACACCCCCGTGAGCCTCTCCGCTGACCAGACACCCCCCCATGATGACAGGTGTGTCAGGATCTGGCCCTAGGAGGCTCATCCCAAACAGAAATGGGCACCTCTCTCCACCATCCTCTCTGCAGAGACTTGGACGGAGATGCTGAGTGAGGTCCCTACGAGCTCATCAACACGGAGATGTGTACAAATACCAATACTGTGTGAAAGTGCTTTATCTACTAAAAATGCTAAAGAAAGGGATTTTTAACCAGGCCCCACCCCAAGCCCTTAGGGAAAAAGAACACAGGCCATCAGAACGGGAAGAAAAGGAGTAATTCTGAAAACAAAAGAATCACTGGTTTGAGGATCCAGGGGACAAAAACAGCACAGCTCTAGTGACTGGACTTACTGGTCTGATGAGCTCTGGGGGTGGGGGGTGGATATCTGTGGTGTGGACGAGTAACAGCCCCCAACCCTGTCTGGGGCTGAGGACCTACTGTTTACACGTGCCCCCTCCTCCCCAGCTCAGGGAGGTTCGGGCTGGCACATCGCATCCTGTGACTCAGCACCAGGAAGGGGATGTTAATTGTCTTTTTTTTTTTAACCCAAATCTCTGCCTTTTCTATTTCACACCTCTCTTGAATATGCAAAACAAGTAACTGCACCTCCTACTCGCGCTTCTGGCTGGCAGCCAGCAACAGAGCCAGGCCCAAGTCCACCACCCAGGCTGGACTCTCACACGCCTGCCGGCTGAGGGCTCTTACCTGGAGCTCCGGTGTACATGATGGAGAAGACATTGATGGCAATGGTGGCGGCGTAGAACACGGGAAGCGCCCGGAGGCCGTTGGGAACGGGGTCCTCCTGCGGGGTAAGGAGATGAGGGAGCAGGTCAGGACTCCAGGGGCGTCTGCAGGTGGGCAAGATGGCACGCAGTGCCGCTCGGAGAAAGCCTCCCTGGGGCTGTGTGCACCCCCAGACCCAGTGCTGGCCTGGGCTGTCCCTCCCAGACGAGCGCTGTCAAAGGGCCGCCACGGGGACCAGCAGAAACATCCAAGCACAGGGACCGTGTGGGCTGCAGGACAGTTGGGGACAGAGAAGGGCTGCTGGTGAGGCCAGCTCTCAGGACCCAAGCCCCGAGCTGGCCTCCTCTTCAGAACCCAGGGCGCTCGCTGTTCTAACGATGGGCACCCTGGCCCCCTAAATCCACCTTCCACAAATACTTTCAGGCCTGACCCTCCGAGGACGCCCTGAGAAAGTCAACTGACTTCAGCACCACGGCGTTACTACTAGATTTTATGTGACTCTGTGACACGTTTGCTGTGTTGAAATACGTAAAGTAAATACAGAACTATGTGCTGCTGCTGCTGAGTCGCTTCAGTCGTGTCCAACTCTGTGCGACCCCAGAGACGGCAGCCCACCAGGCTCCCCCGTCCCTGGGATTCTCCAGGCAAGAACAATGGAGTGGGGTGCCATTTCCTTCTCCAGTGCATCCAAGGGAAAAGAGAAGGGGAAGTCGCTTAGTCGTGTCCAACTCTTCGTGACCCCATGGACTGCAGCCTACCAGGCTCCTCAGCCTATGGGATTTCCCAGGCAAGAGTACTGGAGTGGGGTTCCACTGCCTTCTCCAACTACGTGCTACGAGTTTCCAAATCTTCTTGCAAGGTAGAGCACTTCACCTTCAACTGTCACACTGAAAAGAACTGTGGGCTCTTTGTCTAAGAAAACATTTATTGTTTTTTAACAACCTTAAGCTTCTGGTACAACATTTCCTAAATCTAATGTTTCAAGAAGAACAGTACTGCATGTGTTTAAGGCAAAATATCACCTGGGAGAATATAAGAAATTTAGAGTTTACAGAGGAAAAATGTAGAGTTTGAGGGTTTGGATCCACAGAGAATTCTGAAGCAAAAATATGAACTGGGAGCTCAGCGTAGCACTCGCATGTAGGTGTTGCTTAAATAATTCAAAAAGAGGCCAATTTCTAATGACCGTGTAAAACACGCTTGTACATTGATATGAATCTATTACCTACCCTATTACAAGGAAAATCAAGTCTAAACATTTCTTTCTTTTTTTTTTAGGTCTAAACATTGATGAGAGCTACAGAAGCCAGGATCAGTAGCACGTGTGCATATTAAGTCACTTGAGTCGTGTCCAACTCTTTGTGACCCTATGGAGTAGCCCACCAGGCTCCTGTGTCCACAGGATTCTCCAGGTTAGAATACTGGAGCGGGCTGCCACGCCCTCCTCTTGATGTGAGCTACGGGAGTCAGGATCAGGAGAGACTATCTCAAAGGTTCCTACTGTCAAATGCAGACGTGTAGAAATTAAGCCCTCTGCAGAACCTGAGCGCATCAAGAGCCCGCCTAGAATGTCTCTAGCAGCCCCCAGCACTCGTCAGGAGGCTGGAGTGAATGCAGTGAGGTGTAAGGAGCACTGAGATCAGGGGTGGTAGGTGATGCAGCCGCGTGGGAGTCCCGGCCAGGCTCAGAGGCTGGCAGGTGAAGGGCAGGTGTGAAGGGGCGGGCAGGGCCTGGGAGGAGCGTGCCGCCCCCTGATCTGCCATGGGCCCAGGACAGGAACCCGGGCTGAACCAAAAACAGAACGCCCACATGCTTACGTGCCTACCACCTCTGCTTCCAAACTGTTCTTTTCTGGGGACAGCAGCTGCTAAAGATAGACTCCCAACTGGTAACTTGTGAAGGTGTGAAGTCTTCTGTTTGTGCGCTGTAGCTCAATCACCTTCTGTTTTCTTAAATAACCTACTCTTTTTATTTTTCGCCTCGCCACAAGGCATGCAGGGACCCAGTGCCCTGACCAGGGATCAAACCCTTAACCTCTGCATTGGAAGTATGGACTCCTAACCACTGGACCACAGGGAAGTCCCCAGAGGACCTAGTCTTAACACACGATGACGGCTGTCTCACCGAGCCCCGTCTCCTTTCCTCCTCCTTTCTTTCCTTCCTTCCATCCACCTATCACCTGTCACCCATCCAAGCAGCCTTTGTTCTCTCTCAGTAGACACTCAGCCAGCAGCTCGGAAGGGCTGGGCAGAGCTGCGCGCTGCCTACACATGTGAACAGGGAGTCATGGTGTCCACTCTCAACAGACCTCACAAAGAGTGAACCGGGAGCCCAGCAGGAAATAAATCCCTGCACGACGATGCAAGAGTGCAGTGATGAGAAGGCAGGCGCTTGTGGGGACACAAAGGGAGGAGCCCAGTGGAAGCTGGGGTGGGAGGCGGGGCTTCCTGGGGAGGGACACCTGGGGGCGGAGGAGGGGCAGGAGCCCGCCTGGCAGGGATGCCTGGGGCAGCAGAAATGAAAGGGGGAGGCTTACCAGGCACCTGCCAAGATGCTAACAGGCCCCAGCACAGCAGGAGCCCGGGAGAAGGGATGGTCAGTGAGCGATTACCCAAGAGACCTCAGCCTGACTCGAAGAAGAGCCGTGTAAGGACACAGCTCCAGGCAGGCACGTCTGATGGGCTTGGCGTGTGCCGAGCAACCAAGGGCAAGCGGCAGGATTTATAAAGCACTGCAACAACCCCTGACATTCCCCTAGAACACTGATCTCAGTAAGTTTTCATTTTCATCTCATTTCATTTTTGATAAAAAAATGTACCCCTAGAGGTGGAGTTCCTGCTTTTTATCTTGTCCTCAAGGACAGGAAAAAAAAAATCCAGTGTCTCACGCTTCCCTTCCCCATTAGCAAACAGAGAATACCTTCCCTCTGGGTAAAAAAATTCTCCAGTTGTTTCTGGTGCTGGGCAGTTTCAAAATCACAACACTATCTCACTCTATTCTGTTTACCGGTCACAAAATCATTCTTTCCTTTTTGAGGTGTGAGCATTAGTGCCCAGGAATGCTGAGCAGTGAACTAAGTCATAGGGCAGGGCACCTCGTGTCCAGTCCCAGTTCCGGGGGGTCCCCGGGCACTCCACCCGAGTCCTCAGCCTGCTTTATAATAATGTCTGATTCCAACATCGGGGGCTGTGCCTTAGTAATTATTCCCCTGAGCCCTCTCACTATTAATTTTTATTGAGCAGAACCAAACTTAGTTCTAAAACGTAACTAAAAAAGATAGTGAACTCGCTTACCTTTTTTAAGATGAACATTCTGATCAGTACAAACAGCACGCCAGACATGAAACCAGACAACAGTGGAGATATAAACCAAGAAGCAACTGAATAATCAAAAGAAAATCTAATGAATGTCAAAATTCTACACAATTCAGGTCCTATTTACATAAAGAGCGGTAACTAACATACAGCACACACATTAACAAACATTCCTAGGATTATTCACCTTTAACTCAGAACTCAACAAACCCACTGACCTCCACACGGGGGTCACCACCCTCAGACACAAACCCCACCCCGACAAGCACGAACTCCTCCAGCTCATCATGCACGCGGCCGCCCCAGCTCTGGCCTCTGCAGACGACTCCTCTGATGCCCACTGAGCCCCCTCCTGTGCCAGCTGCGGGGCTAGCTGAAAAGTGGGCCCCGTCCCGTTCATATTCCAAGGCCAGCCTGGCACTGTTCCGCAGCCTCTGGCCACGCACTAGAAACATCTGCGGGAGTTTCCAAAAACCAGTGAATGCTCCGGCTCCAGCTACAGAATTCTGATTTCAGAGGTTTGGAAAGGGGTTTGGGCACTGATATCTTTATTGCTCTCCCAGGTAATTCTAAAGTGCAGCCAGAATCGAACCACTGTTTCAGGAGCTGGGGATCTCGGGTGAGCTTCCGGGGAGTTCATCTGAGTTTTCTGGGATCAGGTGAGTTCTCTGGCCATTTGTGTCCTGCCTGGCAGGTCAGGTGTCTGTTCAGGCCTCAGAGGCCACTATGATTCATAAAGCAACGGAGGTGGTTGAGAGAGTGTTTTTCACAATGGGCATATGGGTACTTATGTGGTTCGATGGATTTCCCTCTCGCTGAAGAAGTCAGAGGCAGGAAGTAAGCTGTCAGACCTCTCCAAATAGTCCCCACTGGGCAGCCCACAGTGCAGAAGGAGCACCCAGAAGGCGGGTTGGGGGGAGGACTCCTGGAGGCAGTGGGGGTGAGCACCTCATTTTCCCACTTCCCCAGCACCAGGAATGCTGACTCCTGGACAAGGGCCCAAAGTTTTTCTCTGACTACAGACTGATTTCAACCAGGTAAATTTCTTAACTCCCTGTGAACAGCAGATAAGACACTGGTTTTCAAAGCTGAATGACAATGCGGCATTTGATAAGAGCATCCAGAGTTTAAAAAAAAAAAAAAAACCGCGTAACAGTTCACCATCTTTGCTAACAGAAATTTTAAGGGAAAACATATTATCAGCATACATGAACATTTAAAGGAAAAAACATAATGGTAACTTTTAATAACACTTACTCTAGAAAATGTAAACTTCCTTCTTATACGTAAAAGAAAATGCCAATTACCAATCTTGACCAGCTCCATCCACTGCACACCTTGGGTACCAATTGCGACGAGGGAGAACCCTATGGTGGCCCCGACGATACAGTGAGTCCCTGAGATTGGGAGCCTCAGGAAGGATGCGATGAGCTGCCAGACAGCTGAGCCTGTGGGTTGAAGATAAAAGACAAAGACAGAGGCAAGTCAGGGACTTGGTGCAGTGTCTCAGATCGCCACAGAAGGAGGAAACCCAAATTATAGTCCTCCTTCCCCACCCCTCCCTGGGGTTAACTGTCTCTGGATTGTTTCTTAACAAAGTCCCAACAGAAACCACTCAAATAACGTTAGGCAAAGGAACGTTCCTCAGCACGGAAGGGATAATGCTAATTTTATTCAAGCGAAAGTCTTTGATAGTATGAAAAAAAAAGCCTGACGCCAGCTACAAGTTGACTCTGTCACTTTTAAGCAAGGATGCAGGTGATGAGTGAGTTCTGACGTGAAGCATGGCCAGGACCAAGCAGGAGACTGTGAACCAATGAACGCAGAGAGACAGGACAGGCTGTGTATCAGAGGAGGTTTTGCTGTAGTCAACATCTTTTGGTTGCATCATAAGGAGACTGGAAGACAGGCTATGTATACGAATCAATACAAAAGAGGGCAAGATACAAACATCAGATCACAGTATTAGGGCTTCCCTGGTGGTGCCATGTTGTGCTGAGTCACTCAGTCGTGTCCAGCTCTTCGCGACCCGATGGACGGTAACCTACCAGGCTCCTCTGCCCATGGGATTCTCCAGGCAAGAATACCAGAGTGGGCTGCCAGGCCCTCTTCCAGGGTAGCTTCCCAATCCAGGGATCGAACCCAGTTCTCCCGCATTGCAGGCGGATTCTTTACTGTCTGAGCCACCAGGAAAGCCCTGGTGGTCCAGTGGCTACAGATTCTTAACTACCAACCAGAGTTGGTCCGGGAAGATCTCACATATCGAGGGGAAACTAAGCCCAGGAATCACAATGACTGAACTAGCACTCTGGAGGCTGTGCGCCACAACAAGAGAAGTCAGTGCAAAGAGAAGCCTGCGAGCCCCAACCAGTGAGCAGCCCCGCTCACTGCAATCAGAGAAAAGTCCGAGCAGCAAGGAAGACCCAGTGCAGCCAAACAAATAAAAATCACAGTGCCGCACACCTAAAACTGGCATTACCAATGTGTCACGTCAATATACTTCAGTAAAAGAAGAGTGTAATTCCATGTTGCTTTTCATATTTTTGCCTCTCCCATGAGAAGTGACTCTGATGCCAAACCCCACGCTGGGCACCTACCCCCAGCCCCTGCCCGGCCGCCAGGCCATTTCGGCCTGCCCCCTCCAAGCTTGCTAACTTTCAGGAGTCAAGAGGGCCCCTGGGTTTTGGCTTTGTGTCCTTCCACCTCAACTTCACCACCCTCTTTCAGGCTTCGTGTTTTTCTAGGCCAGAGTTCACTCCAGATATTTTCATAAGCAGATCAGGTTTTGCAGGGAGTATTAAAAGCATCGGCTAGGGAGAGATCGCTTTCAGAAACAGTTGTTGAAAAGCTCACGAAAGACGGCAGGGGAACAAAGGGGCGGGCTGATAAACAGGGCACGTCATTAATCCCAAACGTTAATTCTGGAAATCTGGTTGCTTGGCAGCAGCACTGCCTTCAAACAGACCCCTGGCATTTTTCTCCAAAAATATCTGTGCTACAGAGGCTCACGAGAGGCCCCAGTTTGTGTAGCAAGGGGACAGCTGCTCTGGGAGCACTGGGCACCATGACCTTTGAGCCAAAGCGGGCCGTGACCCCAAGTCTATCCCTGAAACGTGTGTTGGGAGCAGAAGGGCCAGCCTGGGGCTGCCAACCTGGTGACAGGCTGGATGGCGGCGCCCACGTTCCCCCGCGGACAGTTCTGTGAGCCAGGACACCTAAGCCCTGGGCTCCTAGGGGGACGGATTGTTTTAAAAATAAAGCCAGAGTTGGGAGTGTGTTACACAGCACAGAACCAGAACTGAAAAAGCAACCTTTATGATTGATAGTCTTACAAAAATTAAAGTAACCCCGTGATGTTATGAGAATGAGAAAAAATTGACCTACATGAACTCAGACCATGCAGTTTTCTGTCTTGAAAGCCACTCTCCTCTCCCTGGGGTGACTTTATAATAGGAAGATTTGTAAGGAGAGGTAGGGGGATGGGGCTGCTGAGAGAAAGAGGAAAGAAATGACCGGAGGATGGAGTGAAAGACAGAAGCCTTGTGTGCAGGGGTCTTGTGAGGCAAGAGTGGGTGAGAGGCCTCTTTGACCTTGGGGAATCCTGAAAGTGAATGGCATTACATTAAGAAAAACAGTGGAAAGGACTCCTGTAGAGGTCCAGCGGCTAAGACTCCGAGCTCCCAATGCAGGGGCCCAGGTTCCATCCCTGGTCAGGGGACTACGGCCCATATGTCACAGCTAAGACCGCGCATGCTGCAGCTAAGACCTGTGCAGCCAAATCAACACATAGAAAGAAACACTTAAAAAAAGAAAAACCATGGTAAAAAAGAGATAGTCTAACCTAAAGATAAAGGCGACCTGCCACGAAGGAAGGGATTAAGTGTGGGACTGGGGTGCAAGGAAAAGAGGGCAGCAGAGGATGAGATGGTTGGATGGCATCACCAACTTAATGTACATGAATTTGAGCAAACTCTGGGAGATAGTGAAGGACAGGGGAGCCGAGTGTGCTGCAGTCCATGGGGTTGCAAAGAGCTGGACACGACTGAACAACACAGGGTGCGAGACAAAACCTGGGGAGACTGGGGGGTTAGGATGGTGTCTCTGAGGCTCCAGGCTCCCAGACGATGAAAGAATAGCAGAGCGGGTGTGGGCTACAGGGCGGCGGCGGGGACTCGGCACTCCCAGGGCGCTTCACTGTGACGGCTCCGTCACGCTGTGGTGGGTCTTGCTGTGAAAAGACGGAGAATTCTGAATTTTCAGTGGATTTTGGGAACCATGGGTGGTTTTATACTGAGTGGACTGACTACTGCTTTAGGGCTGAGCTAGAGTTCCCAGAGAGGCCGTGCTCGGGAAGCCCGGCTGGCACGAAAAACGTCTTCTACCCATCATGCTATGGGAAGACACAAAGATCCATGGGCTTGGGGCAAAGTTTATCAAGAAAAAAGAGGGGAAAAAACAGAGTCAAAAAGACAAGGGAGAAAAGGGGGAAAGAAAGGGATGTTGGCTTTAAAAGAGGAAGACTGGGAGAATTCAGGCATTTGAACAGAACCATCTTGATTTGAGCCAAACATCATTATATCACCATCTCTAAACTGCCCAGAATTCTCATGTTCAAGGAAACCAATTTTAAATGTCTAGGTAACTCTCATCTCACCAACTCCCAACAAAATAGGCTTTGAGATTCATCTAACCACACATCAAGAAAAAAAAACAAAAAACCAAAGCAAACAAAATCAAGTTATTCAAGCAAAACCACAAACTGCTCTGGTTAACCTAAATTCTAGTGGAGGTAAGCATACTTCATTCTTTGAGTGGAGAGACTAGGCCAGGGCTGGGAAAACCCCAAAGCTGGGCAAGTTATGCTGTCCACACAGCAAGTCAGTTGTGACAAGGAGCTCAGCTCGCAGGCCTTCTGTCCACCTGGGGCCCCGGGGCAGCCTCACCAAATCATCTCCTAGAAAAGTACCACCACTCCCCACAGGGCCCATCCAACACAGGGAGAAACCGCTGTTAAGGCTGAACTTCATCGCTCTGGACCACACGGGGCGCTACTCAACACTCTGTAGTGACCTATGTGGGGAGCGAATCTATAAAAGGATGTATGTATAACTGACTCACTTCACTATATACCTGAAACTAACACAATACTGTAAATCAACTATACGCTAACAAAAATTTAAAAAGACTGAACTTGAGCAATGTTTTTACTTCTCCTTTACTTTCAATATGTCTTGTCCGCATCACTCTGACTGGCAAAACCTTAATTTCTGCTTGATTTGATTCAGCTCAGTCGCTCAGTACTGTCTGACTCTGTGACCCCATGGACTGCAGCACACCAGGCCTCCCTGTCCATCACCAACTCCTGGAGTTGACTCAAATGCATGTCCATCGAGTCGGTGATGCCATCCAGCCATCTCATCCTCCGTCGTCCCCTTCTCCTCCCGCCTTCACTCTTTCCCAGCATCAGGGTCTTTTCCAATGAGTCAACTCTTTGCATGAGGTGGCCAAAGTATTGGAGTTTGAACTTCAGCATCAGTCCTTCCAATGAATATTCAGGACTGATTTCCTTTAGGATGGACTGGTTGGATCTCCTTGCAGTCCAAGGGACTCTCAAGAGTCTTCTCCAACACCACAGTTCAAATGCATCCATTCTTCAGTGCTCAGCTTTCTTAATGGTCCATCTCTCATATCCATATATGATTAATGGAAAAACCATAGCTTTGACTAGACAGACCTTTGTTGGCTCTGCTTTTTAATATGCTGTCTAGGTTGGTCATAACTTTCCTTCCAAGGAGTAAGCGTCTTTTAATTTTATGGCTGCAGTCACCATCTGCAGTGATTTTGGAGCCTAAAAAAATAAAGTCTGACACTGTTTCCACTGTTTCTCCATCTATTTGCCATGAAGTGATGGGACCGGATGCCATGATCTTCGTTTTCTGAATGTTGAGCTTTAAGCCAACTTTTTCACTCTTTTCTTTTACTTTCATCAAGAGGTTTTTAGTTCCTCTTCACTTTCTGCCATAAGGGTGGTGTCATCTGCATATCTGAGGTTATCGGTATTTCTCCCAGCAGTCTTGATTCCAGCCTGTGCTTCATCCAGCCCAGCATTTCTCATGATGTACTCTGCATATAAGTTCAATAATCAGGGTAATAATATACAGCCTTGACATACTCCTTTTCCTATTTGGAACCAGTCTGTTGTTCCATGTCCAGTTCTAACTGTTGCTTCCTGACCTGCATATAGGTTTCTCAAGAGGCAGGTCAGGTGGTCTGCTATTCCCATCTCTTTAAGAATTTGCCACAGTTTATTGTGATCCACATAGTCAGAGGCTATGGCATAGTCAATAAAGCAAAAAGACATGTTTTTCTGGAACTCTCTTGCTTTTTCGATGATCCAGTCAGTGGATGTTGGCAATTTGATCTCTGGTTCTTCTGCCTTTTCTAAAACCAGCTTGAACATCTGGAAGTTCACGGTTCACGTATTGCTGAAGCCTGGCTTGGAGAATTTTAAGCATTACTTTGCTAGCATGTGACATGAGTGCAACTGTGTGGTAGTTTGAGCATTCTTTGGCATTGCCTTTCTTTGGGATTGGAATGAAAACTGACCTTTTCCAGTCCTGCGGCCACTGCTGAGTTGCTTCGTAGTATTTAATTCCTTACTCAGGACCTGCGTCTGCTTCCAGTCAAAGACCTCAACTACTTCTCAGACTAACCTGCCACCACAAAAAAGATGATGGGCCATCCTAAACCTGACAAATGACCTGCACATCCTCGGTGCTACGGAAGGGCTGCTGGCAACTCATCTCGGGACCCGTGGGAGGGAGCCGTGCTCTTGGCCCACCAGCAGCCAGCCTCCCACGGCATGGCTCTCCCCACAAAAGCATATGCCCTGCTGAAAACAGAAGGTGGCAGGACACTCCCTCACCCCCACCCTGTGCCCATGCAGACCCGCCGCCTGCTGTCACCTCGACCTAGAGGCAAGCAGAGGAGGGTCTCGTCGGCTGCACTTAAGGCCCTGCTGCCCGAACCTCTCAGCTTGGTGAGGGAGCACCCATATGCTGCCAAGGTCTTGGATCAGCGTGGGCAGAGAAGGAACCACTCATCCAGCCAGCGATGCTCTTTCATCCAGGCACCCTGACCCTACCCATAAGAGGTCCTACTGCAAACAGGTGACGTACAAATGGTCTTCTGGCCAGAAAACAAAACAAGCATACCAGATGGAACTCCCAGGGGCAGAATTAGAAAATCTGAACAAAAACCAACAAAAGGATGGCAAATGGCAGAGAAGACCAACGTTTCCTGAAACACAGGCACTTGAGATTCATTTGGTAACTGCTCTAGAGCTTAAACTAAGAATACAAAAGTTCAGTCAACGAACACTGGTTTTTGGCATCCAAGTTTTTAAAACATTGCCTTGGAACTAATGAAAAATATATGAGAAAACAGAAATAAACCATCAAGGTTTCTAAATGAACCTAACTAAACCTCTGAAACACATTCACTTTAACGTGTTCTTTAAGAACTTTCAAACAGCTTTAAAATGACAAAGAGCGATGCTACAAATATCTTTTTTTCTGGACTTTTTGAAAAGCACTGACTTAGCCAAAATCTATTTGAACACATTCAAGAAAGAAATGGTTGCCTGACATTTGAACACTGACCAAAACCATAACATACAGAAAGCACAAATAAGATATAATAAATGAGAAACAAGTCTGAAAAACATACATACACATATATCATATATATATAGCTGAATTACTTTGCTATACACCTGAAAATAACAAAACACTGTAAATCAGCTATATGCTTATTTAAAAAAACACAACTATCAAACCAGTTTTTGAAAAGTTAAAGCAAAAGTCTCATTTATGGGTATGGCAGAAGTCAGGCAGAGAAGTGGGTCGGGGACACACTCTCGCGGGTGGGAAGATGAAGCTACTTACCGACCATGGCGCTGACCTCCCCGGCCATGAGCGTCTCCACGGTGTTGTTGTACAGGTTCACGTCGATGATGCCCTTCCGGATGGTCTCTCCGACTTTGGCCCCCAGCAACACCGAGCCGGTGGTTTCGAAGATGGAAGCCAGGATACAGGCCTGCCTCAAGGTCACCACGCCAGAGCCCACGGCGGTACCAAACGAGTTGGCAACGTCATTGGCACCCACAGAAAATGCCAAGATAAAAGCTATGATAAAACCCAAGATGACCATCCACAGGTACTCGTCCATCGCCATTGTGGACGAGGGGCGCTGGGTGCTTTTCTCGTGCGGAAATCTCTGAAATCGGCCGAGCTTGAGGTTCTCCGGGGCGTGAGGCTGAGAGTTTCTGTAAACAGTGAGTCTGCTCTGGAAAGTGCCGGGTGATGTTGGGGCTGCACAAACTGCTAACTGCTGGTTTTCAAACTACTGTCAGGACAGTTCATTGGGTTGTGTTCAGTCAGCGGTAAAACACATTCCATATTTTCCCTCCTGATCTGGGGAAGCTGTGAGGGCTCCTCCTGTGTCAGAAAGAAAACAAAAGGAATTAGTCAAGTTACACAATTTGATGAACATATGTGGTTTTTATTTTAGAAGGAAAAAATTCTGACAGACGAGCAAAAGAAAAAGAAACAAGAAATTCAGTTACAGAGCTCATCAAATACAAGGAACATGCCTAACTTCTTGGAGCAGGGTTACCCCAGCGTGGCTGTGGTACTGTGGGCTGTGGCTCCTTGTCCACCTGCTCACATACACACTTCACACCGAGATCACCAAACCTGCATCTGAGCACAAAGTGACCCGTCCACAGGGTGACGGGGGAGATGGAAGCTGAAGGGGACAGCGTCCCGGCAGGATGGGGACGCTGGAGCAGAGCCACCTTGTCAGAGCGCGAGGGAGAGCAAGTCACTGTGCACCGCCTCCCACCTCACCTGGGGAGAGCCAGAGGCCTGAGCACAGCCTGGGAGATCACCCCCAGGTCTCCCCAGGGCCCCCCAGATGTCCTTAGGGTTCCCCTGCAGAGCCCTGGGAGGTCTAGCGGGGAGTCCCAAGGAGATCCGGGGGAAGCCCTGGGGAAATCTGGGGGGAGCCCCAGGGAGATCTGGGGGGGAGTCGCAAGGAAATCTGGGGGCAGCTCCAAGGAGATATGGTACAGCCCTGAGAATATCTGGGGGGAACTCTGATCCCCGGGCTTCCTCCATAGATCTCCTTGGGGCTCCCTCAGATCTCCCCCCAAGATCTGCTCAGTGCTCCCCCCCAGATCTGCTCGGGGCTCCCTCCCTAGATCACCCCCTGCCAGATCTCATCTCATCCCCCAAACCTGCCTGGGCTCACTGGCCTTAGATCTTGCCGATCTCCTCCCCGTACTTGCTCCTGTCTCTTGTGAAAACCACCAGCTCCCTCAGCTCAGGGCCTTCGTACCTGCTGGTCCCTGAGCCAGAAACAGCCTCTCTGCCAGCTCACTGCCTGCTCCAAGTCCCTTTCTGCCCTGACGTCACCACCAGAGCGGGCCCCGACCTTGTCTAACAGCAGTGCCACCCACCCCATGCCACTGTCCCTCTCTCTCACCCAACTGTTTGCCTTTTCTACTGACCACCTCATTCATTCGCTCACTCACTCACTCTCGTCTCTCTTCATGCACGAGAATTCCCAGCTGTGTCCCCAGCACACAGACTAGCGTCTGGCACAGGATAAGTCCCAGTCAAGTTGCTCAGTAAGTGAAGAAAGAAGCTATTAGGTAAAGGAAGAAAACTCCTGCATAGGCTTCTTCCTGGGATGAAGAGGTGATGTCACAGAATTACTACATCCGTGAAGGAAAAACGTCATGAAAAGCTTCAGAGTTGTGGTGTTCTATTATTAGACAGAGTACCATGTCTGTGTACTTGAGTGGTTCTCAGCATTGAGAATATGCCTATAAATGCTTATTGAACTGAGTTAGCCTCATAACACCACGTCATATAAAATACAACTCTCAGTCAACATTAAGGTTATTTAGAGGGAAAAAAGCAGGACACAAAATTTATGTACCTATGACTGTGGCAATGTTAAAAGGTATATAAAAGACCCAGAGATAATTCACTAACAGTGTAACAGTGGCTGAGCTGACAAGCAGTAGTAGAGATCAAGTTTTTCTTTCCTCCCAAAACTCTATACTGTCGTGACGTGCTTTCCAAATTAAAATAATACATAGAAACAAATCAATAAATATATAGAACCATCTTTTTAGGAAAAATGATCAACTAAAATGCAGCAACCATACGTGCTGGCAGCGTGACAGGCCCAGGACAAAGCAGGAAGTGTGTTTAGACCACTTTCTCACTTTCTAAGCTTTGTAGCCCACGTGACTCTGGAGATGTGGGAAAAAGACTGCGCTGAGTCGATAAATGAAAATACAAAGTCAAACCAGTATCTGGACCAATATTATCTACCTTGAAATACAAAGAGTTCTAGATGAAGCCTCGTCGGTCAGGTCAGGGGGCCCAGAGGCCAGCAAGGACAGCACGGGGTGCTGTTTACTGAGCACCCTGGTGGCCCGTCCCCGGGAAGATGCTGAGTGACATGGGATGTGGTCCAGGAAGGGAGACGGATGCTCATCGACAGACACACGTCAGACTATCAGGGTGCCAGGTGCTAAAGCGGGAGGCCCACATCGTACACAGCCTCACAAGCGCACAGACAGGGCACCTGGTCTGTGTGAGCAGGAGGGGGTCCCCTGCCACCTAAGGATGGGGGGTGTCAACCTGGGACTATGGGGGGGTCACCCCAGGTGGTTCCCAGTTGGGAAGGAGGGGCATGAGGGGGGACACCAGAGGCAGCCCGGGGAGATGGAGGCTGGGCTGGACCGCACTGCTGGTGGCCACCTGCTAACACTGGGGGGCTCTGTTAGAGGGGTGCTGATGTGCTCAGGCTCCCCTTCCTGGAGGCCCCTGGCCACAGTGCAGAAGGGGGCCAGGATGGAGGCAGGAGGGGACATGGGGAGACTGCCTCCGAGTCCCCTGCACAGCGCGGGTGCAGACGGGGTGTCCTGAGCCGGGGACAGAGTGTTGACAAGCGGAAGAGGAGGGATGGAAAGAGGGGTTCTGGTGGCTGATGCCGCCAGGACGCAGTGCTGGCTCGTCAGTGGGGACGGAGACAGGAGCACTGGGCTGCGGAGTCGCCGGGCAGCGTGCTCTCCCATCTGCGCTGCTCGGTTTTGCTGGAAGGTGGCAGGGTGGGGTCTGGGCACAGCTCAGGGCTGGACGCCAGACACACGCAGGGGGTAAGGCGAGGCCCTGGGGCCGCTCTGCTTGGACTGCGGGTTCTCGCAGCCTCTGTGGTACCCAGCACCACATCAGAGCAGAGGCTCTCTCCCATTCTCATGACCTTAGACAGCTTATCTCCACAATTCCGTTTTCTCCTTCACACTCAACCCCCGAAGTTCCGAAGCACCCGGCCGAGGAGAAAGGCCTGCCCCTTTTAAGAGACCAAATCATTTCCATCTTGCGTGATATTTACCCAGCCTACTTCCTATTGCAAGTACCAACATTTTGATTTTCTTCATTGATTTGTGTCCAACATGGGCAAAATGAAGTGCTTCAATAACTACACGACAGGATGCGTTGAAAAAGAGGGTCGCACTGCTGAAACTGAGCCCTCGGCGGGCCGGAAATCCACTGTGCAAGCGGTAGCTTGTCAAGAATGTGGCCAAATTCAGAGCGGCCAAGACCCGACCAGGAGGCTTGGGTCTGAAAGTAGAGTTTTGAAGGGGTAGGGGGTGGTTGATCACATCAGGGTGGAAATTCGACTTATTCAATGTGCCAGCTGCTATCTAGAAGGAAGAAAAAAGTGAGATTCCCTACTTGACCCCAAGTGAAAGATTTGAATATGAAAACTGAAATCGGAATAAAGACTACAGGTAAATTTTACTCGATGGTGGGACGGGACGCCCAGACGCGACCCTGGAGGCAGTGGATGGAAGCACACGTGTGTTCACGGGAGTCCTGCAGACAGAGGCTCTGAGTGGGGGAGCAGCAATGAAAAACGCCTTCTCTCTTCCTCAGCGGGCGACACTCAGCCCGGGGCGAGGCCGATCAGAAAACCTCCAGCAAACGCCTTGTTCTTCCTGCCTCTGAGAAGTGTCAGG
>SJYF01000930.1:2555905-2594721 GCA_006410515.1 Procapra przewalskii
CTCTCGCACTGGAGGAGAGTTTGAACTCCTGCAAGAAGCACTGAGGGTCTGTGCCCCCGACAGGCCATGTTCACAAGAGCCTGCCTTCCCCGGTGAGCCCGAGTCTCAGCACCCCGCGTGGCCTGGCGCCTGGGCCTTGGGCTCTGATCCGCAACCCCAGGGCTCCTGCGTGCAGGCTTCCAGACTCTCTTCCTCTCTCAGCGTTGACTCAACTCTCCCCAGCACCCTCCTCCCCACCCTGGGAATCGGAATGTTTACAGAAGCATGAAAACAAACATTCTCAGAATATTTCTAGTCAGGTTTGTACACTGCTTAAGAACAGGAATGTTGCTGAGTGGTGGCATTTAATAAACTTCGGTGCGCAGAGAAGCCTGGATCGGGGGTCTTGCTCCGTAATGCTGCCAACGGTGACACCCCAGGAGACCCCTGACCCTCCCCCTCCAGCGCCCCCGACCCGCCGCCGGCCTGGGGTCTAACCATCTCCCCAGCTGGCACCTAGCAGCCCCAGACAGGCAGGTCCACAGCGGTGGGCTGCGGGCTCTTCAGGGACCCAGACTCACGCAGAAAAGACTCCCAGAGATGACTTCCGGCTTTTTCCCCAAGTACACACCGATTTCCATCAGTTCATCTACCAGTCTTGAACTCAGCTTTTTTTTAAAAAAAAAAAACAAAAAACAAAAAGACACCTCTGATCCCGAAGGACACTGACTGAGCTAGCGTCACGTTTCACTCAAGTCCTTCTTCTGCCCCAGTGATGCCGAAGGAATTCAATAAATCTATAAAATGTCTTATTTCCTGGGTCTGCTTGGAAACAGCCTAAGTAGGGCAAGGTCCTACTTGATGAGGCTTAATCTTATTTACTGACATGAGCTGAGTCATAATTAACAGTTGCCTCCATCCTCCGGCTCGATTCAGAAGCAGATACCAGGAGAGGGTCCCCTGTGTCGTTCTGGCCCGTGAGGATCTTATCCGAAGGCTCACAGCTGCACCCGGGCCAGGCCCTCCCACCAACAGACGACAGGAAGGAGCCAGGCCCCCACGCAGAAAACCTGGGGCCCTTAAGTAATTTCCCAACTCCTTTCCTGAGGCCCCAGGTACCTCGCACACACAACTCTCTGAAAATGAAAAACCTGCTCTCCCGGCAGCCCGCCCTGCATCGGGAATTCTAACACTTAGGTCAAAAGGGCGGGGGAGACAGGTATCCCTTCAGGGGCAGGATGTAAAATCCAGTAATTCTGCTACCTGTGGGTGAGCCTGATGAATAAGATGCAAAGATGATGAGTTTTTACCCCTGGTGGTATTTCAACAGAATTGAAGATTTCACTTTCGGAATCTTGCAGAAAACAGCGCAGCAAGCACAAACGTTTTTTTTTTTCACCTTTTAGGACACAGACCTTGCCATGAAGAATGTCTGTTTAACATTCTCTTGAGTAGCTCTTGACTTCACAGGCTTAAACGGTAAAAAATAGTTCAAAAATAACAGTATATTTAAGATAGAAAACACTGAGCTTCACGTTTTCACACAAATGATGAAAAACTGAAGTATTACTAGGAAGGGTCAGAAACAGGTCTCAGCTCCCTTTTAAAGGGCCTGTTTCCAGATCGGCCATGCAGCACAGGGGGCAGAGGCGCCTGGAGACAGGCAGAAGGGTGCTCTCCTGATGGAGGCGGGGAGGGGCGAGGGGCAGAGGGGGCGAGGAGGGAGGAGGGAGCGAGAAGGGGAAGAAAATGACTCAGAAGGACAGGGACCACCTGGAACAGGGGATGGAGGCGGAGGGTGCAGGGGATGGAGCACGGACACAGCCTGATAACAGCGACTCTAAGACACGCAAAGCGGAACAGGAGAGGCTGGGACGTGGGCCCAGCCCTGCGTGTCCGTGCCCCCTCCTTTTCTCTCTACTATTAAAGGGGAGCACCTGTTTCTCCCACCTGGAGAAGGGGACGAGCCCAGGACAGGTCACCCTGGGCCCACCCCAGTCTACAGCTGCCCTGGGCAAGTCATGTCCACGCCCCGTCTGAGAAGCGGGAAGGAGGGCACACAGTAGAGTGGTGTGTGAGGTCCCGGCTCAGCACAGGGGTCCACACGGGGCAGAGAGAGCCCTGGGCGTGGGCAGGAACCCCGAGGCCCGCGCTTGGCCCTGCTGCTAACCCGCGACGTGACCACAGAGAAGTCTTGTTTCACCATCTGTAAAGGGGGGACGGTAACAACACACGGACTTTTTGGAATTATTCTCAGGGTCAAATCCATTTTTTCCAGTGTTTGCGAGCTGCGGTTGGCTTCAAGGAACCTGAAGTTATTGGTTATCAGGGCAGTCACAGGGCAATTAAGCGCGTAAGCGTCCAGAATCCTCTGAGAAGGGTCTTCCTTGTACACCCCACCTCCCTTGAGGGGCTGCTCTTCTTTCTGCTGTAAACTCTAGCCTTGTCTTTGCCGGAAGACCAACACACACCGTAAGGCTCCGGAACTTCGTGGAGGGGTGGACGGAGAAGGGGTAAAGAGAAAAGAACTTGAAAAAGCGCTAGGAAAAAAAGAACCAGCACAAAATGGGAAAGCCATTCTGGAAAAGAACTCAGGGGTTTCTCATACCCTGAAGCATATGCTTACTGTGCAAGCCAGCAGACCCGCGAGAAATGGAAACACACGTCTATACAAGAGACTCTGTGTTCTTTCACAAGTAGTTGGTGTTACTGTGCACGTGTGTCAAAACTTTGGCAACTGTACACTGACCACTGGTGGGCTTGCCTGTACATAAATTATGCTTTAGTAAGGCTGCTTAGAAAATAACACTGTGGTGATGGATGCATTAATTAACTGTGTGGGAATGGATACATCAATCAACTAGATGGGAAGAATTCTTTTACAACGTATATGTATAAAAACATATAAAACCACCACAGGGTACACTTCATATTGTAATATGTAAATGATAATCTTACCACTTTATCAATCCTCAACCGAGCTGAGGGGGATGAAAAGAAAACAATACAAGTCAGATTTGGTATTTTCCCTTCCTGCCACACTGTCCAGCTGAGATGAAGTATAAAAGCTAAACAGTTTAAAAAAAAAAAAAAGAGCAGCAAGGAAAGAAGGACCATTCCAGCTAGTCACAGTGCAACCAGGCTTGGGGGCAAGCTGCCACCCTTGCTCCAAGCAGTGGCCTCGAGACGCAAAGAGCTGAGACCCGAGGAGGAGCTGCATCACAGGGAAGCTCTCCAGAGAGGGACTTGGACACAAGTTTTCTGAGGTCAGCAGTGAGAGAGGAAGGCCCACGTCCGGGTTCGCCCTCTGACCGCCCTTTAGGATGGGCATCGAGCGCTTAGCACGGGTCTTCCCCTGGAGACAAGTCTCCATCCCTTCCACAGGGGCCAAACAGAGGTCAGGGCATTCCACGAGCATTTGAGGTCAGGGCAACCACGAGCCATTTCTGCTGCAAATGACATCCCTGGAGGGCCATGGGCTGGAGACGCGTGACGTCTAAATTTGCAGACGTGCACTGAAGCTTCTGGGAGGTCAGGTCCAGTAAACGAGCGGACGGGATCATAAAAGTGTCACCTTGTTTGCAACTTGGACACCAAATTCTAAAGCCAGTCCTGTAATGTCATCCCCACAAGTACAGTCAGAAGTGATTTACACAGCTCCGAGTGACAGTGTTCAGTTTCGTATGCGGAATGGTGCTCGCACACTTGCCAGGCTGGGCCAGAGGCCGGGCCAGCCAGGTCCTCTACCTGGAATAAGGAGGACTCAGGCGGGGGACAGGTGTTCTTTAGGACGTGACTCTCAACGGTTAAAAACACCAATAATAGGAAATGTGAACAAACACTCACGGACAAAGGTGTTTATTCCGGTGTCATCTATTACCTTTGTAAGCAAAGAGGAGACCGCCTAACTTTCCTCAGCCAGACGGGAGAGTGGCTGAGGAGGCACGGCTGACTTCCAAAGATGAAGTTTTATGCACTCGCTAAAACGGGGTAACGTGAGAGCTTCGCAGGACAACGGAGCGTAGCCACAAGGCTGAGGGAAACAGGTGTCCACAGAATGGCCTAGGCCACACCGCAGCGGCGCTGAGGAATGCGCCAGTCATTGGACTCGAGACACAGGCCCAAGTTCAGAGCAACTCTGGGTGTTCTTCCCAATTTTTTATATTACTAAAATTTTCTACCACGAGCAATTCCTACCTGCATTATTCAAAACAAAATGCCTGCAAAACACTACAAAGAAAAGTACATTTCCACCCTACACACCCAGGTTAGGAATATAATACCAAAATAAGCCTAGTTTTTCCTAGTAAACAAAATGAATTTCATATGAACCTGGCTGCTTTTCAGCCTCTCAGAGCTTTCTCTCTACTTGAGCTGTACCGAACAGTTCTGTTCTCTCGAATTCTCTTATCTTTGTTTCTCACTCTCAAGGCTGCCTCTCCATTCCTGTCTGAGCCCTGGGGGCACGGGCGTCTGTGTGGTTTGGGGCCTCCTGGTGTGCGGGAGTCTGAAGGTCCCTCCGCGGCCACACCTGCTCCCTCTCTGGTCTCTTCTCTCACCTTCCTGATGAGTCTCTGGAGGTTCTGGCCACCAGGGCTGAACTTCATCCAAAGAAAAAGAAACTGTCCTGATGGTCCAAGTACTTCACAGTGTTTGAGGGTAATGTTTACAAGAAACAACCTATGTGATTAACTGTTTTAGCCTATCTTGGTTCAGAGACTTAAGAGAACATTTGAGTCTGAAAGGACTTAGTTCAGTTCAGTTCAGTCGCTCAGTCGTGTCCGACTCTTTGCGACCCCATGGACTGCAGCATGCCAGGCCTCCTTGTCCATTACCAACTCCCAGAGTTTACCCAACTCATGTCCATCAAGTAGGTGATGCCATCCAACCATCTCATCCTCTGCTGTCCCCTTCTCCTGCCCCCAATCCCTCCCAGCATCAGGGCCTTTTCCAGTGAGTCAGCTCCTCGCATCAGGTGGCCAAAGTACTGGAGTTTCAGCTTCAGCATCAGTCCTTCCAGTGAACAGCCAGGGACTTTCGAAGTCGTCTATTCCAATTTTGGTCCTTTTGAAGATGTGACTGTCCTCACTGGAAGTGCAGGTTGTGATGACCCACTCACTTCACAGGAGGTGCCCCGAGGAAAGCAGCGGAAGTGATGCCCTGGGGAGGTATCCATCAGACCTTCTCAGTGACGCTGGCTCCTGCCCTGGAGCTGGGATGCCTTGAAGTCTTGGCCTCCGCAGGGAACGGGAGGGCAGAGTCGATGGGGAAAGACGAGAGGGTGATAAAGACAGCGGATAACCAGGAACGCTGCAGAGCCTGCATCCTGGAACATTCTCAGGGTCCGATGACGTCTCGAGTCCTGCGCACCATCCAGAGACCACAGGGCCGGGAAGAGGCAGTTCAGCCTGGAACGGTGAACCACAGGATTGTCCTGTGGGGAGAGCGGGTGGAAAGCTCTGACCCTCTCTTGAGCCGTGCAGTCAGCAGCCTTCATGGGTTTATGCAATGTGAACCCACTTCTTCTCGTCCCCCAGCAACAGTTTCCACTGCAGAGCCTGTGGGCTCAGCCCTCATTCCTGGTACAGTCAGTCTCCCTCTGCATTCCTGTCATTCTGACATTTAAATTTCTTCTGGGCTCATAATGCATTTGTGTTATTTAGATGTTTTCCACACAGCCTTTTGCTCTCTGGGAAGGCGCTGGCTAAATCTAGTAAATAAGAATATATCTTTTTTAAAGGATAAAGAAATAAAAGCAGAATTCATTCAAATGAGATAGAGTTAAAGGAGTTGAGTTGAGTTGACCTAAAGAAGGAAAGATCTAGGAGGGCCTACATGACTTACATGAAAAATATTTCTTAAAAACTGAAAGATCGCCTCGGGAGGTATAAGTGTGAGTGCCTTGTGGTGTTCAAATGGGATTCGACTGAGTGATGGGTTAAAGTAAGAAAGCCTTTTCTCTGTTGTTTCCACTTTAAATGGATAATTCAGTGAGTCCACGTAAAGGCTCATTTCAGTTCAGTTCAGTCTCTCAGGCGTGTCTGACTCATTGAGACCCCATGAACTGCAGCACGCCAGGCTTCCATGTCCATCACCAACTCCCCAAGCTTGCTCAAACTCACGTCCATCGAGTTGGTGATGCCATCCAACCATCTCATCCTCTGTCGTCCCCTTCTCCTCCTGCCTTCTATCTCTCCCAGCAGGAGGGTCTTTTCCAATGAGTCTGTTCTTCACCTCAGGTGGCCAAAGGATTGGAGTTTCAGCTTCAGCCTCAGTCCTTCCAATGAATATTCAGGACTGATTTCCTTTAGGATGGACTGGTTGGATCTCCTTGCAGTCCAAGGGACTCTCAAGAGTCTAATCCAACACCACAGTTCAAAAGCATCAATTCTTCGGTGCTCAGCATGCTTTATGGTCTAACTCTCACATCCATGCATGACTACTGGAAAAACCATAGCTTTGACAAGACAAACCTTTGTCGGCAAAGTAATGTCTCTGCTTTTTAATATGCTTTCTAGGTTGGTCATGGCTTTTCTTCCAAGGAGCAAGCGTCTTTTAATTTCATGGCTGCAGTTACCAACTGCAGTGATTTTGGAGTCCAAGAAAATTAAGTCTGTCACTGTTTCCATTGTTTCCTCATCTATTTGCCATGAAAAGGCTATCAAGCGAAAATATATTATCCGCCCCTCTTTATCTAATTAGAGATACAGCAGTCTTTCATTGTTAATAAGAAAAGCTACACTCAGATAGGAGGAGAAAACTTTGTAACTCCATGGGTTGCCCACAGTGAAATGAGCTCCCACTGGCAATGTGGAATTAGCTGCAGTGGAGATTTGGGAAACAGGTTGTGACCACCTCGCCAGAGTGTTTTAGGTGCAATACTGCTTGAAACCCAAGGACAAGAACAGCTGAGCCTTGTATTATCTATCCCCACTCCCAGACAGAAAGGCCACTGAACATCTTTCCCTTTTTGTATGCACTACAGACACAGATTCCCTCCAAATATTCTAGGTCACTTGTTTTTGTTCATTCGTAACCAAAACCAGATTTGCTTTCAGGAGCAAATCACTTAATATCTTTTCTATCAACTGGCAAACCTAAGGATCACTTGCTCCTATCCTGTGCCCTGAAGTGTTGGGCTGCTTGGCCAAGTCCCAGGAGCTATATTAGGGAAATACTTTCCCTTCAGCCACGGTTGAAAATGGAACTATGTATATAAATAGACATCTTGGTTCTTACATATTTATTTGCCAATTTTATTCCGAGTATAATGGAAGTTCAATAAAAATGTGAATGATACTTATAAAAACATTGATTCTCACTACCACTACATATTATTTCCATTATTGGAACATTAATATAAATGGAAGAGTTGACAGATGAAATTATCTTAACTATTATCCATGCTCAGTTTACAGCCCTGTATTTCTTATTTTCATCCCAGAGGTTCTTAAGCAATAGTTCTTAGGCAAAAGCAAGAGAGGACAAATAAATAAATAATAAATGACTTAGTTGGACTTTTTATCTCTGCAAGGGAGCAAAGTCCGTTCAAGTCTCTGAAGTACCTCATCAGAAGGCAACAAAATTGATTCAATTCCACCAGTAAGGGCAAAACAGTAAGTAAAGCAGCCTAAACAAGGCAGTGAGTCCATAAATTTGGTTGGTAAGTCAGGTGAAAATTTAGCAGTTCTTCATACCTCTGAGACTATGAAGTTAAAGTCTTGTTACTAAATTTAGAGGGGCTTTCCTGGTGGCTCAGTGGTAAAGAATCCACCCACCAAAGCAGGACACATGGGTTCGATCCCTGGGTTGGGAAGATCCCCTGGAAAACGAAATGACTACCCACTCCAGTATTCTTGCCTGGGAAACTCGATGGACAGAGGAGTCTGGCAGGGTCTAGTCCAAAGGGTCAGCACAACTTGGTGACCAAACAACAACTAAATTAAGAAACCACAAGCATTTGCTTGCTATCACCTTCAAAAAACCACAGAGACAGAAGGCTTTAAAAAAAGACAGTTTATAAGATTCCTTTGAAAGGGATTTCCCCGTTCTGAGAGTGCTCCTGTTGCTTCATTCCTCGTGTGAGGTTAAGACAGAGACTTCCCAAGGCAAGCCACTAGCTCCCTTTGTCTGTTTCGTTTAGAAAGCTTAGAGCTAGGAAGGTGCTTGTATGTGAACATAAGGAGCTTTCTTACAATAACCAGAAAGCCACCAGATACAAGCTGCTCTTCCGTGACGTTTGAAATCAGTTAAGAGAACAGAAAGAAATCCACATTGGCCTGTATCATCACCGACTCCGTCCCCTTTACTGGAGCTCCTGGGTGTGTTCCGATTGCTGTGCTGGGTCGCTTCCTTCCAGCCTACTGAACCCAGCTCCTTTAGTATTTCTCGCAAGGCGGGCCTCAGCAGGGCCTTCTCCTAGTCTTTATTCACTTCCTATTTAGAAAGACAGCTCTCCGGGACACAGGGTTCGCTCAGCACTTTCCTGGGTCCTCTTGCCGCTGCCTGGCCTCCACTGCTGTGGGAGGCGCTGGGCTTCCCCCAGACGCCACGAGTGCCGTCTGCCTCTGCACCCCCACTTGCTCCTCATCTTTCAGCATTTTGACGGTAACATGTCTGGGTGTGGATCTCTCTGCATTCAGCCTAACTGGCACTTGTTAAGCACTTCGGGTGTGCACACTGGTGTTCCTCATCAGCTTTGGGGATTCGCCAGCCATGACTTCGTTGACAGTGCTTTTCTGCCCTTCCTGTCTCTTCTGCTTCTGGTATTCCTGCTGGGCCTCTTCACAGTGGCCCCTGGTTCTCTGAGACTGTTCATTTTCCCTCATTCCTTTTTTCTTTCAGTTCTTCTGAAACTGTAGCTGCTACCACTCTATCTTCAAATTCGCTGATCTCTCTTCCGAAAACGCAAGTCTACTGTGGAGCCTCCTGAGGAGCTTTTCATTTTGGTTACTGTACTTTTCAACTCCAAAATTGCCATTAAAAAAAGTGTTTTAATTGTGATTAAAATAAGCATAGAATTTACCATTTAACTATTTTAAAGTGTATAGTTCAGTGACATCAAGTACATTCACGTCATTGTGTAAACGTCACAACCATCCGCCTATAGAACTTATCTCACAAAACTGAAACTCTGTACCCATTAGACAGGAATTTTCCATTCTTCCTGGCCACCAAGTTCTACCTTCAAGGGCATCACAGGAGTGAAACCAGACACTCTTTGTCTTTTTGTGAGTATCTTATTTCACTTAGCGCAATGTCTTCAAAGTTCATCCTTGTTGCAACGTGTCAGAATTTCCTTTTATTTTTAGGCTGAATAATAGTCCATTGTATGTATGGACCATATCTTATTTATCCATTCATCTGTTGACGGACTTCTGGGCTGCTTTCACTTTTTGGCTATTGTGAGAAATACTATTAAAACGGTGTACAAATATCTCTTGGAGTCCCTGCTTTCAGTTCTTCTGGGTATACAACCAGAAGCAGAATTGCTGGGTCAGATGATAAATCTATTAATTTTTTCAGGCACCACCATACTTCAGCTACACACTTCATACTTCAGCTACGCCATTTTACATTCCCACCAACGGTGCACAAAGGTTCCAGTTTCTCCACATGTTGTTTTCTATGTCATTGTTTTTTCAGGAGAAGTCATCCCAAAGGACATGAAGTGATATCTCACTGTGGGTTTGACTTTCACTTTTCTAGTGATTACTGTTGGTACATCTTTTTATGTGCATGCTGGCCATCTGTATGGAGAAATATCTAAAGTCCTCTGCACAGTTTTGAATCAGTTTATTTTTCTGTTGTTTAAGTTGCAGGAGTTCTTCATATATTTATATTGTGGATACTAGCCTCTTGTCAGATATATGATTTACAAATATTTTCCCCCATTCTGTAGTTGGCTTTTCACTCTTGTGTCGATATACAGAAACTTTTAATTTTGCTGTAGTCCAATTTATGTGTCCTTACTTTTGCTTTTGGTGTCATAACTACATTTGGTTCTTTTTTAAAAATCACTTCTATCTCTTTTAAGGATAGTCTCTATTTGATGAGTCACTGCCACCAACTTTCCTTGAATTCTTTCAGAACAGGTTATTTTAGATTTTGAACTCAGATAATATAATAATAGCTGCTCTGAAGTCTGCTAAGTTCAATAAATGGGCCCCTCAAAAGCAGTCTCTCCTGCCCTCTTACTTCTGTGTATGTATCACACTTTTCAGTTTCTCTAACATGTCTCATAACTTTTTCTTGAAAAATGGACATTTTACAAAGGACAATGTACATTGTAGCAGCTCCGGTTACTGGTGTTCCCACCCCGCAGAGGTCTGTTGTTATTTGGGTGTTCACTTGGATGGACAACGCTGGGGACAGCTCCTTACCCTACAGCGTACAGCTGTTGCTGTGCCCACTCAGATATTCCCCCACGCCTTTGTATTTTAGTCTGGCTTGCTAGAAATCACCCATGGGACAGCATAAGCTACTTACTGGTCAAAGGTTGTGCTTAAGCCCCCTTAGCTAGTGAGATTTCCAGGCTCTACCACGGCGTTTGGGGCTCAGAGACTACTTTGCTCAGAGAGCAAAGGATGGAGGGAGCATCTGAAAGCAAAGGGGCAGCGCAAGGGTAGTTGCTGGAGAGCTGGGATTATTCTGTATCCTGGCTGTGCTGGTGGCCATAATACCCCAAGCATGTGTAAAACCTCATTCAGCTGTACACCAGAAAAAGTGAATTTTGCTGTACGTAAATTTTTAAGTGACTGGATTTGCCTAAAAGGCATCCATCAACATATCCTATGGCCGCCATGAACATATCCTCATGGTTTGGCTTAAAAAGAAAAGATGCTTCTACACCTGGAGTCATATCCAGTTGATCACTTGAGTAAAAGGAGACAAAAACCAAACCTTTCTTCTTATACGATTGCCTACTGGAATCATTTCGTCTCAGAACACATATACAAACTAAAAACCAGATCCTTCTAGTACTTAACAGTCAGCATGATAAAGCACGGTAACTACCGCATGATAATGTCAAGCTTTTCTGCCTGGCCAAAGAAGTTGCTTCTGGATTACACTTCAAGTCATTTTTCTTCAAGTCAAAATTCTGGATTCCCTGAATTGTTACTGACAAGGCTCACAGAGCCTAAAGACATTATGACTTAAAAGATAGGGGGAATATCAGAAAAATGTCCACAAAAGTAGAGATGGCCAAAACCAGGCCTGACAGAGGAGGTGTGAGGGTGGGCGTGCTGCCTGCCAGGTGCCCAGGGATTCTCGGCTCCACTCGGCAGGCGGAGGCAAAAAGCGACGGGCCATCCCAGCACGCCCCCATCCCTGCTCCAGAGCCACTCCAATTTCAGGTCAGGTTGAAAGCAATCCCTCTTTCTTTTAGAATCCTTCATACTTGTTGATAAGTTCCCTTATAATTTCAGTCTTCAGAGAAAAGACAGAAACAAACAAAACAGATGAATAGACAAACAGACAAAAAACCAAAAAGGAAGAAAATGAACTCGATCCAAGTTTTTAAGCCAAGATTCAGTGCCCCTTTCCCTGGACGGCCATCAGCTTCCTGCCTTTTCTAACGGAGTTAGAGTCTCAGGAAACACTTTTTTCTGCTTTCTCTCTTCTAAAAAGGTGCTCTCTTCCTTCATGCCAATCAACTGGCAAAGCCTTCTGTCAATCAAACTGTAACTGCTGACTTACTCATCTTGATGCAAGTCTATGCTCCCACTCAACGCAGGAGGAATCTGTGACTCAATGGAAGTTGGACCCATTTGGCAGTGAGGATACCCTGACGTGGCCGCCATCAACATATCCTCACCGGGAACAGAGCTCCATCCACTGGCTATCTGACCATTTGGGTTAAACGGTTCACCCACGGCTCCTTTCCCCTCCCCTGCCCAAAGAAAAAGATGATCAATCCACATGGGATGTGTCTTTACTTCCTGGGGAAGGCGAGAGCGTGGAGAAGGATTACGAGATTATTCCAACCATGCCACTGCAGGAGAAAGAGGCGAAGATGATGAAGAAAGCAAGGAGAGGATGAGGAGAAGGATGCTCCTTTAAGAAGGAAACCTGAAAAACCAGCTCTCTGGGCTCCCAGGGCTCTGGGAAAGACTCCTGACAGTAACAAAGGCTCTGAACCAAAGGTTAGGCCACAATGTGATCCACCTGGCTTCCAGAGGCACTTTTGCTTTAAGTTTAAGGTTATCAGTCTTGTTGAAAGTGGATTCAACTCAACCTCCACCCAGACCTCTGTCCCCAAGTGAACCTGGTGATGGATCCATTCATTCTGGTCAAGGCTCACTGTTTGAACAGACTTCAAAGGGAGACCTTTGCCACAGGCATCAAAAGTATTCTTTCGTGTCACCATACAAAGTGGGTAGAAAGGGAGGCCTCCTGTTAAGGCTCAAGAATTTCTTAAATCAAGTACCACCAGGACCAGAACAATTCCCCCAAACACCCTTCCGATTAGGCTATAAGGACAAGCCGGGAACATCTGGCACAAGTAACCCAGCAGCAGATGCTCTCTTACGCCGTTATCAACTCAGTTAACGCTGCCAAGATGCACGCAGGGGCCACATAGATAAGTGCTGCGTAAATATGACCCAAAGCCCACAGCCATGGTTCCAACCCTCCGCTATTCTGGGCCTAAGTGAATAAGCTTAACGCTAGGTGTACTATTTTAATGACTTTTAAAAATATGTTTTATTCGCCAGCTCCCTGCCTTCCCTCTCCACATAACACTGCTGCTGCTGCTAACTTGCTTCAGTCGTATCCAACTCTGTGCGACCCCAGAGACAGCAGCCCACCAGGCTCCCCCATCCCTGGGATTCTCCAAGCAAGAACACTGGAGTGGGTTTGCCACCTCCTTCTCCAATGCATGAAAGTGAAAAGTGAAAGAGAAGTCGCTCAGTCGCGTCCGACTCTCAACGACCCCATGGACTGCAGCCTACCAGGCTCCTCCGTCCATGGGATTCTCCAGGCAAGAGTACTGGAGTGGGGTGCCATTGCCTTCTCTGTGAACCTGGCCAAACTGAGATTCGTGGGACAGTTCACAGAAGCTCTGGAGCACTGAGGTCACAAGGCAGGCCCTTGCTGGATGCCTTTCGCCTGTGCCTGGAACATGTGTGCCCAGTGGTGCCTGACCCTCTGTGACCCCATGGAGTAGCTCCGCCAGGGTCTGCTGTCCATGGGACTCCCCAGGCAAGAATGCTGGAGTGCATTGCCATTTCCTTCTCCAGGGAATCTTCCCAACCCAGGGATGGAACCCATGTCTCCCTGCATTGGTTAGCAGGTTCTTTACCGCTAGCACTACCTGGGAAGCCCAATATGCATGCAGTATGCATATAAAACTTTTGAAACATACAGAAAAGAAGAAAGTAAAACAAGGAACACTGCTCCTAGCCCACCCCTGCAAGATGACCACTGTTTCTGTGCACACTTGGGTGTGCTCGCTTTATCCACAGGGGGAGGTTATTAATTACGTAAGCCACTGAGAGGCCACTGATGAATCAAATAAAATATAAAAGTCAAAATAAAAATGAATTACAACAGTTCTATTTTGAAAAGAAAGGTTTTCATTATTTCACAACTCATATATGCTCACTGAAGAAAAAAGCCTAAAATGCAGGTAACCAGAAAGCCAGGGGAAAACATGAGCTCATTCCTATAGCTAACTGTTGTTATATTTGGGGCACTGTATTCACACAAGCTGGAAACAAGATTGCCAGGAGAAATATCAGTAACCTCAGATATGCAGATGACACCACCCTTATGGCAGAAAGTGAAGAGGAACTAGAAAGCCTCTTGATGAAAGTGAAAGAGGAGAGCGAAAAAGTTGGCTTAAAGCTCAACATTCAGAAAATGAGGATCATGGCATCCAGTCCCATCACTTCATGGGAAATAGATGGGGAAACAGTGGAAACAGTGTCAGACTATTTGGGTGGGCTCCAAAATCACTGCAGATGGTGACTGCAGCCATGAAATTAAAAGACGCTTACTCCTTGGAAGAAAAGTTACGACCAACCTAGATAGCATATTCAAAAGCAGAGACATTTCTTTGCCAACTAAGGTCCGTCTAGTCAAGGCTATGGTTTTTCCTCTGGTCATGTATGGATGTGAGAGTTGGACTGTGAAGAAAGCTGAGCTCCAAAGAATTGATGCTTTTGAACTGTGGTGTTGGAGAAGACTCTTGAGAGTCCCTTGGACTGCAAGGAGATCCAACCAGTCCATTCTGAAGGAGATCAACCCTGGGATTTCTTTGGAAAGAATGATGCAAAAGCTGAAGCTCCAGTACTTTGGTCACCTCATGCGAAGAGTTGACTCATTGGAAAAGACTCTGATGCTGGGAGGGATTGGGGGGCAGGAGGAGAAGGGGATGACTGAGGATGAGATGGCTGGATGGCATCATGGACTCGAAGGACGTGAGTCTGAGTGAACTCCGGGGGTTGGTGATGGATGGGGAGGCCTGGCATGCTGCGATTCATGGGGTCGCAAAGAGTCAGACACAGCTGAGCGACTGAACTGATTCTTTTTTATGTGCATATAAATGCCTTCCTTTTAAAAAAGGAATTAAAGCTATGAATACCCATTTTAAAATATCTTCCATCCGAAAAATGAGCTGATGAGTGTGCTCTCCTGTAGCCTGCTAGTTTTGCTCCATATATGTCCAACACCACCATTCCAAACAGCGGCAGCGTTCTGCGTTGCGGCGCAGGACCATGAACTGTTTGGCTTCCCTGGTGGCTCAGAGGGTGAAGAGCCTGCCTGTGATGTGGGAGACCCCGGTTTGGTCCCTGGGTCAGAAAAATCTCCTGGGGAAGGGAATGGCTATGCACTCCAGCATTCTCGCCTGGAGAAGAACCCCATGGACAGAGGAGCCTGGCAGGCTACGGTCCACGCACCTTATCAGGTTGTTTCTGATGATCTTTGAATTGTTAAGTCGGTAATTCTTTCTAATTAAGAACTAAGGAGTTTTCCTTTTCTCTCCTTTCAAAGTAGTTACATTTTTTGATTCAGCAATTGCCATGAGATAAAGCTAATCCCAAACGACCTAACCATTCTCATTTTTAATGACACATCTGTGGACTAGATACGACTGACTTCAGAAACAAAATTATCGTTGCCAGGGTGAAAACACCCAAAGAAAGACTATTCTGTCACTTTTCTTTGTATAGAAATGAAAATAGCCTTTGCCTGCTATCGTGAAGAACCAGATCAACTAGCCACTGGGCATTTCCTCTATTGGATGTACAGTTGCTGAGGGTTCAGGAGTTTAAAAGACAGTGTGTTCAATTCAGGGGCAATCCAAGGTGTTCAAAGTCGGCCGTCTCTGCTTCTGAACTGCTGAGATAAACCTGTGTTTTCTGGGTGCGACCAGAATATGGACCAGGCCTCATGTACAGCGTGCGTGACACGTGACACAGATGTGGGACATGATGGTGCACACGCCCTCACATCTGAGAAGTCAGTTTGTTCCAGTGTAACGAGGTCTGAGGACTTGGTGACAACTCGCAGAATGCTCCTGCCACCTCTACCCTCTGTCTCCCATGACAGGGCACGCTCGGGTCCGTGCCACACTGCCCTCACCTGCAGGAATGCGGACTCCTCTGCAAATGCATAACTGAGAGCAAACGCTGAGGGTGCCCCCGTTCCAGCTCTCAGGGCCGAGCTCTGGGCCGGGCCCAGGCTAGACACGGCCTCTCTGGGGACAGCAGCTCACTCCCGCCGTGACACCTTCTAGGCAGCACTGTCAGAACCCTTCCTCCACTCGGATCACAGAGAGCGCTGACTGTCCCAAACGCCATACAGGGTGTAACAGACGGACAGACACACTCTCCGCAGTTTCTGCTTTCCACCCCAGACCACTCCTTCAGGCAAATCACACAGGAAGAATGTACAAAAGGGCAAAGACCATGCAATTGAGATGCATCTGTATTACGTGCAAGATGGAGGCGGGGAAGGACGCTTAGGAGGGAGCATCTGGACTGGGGAGGCCAGAACGGCGAGCCGCCCCACTCTAGGTCATTCACCATGTGGAATGACTCACTATTTATTTGCGTGAAGCGCCTACTATGTGTCTGGCTGGCTGTTTGCTGCAGATGTAAACCAACAGGGTAAACAGGCCCCCATGCCCCAGCTCAGGGGAGACCCACGAACACAATATATCGAGGTGCCCCTGTCTGCAGCCTCCAGGTGTCAGAAGGCCCCGTGCAAGCATGGGTCAGCATTCCCACAGTGCAAGGGACACAGACGGGGGAGTGGGGTAGGGCCACACTCCCCGCCCAGCCTCCCTGCTTCTGCAAGGGAGACGAGTCCCCCCTTCCATGGGGGCTGTCACAGCAGCCTGTGACGTGGAGGAGCCATGGGCTAACACCAAGGGGCCCCCATATGGAGCAGAGACAGCGACACCTGATGGCTCAGCGCGACTGCATCGGCCTCTCATCTGCTCCGCATCTGGCGTGGGCAGGGTCCCAACTACTGAGCTCACAGAAATAACTGCAAAACTCTCCTGGCTAATTATCAGTCTTCTCGAAGTGACAGGAGACGCAGAGAGGAAGGAAGGCTGGCGGGGACTTGGACAGGTCGTCTAACTCCTGACTTCGGACGGAATACTGAAAACCCTGCAAACCCAGGTTTCGACGGCTTCAGGAAAACAGCTTACCTCTTCCAGTACCCCACTTCCCCATTTTATAACACCCTTCTCTCTGTGCACCTTGTCCAGGGGTCCTCCAACTTCATCCGAATCACTTGGGGAGTGAGTCAAAACACAGATTGCTGGGCCCTGCCCCCTCCCCAAAGTTTCTGAATCAACGGGTCTTGGGTGGGGCCTGAGAATGTACACGTTTCACTAGCTCCCAGGTGGGGCTAAGGCTGGCTGCATCACGCAAACCACGGTTCTACCCTAACCATCACTGGACTAAACCCTTACATCCTCAACAGAGCTGGACACCAGCTGGCCTCTGTCCCCGGGCCCTGGAATACAGATGCCGGAATGTAAATTCAAGAGTCTCCCTGGTCATTCTTTTTCCCCTCCTGGCTAAATAATAGAAGTTCCTAACATCTAAAGGCATCGTTTTTCAACCCTTTAATCATTTCTGAGGTTCTCTGTCGAGCTCTCTCTGAAGCCCTTTTAGCTGTGGGGCTGTGAACTAGGCCTGGAGCCTTAGTTAGAGATGGGATGAGGTTGAACATAAAGGGAAAATGACTCACACCACATCCTCCTGGGTATTAATCTCTCGCACCCGCGCCTGCCTTATGAGTGCCCTCTGATTCATGCCATTCTGACTCCTTTATGGGCTGCAGTAACACCGGGCTGACCTTCAGAAACGCCTTTCTTCCAAGAAGCTCAAACTAACTAACTAACTAACTCAAACTTCTCTAACTAACCTAACAGTTGATCCAACATCCCCAACTGGGCTAAGTAACCTGTTCAATTGTGTATCAGTTTTTAAGAGGGAGAGAAAGTCTGGAACACAAATATCAGATTTCTACCCAAACATCACTGTATGGAGAAAGATGCTCCTTATATTTATAATATGTTTGAACGTGTCGGTGGTTCATGCATAGGCTAGATGGTGCTCTGGATGTTTCTGGGGGTAATAATGGAGCCAGCAGGAGTTTCCAGGTGGCTCAGTGGTAAAGAATCCACATGCCAATGCAGGAAACACAGGAGATACAGGTTCGATCCCTGAGTTGGGAAGATTCCCTGGAGAAGAAAACAGCAACCCACTCCAGTATTCTTGCTGGAAAATCCCACAGACAGAGGAGCCTGGCAGGCTGCAGTCTCTGGGATCGCAAAGACTCGGACACGACTGAGCAACTGACAGCGCACGTGTGTCAAGCTGCCTCCTCTACAGATGAATAACAGGCACTTTCCAGCTGCAGGTGAGACTCCTGATCCCTTTCCCTGTGTGGGACTCGCCACAGTGACCCTGGGCCATGGACCGGGCCCTGGGGGCCTCTCACCTGCATCCTTCCCTAGCTGCCGGGAGAGACAGGGGAGCAGGGCCCGGCGGCACTGCTGGCAGCCCGACCCCTACGAGGCAGGAGCTCAGATGGAGAGAGCAGCCCACGGGCCCCCGCCCCCGCCCCACATGTGCTCTGTTTCTTCCCCTCTTCCTGGCTCTGCCAGTTCACTCAGGGTCAAGCTGGGCCCGCGCTCTGTGTCCGCGTCCCGCCTAACACGAGCGCGTGGGCTCCTGGAGTATAGGAACTACGCTTTCTTTGTGCATTGTATGGCTCTGGGGGTGCTTCATACATGCTAAATAACAACAGCCTCTCAGCACGTCCAGGAGCTCTTGGCATTCCTGCCGGGGCCCAGATCCTATTACCATACCCTGTGCCTGAGACCCGCAGTGCAGAAGACACCCTCTCCTCGCTGCTCCTTTCATGCCAGATGAAAGAGTGGAAAACTCAGTGGACCAAGCCCTATTTCTGCAAGGTTTCCTTCTGAAAGAGAACATTCTAGAAGTGTGATCACTGAGCACCTGCAGTGGGCTCCCAACCAACGGGCAACCTGTTAGATCATTTCAGTTCCCTTCTGGCCACGCTGACAGTAAAGGGGACCCAGAGAGAAGGCGCCTCTCTGCGTTCCCGAAAACTCCTCAAAGCTTCAGAGCAGAAGGCTCTTCTCTAGGAATGAAATCCCAGGAAGAGCAATCTCCTGTGATCAGTTGTCAGAGCCTCCGGGGCTAGGACTATTTTAAGAGGGGGAGGCTGAGGACAGGAGGGCAGGCGGCCAGGGAGAGCAGCTTAAGCAGGGCTGGAGGACACACGTGCAGAGTCAAGTGCAGGGGGGCGACGGGCAGCACAGGCATGTCTGACACACGGCTACACACGGCTGGAGCCACGGGCTCCGGGGTCCTTCCCCAGGCCACAAAGCTGCCCGTGTTTCGCAGCATCTGGACCTCCTGCTGGTGACTGTGAGTTGAGCTCACTGTGATTGGTCACGGCCAAGGTCACAGTCAAGGTCACAAGCAGTCCGGAGTCTCTTCCCAAGAGGGTACCGAGACCCCCGTCCCTTCCCGGGAGACTCCTTCCTTCCCCCAGGCACCGGTGAGCCGCAGGAGGAGGGTCTCTGCTCCAGCAAACCCTCCTGCCATTCCCACACCAACACTGACATCACCTCCTCTCCTGAATCACTCTCATGGCACATAAATCACGAAAACAAATACTCCGAAAGTGTTTACGAGCATTTTAGCAACTCCTCCTAAAAGAACATATGCTTCCTCGTAGTAAAAATACCTTGGGAAACATCCTTCTGTTAAGTTTTTTAAAAACGGACAAATCTTACACGGCTTTTTTTTTGCAGGACTAAACTACAGTTAAGTGGCTGAATAATAGCTCGTAGGAGGATCTAACGCTCAGCCACAGTGTAACTCTAAAAACACTCCACTGAGATTCTGATGGTACTTCATTAAGAGTTAAAAGAATAGGAACAGTTACTTTCTTTGGATAAAAGTATATATTCCAAAGGAAATCCTGGAACAAAGTCCCTTCAACTGCTGAAGATGACATTACAGACTTTTCTGTTATAATTGCAATGAATTTGGACAGCAAATTTCTCTTCTGCTCAATAAAAAGACTTCAGTTAAAAAAAAAGTTGCCTTCCAAAAATAGACCAAGCACTCAGTCCTTTTACATTCTTTTCCTACTAAATGTACCCTGAAACATTTCCTTTCATTGTTGGCACCTTGGGTTGTTGGGATTTAAAATCGGACAATACATAGTAACAAAGAAGTCTTTAAATAAAGCTTTCCAAATGGAAAAAGGCATCTGAGGGTATGCCTTCCCCTGGGCCCAGAGGATGGAACCCTGACGCCTGGGAGCATTAGAACTGTTTCATTAAAATCGACATTCCCAGAGTGAGGGAGGGAATATACATGTTAATTGATAAAGGAATTCCTGCCAGGCCCTGTGTTATAACCAAGTTGTTTGGCATGAAGTCAGCATCTTGGGAATTAAAACACACTTTGAACCAACCCAGGTGATTCAGATGTAATTAAAATGATTCTACATTAAAATCTTTAGTTTTCCTTAGTCCAAACTTAAGTTGGCAATGACTTGTTCAATTAAGAGCAGTTGAGCTAGGGAATTTCCTGACCTTTGGTTAATTCTGATCCCTAACCCAATCTTCTAGAGGATAATTTCAATTACTTTTCCAAAGGCTTCCTCTTAATTTATTTTATTTTTTAAGAGCTTCTCTTTAGATATGGGTCTATTTTTAGGCACCAAATCCTCCTTTAACAAAATCTACACATTTCACAAAATTACATTCGACACTCCCATTACATCTGTACATAAACCTGTAGCTCACAGTAGGTATATCAGGAGTCCAATTTCAACATTTTCCCCCTCTAAGAGTTAGGTCACCGCTGAAAATAAGGCTCAATGACACACCATATTCCATTAATCAAATATCTTAACAGATAAAGTATGCAACAATGCACGGATTGCTTTTGCAAAGATAAAAATAGTAAGAAACAAATACTTTCTCTTGAGAAAATCGAGTGAGGCAGGTTTCCTGCAGTGAGATATGTTTAAGGAAAAAGCTTTGGCCACCATTCTTAGAAGCCTCTAAAGCACTCAGCCCAGAGTTCCCCGTTTTCCCAAGAGATAAAATGACAATGGATAGCAACATGAGGGAGCCCTTAGGGCGAAAAGAACAAGGAGAAATAGGAAAGATTCAGCTGGTACTTACAAGAACTTTCAAAGGAAATGGGGACTGCAATCCTTCAGAGACCGCTCTCCGGATCGCCAACACAGTCTGAGTCTAAAATAGGCTTCTCTCACACTGGCCGAGAAGTCACATTTCAGCTTACTAACTTCTACCCGGGTAAACAGTTTTACAACTCAAAGAACAAACCCCGGCTAAAATTAACCGCACCGGCGCAGCCCGCAGGAACTCGCTCATCGGCATCATATGCGCCGGGATTTATTCACTGGGACAACATCGTGTCCTCTTAATGGGAGCTCCGGCCAAGGGGCGTGCCCTGCGAACAATACCGAGCATCGTGATTATGCTAATTACTGAATGCGTCCCCCGGTGCTGTCTCCTTCCTTGCTGTTTTCCCAAGTGCCGGCCCACGGAGAGGGCCAGCTCTTTTTCAGCACAGGCACTCTGGACTTTTCAGCTCTTTCAAATCAGACAGAACTTTAGCAACAAGGTGGCAGTGCTGTGCGCTCTTCACAGGGAAAAAAGAAAAAAAAAAAGTCAAGGGACATTCAGTCAGATTATCTACACAGCACGATCAGACCTGGTACTCTTGTTTGGTCTGCTCAAGTTGTGTTTGACTCTTTTGTGACCCCCCGTGGACTGCAGCCCGCCAGGCTCCTCTGTCCATGGGATTTCCCCAGGCAGGCATACTGGAGTGGGTTGCCATTTCCTTCTCCAGGGGACCTCCCCTATCCAGAGACGGAACCTGCGTCTCCTGAATTGGCAGGTGAATTCTTTACCACTGAGCCACCAGCGAAGCCCAGATCTGGTACTGTGTGAAACTGAACAGGCATTCAAGACACACACCAATAAGTCTTATCAACAAAGAACTTTAAAGGAAGGATTTTTTTCTCGCTACATAATGAACTAATTTCATTGATTTGCTCTCTGGCTTTGTCTTCTGTACCTCCCAAGGAGTTGCTATGAGGGCGCAGGTTTACTAATAGACTACAAATGAGAATAAACATCTCAAATATTCGCAAAAGGCATCATCCTTCGCAAGAAGCATTTTGAAGTGCATTTAACCGCCTGGCTGGCTAGAACTGGTCAATTGTCCTTTATAGATGACAGACCATCTATAAATCCTGTTGAAGCTCAAGTTGACCGTTAAAGACCCCAAGTACACAGCTGATATTCAAAAGAAAATTAGAAATGACACGGAACTTTCTTTGAAAAACACAACGGCCTCAGTAAGTGCAACCTGGGTCAAGGACACCAAACTCCTTAATATCTACTCAAGATGGTTCACACTAGTTTGTTGTGGATATTTTAGTTCTTATAATATATTTTGCTCTTATTGGATATTTCATGAGAGATATCAAGGCATGATGTTCATGCCTTGAACATCAATCAAATCTCCGAACATCTCTGGGAGATGTCATTTTCCCATTTTGTTTTTTAAACATTTGGGCAAACAGGGAAATTCAACGGCTTGTTCCACGCTTTTCACTAAATCAACACGGGATTATTGCACCCCGCCTCCTAACCACTTCATGGCATGTCTTCTATATTAACTATTTAGCTATAATCCTGTAAATCTTGTCGGAGCTGTTTGTTTTTCTAATTTTAAAATGTCATATGTCAGTTTAGCTTTCAGGAGATTTATTCTGCTCAGCTCCCCAGATCCCAGGTCAACTGTGGTACAGGCAGGTGACGGAACCGCAAGACTTGACCCTGTCCTTACGAAGCACCGGTCCATGTGGCAGGCCACCCGAAGCGGCGAACGGCTTGGTTTTCACTGGCATGAGCACAATCCCCCTCCTGGCTGTTTACAAAAACGGGGCTGCCAGTCTGGGTGTTTCCACCCCCAGAGCCCAGCTTTAGGCAGCAAAAGCCAGGACTTGCTCACCCCCCATGAGATGGTAGCTGTCTGCGCTCATCAACCGCCCCAATTCAAGCCCCTGCAGTGGGGCACTCCACCCTGAGCCCAGAGGAAAGAAGTTGGTTCTTATCAAAGACAGCTGACCTCGGATGAGTACGATCAATTCTCTGTGATCCACAGCGAACTTACTCTGGAATTCTCAACACCAAGGAGGACAGTGATCCTTAACTTACTATGTCATAGTGCAGTCAAAGAGTTTCTAAGCCAAACAGTACTTCTTGCCTCAACAAACAAAAAAGCCAATACACCATAAGCACCTATGCATTGAATCTGGCATCAGAGAGAAACAGGGAGTGGACCCCACGTCCCTGACGCTGAAGGCAAGGGACGCTGGGCTGCGCTCCAGTTCTTCACATGTCAGGTATGCTGAGTGTGACTACACTTTTCTTTCAACAGTGGCCACACCTGTCCCAAGATCCCAAGATCCAAGAACTGAAACATTCCAAAGTAAATAGTGTATCTTCCAGTGAGTCCATGAGTCACCCTGCTGTTTCCTTTTCATTAGCGAGAAGAATGGAGGAGTCAACTGTACTCTGTCCTGGGCACACCTATGACAGGAGAGAGAAATCTCTGTGCATCATTTAAAAGCAAGGGAAAGCCTTCCTGTTCGAGGTCACACACTGTGGGGCGGGTGGTGGGGGGGGGACAGAGCCGTGCCAGTGAGCGGAGGTGATGTGTGGGTCTCCAGTCCAGCAGACCCAAGAAATCAAAACAAAAACTCACATTAATAAACTGACCTGGATAAGGACCCTCTGGAGCAAGCTACTTCTATAATTCAAAAATTTCCAGTCATGTTAGAAAAGTAAAAATAAACAGGCGAAATTAATTTTAAAATTTTAGTTGAACTCCATATATCTAAGATACCATCATTTCAACATGTCACAAAGATAGCACACCTGAAACTAACCCACAACACTGTAAATCAATTATACTCCAATATAAAACATTAAAAAAACCCAGACAGTGAATAGAAAATCTGCCAATGAGAGGGTGGGAGAAAGGGAAAGCTGGGGAACTCAGACAAGCTGAGATGGGAGGAAAATGACTTAGAAAAGAGAAAGAGAGGACTAAAAAGAGGGCAAACGGACGAAATGGAGGAGAGAGGGAAAGCGGAACAGAGTCTGTCCCTGGGCATACAGGTATGGGACCAGGTAACGAACACTGGAACGTCCCTCCCCCGGGACCCAGTGCTGCGGGCCCAGAAGACAGGAAAGACAAGGCCTCTGTGCCGTCCAGGAGCGCACGTCCGAGTCCACCCGGCACATACACGGTTCTTGCGACCCTGAAGACACGGCTCTGTGCTGCGTACTAGGGGAGCACACAAGACAGGGGGCACCGTTTCATTCTTAAATGATAGTTATTTCTCGTGAATGTGAATTAACTGTTTTATTCAAGTATAGTTGGTTTACAGTATGCGTTCATTTCAGGTGTTCAGCAATGGGATTCAGTTATAACATATTCTTTTTTCAGATTCTCTTCCCACACAGGATATTAGAGGATATTGGGCACAGTTCTCTGTGCTAATATGTAGTAGGTCTCTGTATATACAGGTATATATTTATATGGTATGTACATGCTACTCCCAAAGCCCTGATTTATCCCTCTCCCCTAAAATTTTAAATATATGTCTTAAGCCATCTCAGGAGTCTGCATTTTATTTTGAAATCTCCAAGAGTCACAAAGAGATTAATTATTCTAACATATCTTTTAAAAGGACATCTGGAACCAGCAGGAAAGTTTCCTCTCTGAGGTATTCATCATCTTCAAATTAAACCTGGTGATTTAGTCCAACTAGTGAAGGGACAGGGTGGGAAAGAAGCAGAAAAGGGGGAAAATTCACATTTCATGATCACCAGTTTTTCAGAGGATGGCAGGAAGAGTACTCAATGTCTTTGTGCTAAAAAAAAAAAAAAAACCCATCACCAGTCCACTGGGGAGAAAGTCAGAAAGATCTGAGTTCAAAAGGCAGCTCCTAATCCGCCTGCTTGACCTTGGGCACCACTCAGACCTGGGGCAATTCAGCTGACCTGTATGAGTCCACTTCCCTACCCGCCCAGTAAGACAGGGGCGGCAATGTGACATCAAGGGGCAGCAAGGACTCCAGCCACTGGCACCCGCCAGGCACACGCTCCCAGTAAACTGCCGCCTTTACACCCACAGCCCCTGACTGGGACGTTACTGAGGGAGGGCAAGAGGCTTCCTGCTTTGACAGTTCAAAGCTTCAAAGAATAACAGGTTGAAAGGGGCTCCAAATAATCGGGATGTGCTGCAGGGAAGCCAGGGCCTGTAAACTGCGCCTGGGCAGCCGGCTCAGGTCTCCTCCACTCCAGCAGTGCGTGCTGGTAGCCGAGGGCTGGCTCGGAGCCGAGGGACACTGAGCAACCGTTCGCACAAGTCCCGTGTCCGGGCAATGGGACGGTAATAGCCCCCTATCAGCTCCCACTTTCCTGGACCCACACCGACTCTGGGCTTGGTCTGCGGGGCAACAGCAAGCATAAGCCAGAGACTTTAGTGCAAGCCCGGGGTGGGGGAGCCAGCCCCCTGCTCTGGCTGCACTGCAGGGCACCGAGACCACCCCTGGACGCCCACCTAACCTTCTGAGGGTACGACCACGTGGGGCACAGATTTACCATCAGCACTGAAGCCCCACCACAGCCAGCCCGACAATGGCCCCCACAGGCTCAGAGGCCACCCCAGGCCAGGAGGCCCCAGCCAGGCTGCCAGCTGACTTCAGAGACCCACTGGCTAGCTCCATCCAACCAGAAGAGTCACCCCGGTGGGCCACGGAACTGTGAGACTTCAGGCTTGCTTTCCTGGCTGCTAGAATTAGGAGGCCTGTTACACAGCAAAAGCTCACAGACACATAATCTCCAAACGGCCTGTAAACAGTCCATCCCTTTACTTTCCAATGAAACCCTCTCAGACGAATCTGTGTCTATCTTACTGTTAAAAACGCACAATTCTCTTTTTTAAAAAACCCACAATTCTGATTACTACAATTACTTTGTCATATCCACCAGCATGTTACTCAAACTAAAATGAAACAGTGATATGGCCTGAATGTGAAACTGCTAAAATGGTTAAGTTTAAGCTTTGTTTCATCCTATAATTAGAAACAAATATCAGGTTGGTTAAAAAGTTCATTCAGGTTTTCCTGTATCCTTTTACAGGGAAACCCAAACAAAATTTTTGGCCAAACTAATCTATGTGGCCTTCAATGCTACAGCTCTCTGCTAAAGAAATGACTTCTCGGGCTTCCCTGGTGACTCTGTGGTAAATAAATAAATAAATAAATCTGCCTGCCAACGCAGGAGACCCGGGTTTGGTCCCTGGTCTGGGAAGATCCCACACGCCAAGGTGCAGCTAAGCTACTCACACCGCAACTATGGAGCCTCCCGGTGCCCTAGCGCCTGGGAGCCGCAACTCCTGAAGCCCACACTCGGCCACATGAGAAGCCACAACAATGAGAAGGCCACGCATCGCAGCTAGAGAAAACCCGTGTGCAGACACGAAGACCCAGTACCGCCACAAATAAACAAATAAAACAGTTTTTTAAAAGATGATTCTCTATCCTGGCCTTCAGACTGATTACATGGGTGTAGTTCCTGGCTGTTCAGTTCAGTCGCTCAGTGCTGTCCAACTCTTTGCGACCCCATGGACTGCAGCACGCCCCATTCAGGGCTGTTCAGTCCATCTTAATACTTCAGAAATGGATTAAGAGTACCATTTACGCACATGTGAGCAGAGAAAACAGGTTCAAAGCATAAACCACTTTTTCTTCTGCACTTTTGTAAGCTAAATATATATATATACACATAAACAGCCAGTTCTTCAAGACAGTTCTTTTTTAAGACTTTGATAAACAGCTAATTCTGCATAATTTATAACAACTGTATCAGGACTATAAAAATAAAGGCAGCATTATTACTGCTGCTGTTTAAATACTTATTTTAGACAGTTGATCTTTTCAAGTATCTTAGAAGTCCACGGGGAAAACTGATCCTCACCATGCATTCCTAAGAGTCATCCATTTAACAGACACTCGCTAAACAACTGCTTCCTGCCATTCCAAAACTCCCGAGCATTAGCAAGATTTGAACGAACAGCAGGATGCCCACGATTGCAGACAATGGTGTTAGCGACAGTGCTGCCTTCAAGAGGCTTATAAACTGATATAGAAGACACGACGGCATATATATGAACTCTCTACCATATAAGAGGGTAATCAGCAAGCATCCCAAAGGGTAAACATCCATTCCCCCAGGAAATCTTCTGGTGGGGTTAGTCAAGAAAGGCACCTTGGAGAAAGTAACATGTGAATTTGCCTGCTGATAAGCTTTCAACAGCAAAAGAAGTGGAAAGAGCATTATACAGAACCAACAACACGTGCAAAGTCAGAGAAAAAGGAATGCTGTGATGCATGTCTGTCCATGTGGGTCTGGGAAACGGGTTTCAGCTCTGTCAATTAACAGCTGTTTAGACCACTGATAAAAGTTGCTTCATTTCTCCGAATCAACGTTGAAAAGTGTCCAATGAGAGTATGGAGTCCAGGGCAAGACTGCCCAGGCTTCTTCTAGTTTCATCACTTCTAGTTCCTAGTTGTTAACTCTGGGCAATTAATTCTCTCTCTGTGCCTCAGTTTCATCATCTTTAAAGTGGGTATAACAATATACAAACTCCATAGGGTGACTGTGAAGATTAGATTATATTTGTAAAGAATGCAGAACAGTGCCTGTTGCTTAATATATAAGTGAAGTCACTCAGTTGTGTCTGACTCTTTGTGACTCCATGGACCGTAGCCTACCAGGCTCCTCTATCCATGGGATTTTCCAGGCAAGAGTACTGGAGTGGGTTGCCATTTCCTTCTCCAAACATTCTGTTAAATAAACAAACTCACATGTTTAAGCATACATAGCAAGCTAGGTAGACAGATGTGCATGAATATAGAAATACAGACATAGCTGTATTATCAAGGACAGAACCTGGTATGTACTAGATGCTAGACTCATATATATATATTTTTTTTTTTCCCCTTGAAGTTCACACTGTACTAGAGCACAGGGTCATATATGCCCCAATATTAGCATCCACTCAGTTAAAAGATTGGAGACTGTCCTTCCTTCTTTCTCTTGAGGCAACAATTCTGCCTGAGAGACGCCAGGCTTACTAAGCTGCTAGACAGACAAAGCATGGCTGTCAGATTCAAACAAAGCTGTACTAATGTCTCATGTAATAAAAACACTTTCAATGGAAAAACATGCATAGGCTTATTAAGTATCATCTGAACCTCTATAATTTATTAGCATTCAAGCTAATGCAAAACAAGAAACCTTAAATCTAAGATTTCGGGGGGGGGGGGACAAAAGCCCTGAAAAACAAGATTTTAAGCCACGTGAATCAAAAGGTGGGTTAACAAAATCCTAATTCCTGTCTAATTTGGCTTCAAGTAGTTATATATCCAAACTGAAAAATTTTTAACTGAAGTTTTATTACATGAATCTAGTAGATATGACGGAGAAGGAAATGGCACCCCACTCCAGTACTCTTGCCTGGAAAAATCCCATGGACAGAGGAGCCTGGTGGGCTGCAGTCCATGGGGTCGCGAAGAGTCGGACACGACTGAAGTGACTTAGCAGCAGCAGCAGCAGTAGATATGAAGCTGAATTTCCCGTTTTTAAGATGAAAATACTAAAGGTAGTTGACAGATTACACTAAAAGTACTTGAAAATATTCTGCTGCACTGAAATAAGTAAACATTTCCTGCAATCTTATACTATCTGCTTAGAGACCTCTTTTTCACAGATAACGTATAGGTAAAAACTTCACCTACACAAATCAAACTGCACTGGTGAACAGAATTTGAATTAACCAGTTATGCTGAACCACTAATGATAAATGCCCCCTTCTCAGTTTATTCCATCCAATTATAGGAAAATTGTTAAGCACTGGGCAACAAGCTATTAACTTTCAAAATCTTTTGGTACGTGACCAGTTAATATTTGTTTCTGTTATTTCAATCCACAAGCAATTCAATTTGTTTCAGAAGCATCTACAACTTTTTTTAGAGCAAGGGTTACCCTACTTTCTAACTTGAAATTTAAGACTTTCTGAGGACTGTAGGTTGTAGGCAGGTTCTTTAATAAGAGTTACCCTTCTGGGTCCATCTGAGTCCCAACCTCACTACCTGCTAACAGAGCCACCACAGGCAAGTTAACAGACGGTTGTAAAAATGGGTTAATGCGCACACAGCACTCAGGGCGGTACTTGGCACAGATTTTCAAAAATATATATTTTACCTACAGAAAATAATAAGGAAGGGGAACTTGAGTTTGAACCACCTGCACATAGTAGAGAATCTATCCTACTTTGGGACTCTTTTTAGAGGAAATTTGCAGGGTAAAGCTGAAAGGACCCTCATTAACAGCAGTCCAAAGCCGCAATGTTTTACAAATAATAATTTCAAGTACGTGCTCAGGGTTCCTACATTCTATTCTCAAGCCACCAAGCCCTCTTAAAATGCCCAAGTGTGTGGGGAAACACGACACTTGGTACCGGTTTGCCAAGAGAGTTGGGAAATCAAGAATTCACTTTCTAATTTTTAACATTTTCGTTGTCAATGGATGCAGTCCATTCCCAACCAGAAACACTGAGAAGCGGTCACTTTGGCAAAAAGTGGCTCAAAATCAGCCGCAAATTACAGGAGCCGAGATATCTGTAAGAGATTCCAACTTCGCTTGGCTACAAGAATCCAGGAGGTTTCTATACGGGGAGCGGAGGCTGTCTCTTGAGATAGATGTACGTGTTCTGTCTCAAGCACTGTATACTTCATTTTAACAAATGCTCCCACGGAGGCTCATTTTTCAAAATATCAGTGATAAGCAAAGGACTAACAACTCAGCTCTCAGAACTGTAACAGCCCAGTAATTATAATAATCCAAGAGGCTGTGCTCTGAAACATGGAGACCAGCTTCTTTACAGAGACCCTGGTTCACACAAGGAAGGGTGGACAAACAGTACTGGGGTATCTGTGGTTATTGCAGACTGTGAAACAGGAGACAATTACCCATTTTAGACCTTAATGCTCACATTGTAAGACTTGGTCTATTCTTTCTCTTGACATTCTATTCCTGTCTCTCCAATTGCCAGGAAAGGGAACATCACCCAATTCTTTGAGTCAGATCTGTTTTTTTAAAAAAGGCTCCTAAAAACTACCTAAAAATTAACCTTTTCAGTTTCACTACTTAAGATCTTTTCATGTAAACTACACTGAAAGGAAGAATTCTTGATAAATCCAGATTTTTAAGGCTTAACAGGGGGAACACAGCCAGTATTTTATAAGTATAAAGGGAACAAAGCCTTTAAAAGTTGTGAATTGCTATACTGTAGACCCGTTACTTATAAAACATTGTACAACTATAGTTTAATTTTAAAAAGCTAAAAAAAACCCTCTTTTTAAATAAGATGATGGATGCATAAAAGAGCAGCATATTAATAAATTCCAGCCAATACTTCGATTTTGAATAAGAAAATTTTTGTTCTCATTATTCAACTCTAAGACATGATACGGGATTACAGGATAATAAGCAGCCAGTTAGACAAAAAGTATGCTAGTTGTTCATAGGCAGCATATCAGAGATACATGCAAATCATGACAGCAGACCAGTACTTACTGTTCTTTGTATAAGTGTTAAACAAGCCATCTCTTCTCCTAACAGTGGAATGGTGGGCCAGTGTTCAGTAAAATAATTAGGATAAAGCCTCAAACATCCTCCCGCACAATATCCAAGAGAGTCTCTCTGAGATTATTTAAGAAAAGTAATCTCTTTCAAAATTTAACTAATTTTGGCCACTGAAGAAAAGGAGAAATCAATCAAATTTAAGTTATGATACTTTAGAATGTGCTGGACAATTCTGAGACACACTGAGAAAAAAAGCATTAAAAATAGCCAAGAGAAGGCAGCAGCTAAAACACAAAGGCCAGAGGTGAGATCAAAATTAGAAACGTATAATGTCTGGAGGGCTGTCCATATAAGGATATCTTTAAATCAGTAACTAAGTTGGGACCATCCACTGGGCAAAATAAACAGCTGTCATCATCAAAGCAGCTGACTCCATCCCTCATTCAGAAATCTCCGGACCATCTCAGGAGACAAATATGACATGACTTTATGCTCAACAGTGTTTGGGGCTATTCTCAAAGCTGGTCTCGACTTTCCCAGTCCCACGTGAGAAAAACATACACACGGATCTTTCCTTTTTACAAAAGTATGAAACGGCAATAGTAGAGGGGATTTCCCTGGCCTTCCAGGGGTTGAGACTTCACCTTCCACGAGCGTGATGCGGGTTCGATCCCTGGTCTGGGGACTGGGAGGCCACATGCTTCCCAGCCAAAAAAAAAAAAAACCCCGAAAGCATAAAACAGAGGCAGTGTTGTAGCAAATTCCAAGCACTATTAGAGGATAAAACTTCTGCCAAGCCTTCCTCATCCCATCTGCTAGACCATATTTACTTACACTCCCCAACCCCATAAATTTCCTGATCCCCGGAGTGGGCTGCTGGTTTCCTCTTTCATTTATTTATTTGTTAGACTCTCAGGGAGCTTCTTAAGCTGGTGCCAAGCCCAAGAGAGATGAAATAAATAAGGATCTTACCTTCTAGGAGTTCAGTGTGGTATGGCAGACCAACACAGAAATAACTAACATAGCGTAAGGCCTGTGTAACAGGAATTTGCACAAGGAGGCTTGCGACTGTCTCTGGCATTGAGGGGACGGTCTGTGATGGAGAGAACCAGGCAGAGAAAAAGCAGAAGGCATCTGAGGCAGAGCACTCGGGACAGGCAAAAGCTCAGAGTCCGTGCTAAGAACAGCAAGAACTATGTGCCCGGAGTGTGACAGGATGTGAATGGGGGAAGAGGCGGAAGATCAGGCTGGAAAAGGCAATGACTATGGTCCCTGCGGGCCAAGCGAACTCTCATCAGCACCCCATCCTGTAGCCCTGAGGCTCTCAACTCTGGCTACACATCAAAATCTCCTGGGAAACTTTAAGACAGAATTGATGTCTGGTATTTGCTAGTATCAATTAATTGGTCAAGATGGAGACTGGGCGTTGGTGTTTTAAAAAGTCTTCTCACGTGATTCTAGCATGTGGTTGGGGTGAGAACAGCCACTACAGGCAACAGGGAGTCAACACAACCAAGCAAGCAGGATGAGGATCCAAGAGCAATAATAATAATAATAATAATAAGTTAACTGAGCAACAGAGCGCAGAGCAGACCAGAGCGACTTCCCTGGTGGTCCACTGGTTAAGACGCCGCGCTTCCAACACAGAGGGCATGGCTTCAATTCCTGGTCAGGAACTAGATCCCAGACGCCATGGGGTGAGTCCAACGAATAAAAATGAAAAAATAAATGAGTAAATAATATTCTAAGATTAAAAAATAAAAGAGTAGATCAGAGGCACAGAGACCAGGGGAGAAATGTTCCCTATACAGGTTCCCGAATATAGACAAACTACTATACCAGTAGTTAGTATTAACCTTTTCTGGGTCACCAACCTGTGTGAAAGTGAGTGATAAAAGTTAAAAGCCTCAAAAAAAGAAAAGCTAAAAGCCTTTTCCTAAGGAAAAATGTGTTCGAGGTGTTATAAACCTCTTTGAGTAGTGGATTCAAGTGAAGAAATCTTGACCCTAGAAGCAGTGACTAGAAAGAGGAGCGGAGAAGGCAGTGGCACCCCACTCCAGTATTCTTGCCTGAAAAATCCCATGGACGGAGGAGCCTGGTGGGCTGCAGTCCATGGGGTCGCTAGGAGTCGGACACGACCGAGAGACTTCACTTTCACTTTTCACTTTCATACGCTGGAGAAGGAAGTGGCAACCCGCTCCAGTGTTCTTCCTGGAGAATCCCAGGGACGGGGGAGCCTGGTGGGCTGCCATCTATGGGGTCACACAGTCGGACACGACTGAAGAGACTTAGCAGCAGCAGCAGAAAAAGGAGGGAGACTTGAGAGAGAATCAACAGCACTGATGACTCCCAGGTGAAGTGAAGGAACAGGGATTCGGGCTGACGCCCCTACTTCCAGCTTGAGAGCTGAGAGTTGTAAGTGATCAATTTACTTAAATGTCAGGGACGACCCTAAGCAGCAACGTGTATTCATCTCAGTGAGTCTTCCCAATTCTAGAAGGTGAACTGCCATCTTAGTCATCACTGAAGAAGCTGAGACTGAGGGACATTAAGGAGCCTGTCCAAGGTCAGGCAGTGTGGAGTGGTGGAGTGGGAATTCAGTCCCAGAGAGTAAGCCCCCAGCATGTCTGGGCAGAGGGCCCCATTCATTAAAACAGAAGAGACAGGGGGACAGAGCAGAAGTAGGTTCAACAGGAGAGGAGGAAGGGGCAGGGGATGGGATATACACATTACCTTGAGATATGCCAGGTTCAAGATGGTACAAGACACATCAATGACACTATCTGCTGAATCAGGAAAAAAAAAAAAAAAAGAAAGGAGCTCAAGGAGGGTACAGTGGAAGACACAGCCGTAGAATGTTTAGGGAGCTCCCTCAGCACGTGCTAAGCCCCAGCACGTGCTAAGTGCTGCTCTGCAGGTGTAAGGGCTGCCCTTCCCTGTCTGCAAGTGAGCAAACAAGACTTGGGAGAGCAGGGTCACCAAGCCAGCAGGTGGCACAGCCCACCCCCTAAGCTAACATCTCTGGCACCAGAAAAGGGAGTGGAAACCCTGGTCCTAAGTGGCAGCAGCTCCCACCCTGTTCTAAAACCACTAGTGTGAGATACAGGTTTTTTTTTCCTTTCAAAACTTTATATTTAAAAAAATTGACAATATTTATTTGCACCATCTAAAGGATTCTGACACTGTTTCAATTATTTGAGCGACAATAAGAGATATCTGCGTCTCAACCAAGTGAAGTATCAGAGCTCCACTTCTGCAGACTTTTGCAGGGCAGTGTGCAGACTCAGGTGCAGGCCTGCGTAGACAACAAGCAGGACACAAATTCCGCGCAGAGCTATTATCATCCGGGTCAGGATTCAGAACAATTAGCCCAGTGGAGATAAGTGTCCTGTGTTCCCGGAGGCCACAACGAAGCCAGGAAGTGGTGAAATTTCCTTTTTTACTCTTTTTGTAGCACGAAAAGAATGTGGCTTTTCTCCTCTCTAAAGAAACAAAAATAAACTCTTAAACCACACACTGCAAGTCTAGACTGGTTACTTCAGGTTCAGCAGTGGAATAACTTATGCACTGCACGTTTCAGATAAAAACCTGTTACAGTTCAACATTTCAGCACCTTTAAAAAGACCTGTACTGGCAGTCATGTAGCCTTTGAGTTAAAAGCATCAAAAAAGTACTTTAAAAGAGTCTGCAACATTATCCTAGAATTTTCTCCTGTTCTAGAATTCAGGTACCCAAGAGAAGAAATATGATCCAATGAAAAGGGTACTGAAGTCCTACAGCACAACCTCTCATTCACAGCATGATCCCTTCCAAAGCCCCAGTCCTGGCCACCCATCACTAGGCTTGAAGTCATGATTTTCCAGGGCCCCACCCCATCACTGGAGACCTCTCACTAGGTGCTTGGGCTGCATGCTGCACTTAGGCGCTCAGTCGTGCCCGACTGTTTGAAACCCCATGGGCTGTAGCCCACCAGGCTCCTCTGTCCATGGGGATTCTCCAGGCAAGAATACTGGAGTGGGTTGCCAGGCCCTCCTCCAAGGGAATCTTCCCAACTCAGGCATTGAACCCAAGTCTCCCGCACTCCAGGAGGATTCTTAGCCAGCTGAGCCACCAGGGAAGCCGTCACTAGAGCTCAGATGGAGTCACAATCCTTTGCCTTGTAATTTCCATTCATCAGATATTTACCGAGCACCTGAGATCCACAGCACAAGCTCTGCAAACCACCTTCTGGTCCTGGCGGTCCTTGATCTGCGCTGCTCTCTCGCACCTTCTCCCTCTGCTCCAATAACAAACTCCCCCCCTCTCCCGGGGGATCCTCAGTGTCTCCACGTCTCAGCCCATTACTCATCTCCTTGCTCTGCCAGTGTCTCACCGAAGCGTGGGTCACAGGCGTCAACACAACCACCATGTGTGTGGTCTAGCACCTGGTTTTAGCAGCTGCATCAGAGAGGCTTGCAGAAGCCTGTGGTCAAATAAACTCTAGCTGACCTTCTCAGGTGGAGAAGGCAATGGCACCCTACTCCAGCACTCAGGCCTGGAAAATCCCATGGATGGAGGAGCCTCTGTGAGCCAATCCTCGACTCCTGCAGATGCTTCCTCTTGCTAATTTTATTTAGAACGCTGCCACAAGCTATCCAGATGATTCTGAATCGAGAGTCTGCTCTGTATGGCATTAGTCATCTCTCTGAGGTTGATGTCATCTGGAAAGTTAGATAAACTTCTCTCAATCCAGTCTTTACAGAAAGAGGACACTGTGACTTAAATGTGCAATCAACGGAAACTCAAAAGTTCCCTGTGGTCCCAAAGATTCCTTTATAGAATCTTGAGGTTCAGAACTACCATCTGATTTTATCTGTTTTCAGTCTTTCTTGAGGGAACAGCTCTGCTGAAAATCTGATGAAAGCCATCACAAGGATTTACTGTTCAGCCACTCAGCTGGGTCCGACTCTTTGCAACCCAATGGACTGCAGCATGCCAGGCTCCCCTGTCCTTTGCTATCTCCCAGAGCTTGCTCAAACTCATGTCCATCTAGTTGGTGATGCCACCCAACCATCTTGCCCTCTGTTGTCCCCTTCTCCTCCTGCCTTCAATCTTTCCCAGCATCAGGGTCTTTCCCAGTGAGCCGGCTCTTCGCATCAGGAGACCAAAGTATTGGAGTTTCAGCTTTAGCATCAGTCCTTTCAGTGAATATTCAGGGTTGATTTCCTGTAGGATTGACTGGTTTGATCTCCTTGCTGTCCAAGGGACTCTCAAGAGTCTTCTCCAGCACCACAGTTCGAAAGCATCAGTTCTTTGGCGCCCAGCTTCTTTATGGTCCAACTCTCACATCCATACTCAACTACTGGAAAAGCCATAGCTTTGACTAGACAGACCATCATCAGCAAAATGATGTCACATGTACAGTTTTTCAGTCAACATCAGATGATTCTAGGACCTCCAGGAAGCCCATCCATTGGCCTGTTGAGGTAAAACCTTAGGAATTCTAGAGCTATGTAAAATACCTATGGTCATTAGGATCCATTCAGAGCCATTTCTAAAATAACTGATTCTCCGTCTAATGCCCAACAACGCCCTGATGAAGCCAATTAATTGGAATTCAATTGACCTTTATTCACTAATTCTATCAGAGAAGATATACACAAACTAAGAAATCTGAAGAAAACCAAACCACAGGTTATAAGAATACTTGAGATACAAAAGTTATACATACAAAGATACGTGTTGTAACACTGTTTATGGTGGAAAAAAGGAGGTGCCATCTTGAATATCCATTCACAGGGAAATGGCTGAATAAATTATACATGTTGAAAATGTTATTCATTTTTTGAAAACAAGAGTTAGATCTGATCTATTGATCTGGAGAAATAGCCATGACCTATTATGGAGGAAAACAAAGCTTTGAATAATGTATTGAGAATGGTTCCAAATAGGAAAAGGAGTACGTCAAGACTATATATTATCACCCTGCTTATTTAACTTATATGCAGAGTACATCATGAGAAACGCTAGGCTGGAAGAAGCACAAGCTGGAATAAGATTGCCAGGAGAAATATCAATAACTTCAGATATGCAGATGATACCACCCTTATGGCAGAAAGTGAAGAGGAATTAAAAGCCTCTTGATGAAGGTGAAAGAAGAGAGTGAAAAAGTTGGCTTAAAGCTCAACATTCAGAAAATGAAGATCATGGCATCTGGTCCCATCACTTCATGGCAAACAGATGGAAAAACAGTAGAAACAGTGTCAGACTTTATTTTGGGGGGCTCCAAAATCACTGCAGATGGTGATTGCAGCCATGAAATTAAAAGACACTTACTCCTTGGAAGGAAAGTTATGACCAACCTAGATACCATATTCAAAAGCAGAGACATTACTTTGCCAACAAAGGTCTGTCTAGTCAAGGCTATGGTTTTTCCTGTGGTCTTGTGTGGATGTGAGAATTGGACTGTGAAGAAAACTGAGCTCCGAAGACTTGATGCTTTTGAACTGTGGTGTTGGAGAAGACTCTTGAGAGTCCCTTGGACTGCAGGGAGATCCAACCAGTCCATTCTGAAGGAGATCAGTCCTGGGTGTTCATTGGAGGGACTGATGTTGAAGCTGAATCACTCCAATACTTTGGCCACCTCATGCGAACAGTTGACTCACTGGAAAAGACTCTGATGCTGGGAGGGATTGGGGGCAGGAGGAGAAGGGGACGACCGAGGATGAGATGGCTGGATGGCATCACCGACTCTATGGACGTGAGTTTGAGTGAACTCCGGGAGTTGGTGATGGACAGGGAGGCCTGGTGTGCTGTGATTCATGGGGTCGAAGAGTCAGACACGACTGAGCGACTGAACTGATGATCCTACTTGAAAAGCAAAACAAAAAACAAAAAACAAAAAAAAACCCTAACAAATCTTATGTCATTAAACATGCTTTTTTCAATGTAGGAAAAGGTGTAGAAGAATTTGCATCTGTGAACATGATGGGGAGGAAAGGATGTTGTTGTTGTTCATCCCTGCACACTCTCACTTGTTACAAGCAAATACTGATTTTGCAAAGCAATACATTCTTAAAAGAAACTAATAAAGTTGATCACAGGATCTTTAAACAGGATTTCTCACCCTGACACTTCAGGCAGGTTTTCTAAACCTATTCTGATGTCCCCAAAAGGTTTCCACCCACGGGAATGCCTTGGACCAAATCTAACTAACTTCCTTTTGACTTTTCAGTGATTCTGAGCTTCTCACTGTTTTGGGTACGTGATTCACCGTCACAGGCATTCTTCTGTTATACTTATGAAAGCTGTGTTGTGTAGATTAAATGTGTCCACAGTCCACAGGTGTGATTTTTTCCCCTCTTAGGAAAATATCCATCTCAGCAGAGCCATAAATAAAAGGAATGCAGAATCCACAAGTCCATTATGTGGGAGATGCATGCATGAAGCACAAACACTAGCCCATTCTAAAGCAAAGACACAAGAGCAGAGACACTGCTGTTTGTTGGTTCAGGGGTTCTCAACCTTGGCTAAACATCAGAATTTCCTGGAAGCGTGTTTTAAAATACCAGTGCCTGGGTGGCACTTTCAATGATTCTAATTTAATAAGCCTGGTTGTAGGTACGTGTTTCATTCTTAAAGCTAATGAGATAATTCAAACAGAGTTAAGAATCACTGCTTTCTACATTTCATTCTCTTTCCTTTCTTTCATTTTGTTTCACAAAGAACTTTTTATCAGTTACTTTAAGGCTAGAATTTAGTTGTATTTGAGAAAGCCAAAAATGATCAAATCAGTTGATTTTGGCCAATGTCTATAATTCATATCATCCTTATGTGGACTTCTGAGGCCCAAATTATTCAGTTCAGTTCAGTTGCTCAGTCATGTCCAACTCTTTGCGACCCCATGAATTGCAGCATTCCAGGCCTCCCTGTCCATCACCAACTCCTGGAGTTCACTCAAACTCACGTCCATAGAGTCGGTGATGCCATCCAGCCATCTCATCCTCTGTCGTCCCCTTCTCCTCCTGCCCCCAATCCCTCCCAGCATCAGAGTCTTTTCCAATGAGTCAACTCTTCGCATGAGGTGGCCAAAGTATTGGAGTGATTCAGCTTCAACATCAGTCCCTCCAATGAACACCCAGGACTGATCTCCTTCAGAATGGACTGGTTGGATCTCCTTGCAGTCCAAGGGACTCTCAAGAGTCTTCTCCAACACCACAGTTCAAAAGCATCAAGTCTTCGGAGCTCAGTTTTCTTCACAGTCCAACTCTCACATCCACACAAGACCACAGGAAAAACCATAGCCTTGACTAGACAGACCTTTGTTGGCAAAGTAATGTCTCTGCTTTTGAATATGCTATCTATGTTGGTCATAACTTTCCCTCCAAGGAGTAAGCATCTTTTAATTTCATGGCTGCAGTCACCACCTGCAGTGATTTTGGAGCTCCCCAAAATAAAGTCTGACATGGTTTCCACTGTTTCCCCATCTATTTCCCATGAAGTGATGGGACCAGATGCTATGATCTTCGTTTTCTGAATGTTGAGCTTTAAGCCAACTTTTTCACTCTCTTCTTTCACTTTC
>SJYF01000930.1:2599919-2611618 GCA_006410515.1 Procapra przewalskii
CACCTCATGTGAAGAGTTGACTCATTGGAAAAAGACTCTGATGCTGGGAGGGATTGGGGGCAGGAGGAGAAGGGGACGACAGAGGATGAGATGGCGGGATGGCATCACTGACTCGATGGACGTGAGTCTGAGTGAACTCTGGGAGTTGGTGATGGACAAGGAGGCCTGGCGTGCTGCGATTCATGGGGTTGCAAACAGTCGGATACAACTGAGCAACTGAACTGAACTGAACTGAGACAGCACATGGTATAAAACTATTCTTGCTTAAAAAATACACATATTCGTATCTATATGCCGAAAAGTCTGGAAGACCAACTGCGCATCGAATCACCAACCTAGCGAGTCTCAGCACCTCCTTTGTACTTTTCTATAATAGTTGGTTTGGTTTCTCCACTGAGCACTGGATACATTTAACATTGAGCCTCATTAACCTACATACTCAAGAACACTGATGCTTTATTTAGGGGAAAAATTAGGCGTCTCACATAGAATTTATATAGAGTCCATCTTAGTTCAAAATAGTATGCACTTATAAAACAGCTGAACTTTAACTTTTTTAAGAGGAAACATTTTAAAAGGCAGTACATTTTAAAAAGGCAAACATTTTAAAAGTGACAGGAAGTGTGGAATTTAATCAGACCTGGAGTGTAATCCTAGTTTCACCGTTTATTGTGCGTGTGACCTCGGGCGGTTCGATCACCTCCTCTGCCCTCTTTTTAACAGTGGGGCAAGTGTAACACAAGCCTACAGACCTGCAGAACTGACCTGAAATTTATTTGCTTATTTATCGATATAAACATGTATTTATATGTTACAAAAATATACTTTATCACCTCAAATTTCATTAGAAGTTATCGGAGTGGTAGCAAAGAGTTCAATGTATGTCAAGAGCCTGACCCTACTGAGGCTCCATAAGGGCAATTGTTATTGTTACCAATAACAATAAAACAACAAAAATTCAAGAAAAAACAAACATTATCAGAAAAAATTTCACTTCTCAAAGACTGTAACAGAGAACACTCAGAGACAAGATCGGCACCTCAGCCCACGCCACATAATCTGCTGCGAGGTCCCAAAGCCTCTAAGAATTAGGGCAATTAAACACAACGTGCCCACAGGACTGCTGCTGAGAATGCCAGGTGAAAGCCACTTGTCTGATCGCAGCCAGCTTAAAACTAAACTTTGGAATAGTAATGTACCAAAGTCTCCCTCGCTATGGAAATACAGTTTCCCTGCCTGTGAATGGAATGTCAATGCAAATTAACACCAGCCATAAAACACAAACCAAGCTGATTCAAATCCCTTGACTGCAAACAGTGAGCTTACTGTAGATGCTTTAGACAAGACAGACACTTTGATCAAAATTCAGGGCTGGTAGTTCCATTCCAATACTGATACTTAAAAATTATCCCAAATATAAGCCTTATAACACACAAAATCAGAAGGAAATAGACAAATCTAATCATGACATTAGTGGACTTTTATAACAAAGCTAAACAACCCAGATCAGAAGAATCATTTGTCTCCAGCTAAAACTTAACCCAGCCTGATGTATCATATGGTCTAAGACCCGTACTTTAAGACCTGCTAATTTAGGAAGAAATGAATCCAACCATAAGCAAAACACTATTAGACCACTGTGCCAATTCTTCCTTGTTGCCACCGTTTAGGCGCTAAGTCGTGTCCGACTCTTTCACCACACCATGGACTGCGGCCTGCCAGGGTCCTCTGTCCACGGAGTCTCCCAGGTAAGAAAACTGCGGCGCGTTGCCGTTTCCTTCCCCAGGGGATCATCCCGATCCAGAGATCGAACCCATGTCTCCTGCATTGGCAGGTGGATTCTTTACCACTGAGCCACCAAGGAAGCCTGTCAATTTTTTTCTACTACACTAGAAAATGCAGACTGTGCAGTGTGGTTCTGTTGAAAGAAGTTAATGTAAACACCTTTTGAAAGAACAAAAACATACATATAATCCAGGAACTAAATTCAGGTTCACATAAAATTCAGGCATTGAGATTATAACTACACCAAGACTGACTTTAAAACACATTCCAGTAAGTCTCCCTCCAACTTCTCTGAAGGCAGTTGTTACGAGAACCCATCCCAGTGATGTCACTCTAGCTAAACACTTTAAAAGCTAATGCCATATTTTTTTTTATCACATACGCGTAAGTGAGCAAATTTTAAATGTGAGAATGGATGTGACTTATTGGAAGAAATAACTGTCATTGAGAACTACATCTGGCAGGTAGACTAAGGGAAATAAACTTCTGGTTTAGAAAAAAGAGAGAGAGATTGACTATAAGGTTTTGAATAAGGTAAGTTTTCCTAAAAACTATAAAAGCATATATGAAATGGGAATTCCAACTGTTTGGGGCAGCAGCGTTATCTACACTGTTAAGAGTACACTCATCGCCCATGTTCTCTACCAGGTGTTGTGTTCGCCAAATTTTAAACAATAATTGAGTAAGGGACCATTCTCTAGAGCCACCTGGGAAGCCCATAGGAACCACATGGCCCCTTATACATATTACCTCCTTTAACCCATCCAAGATTACGAGACGATTTTCACTATTTTAAGTGGAGACACTGTGTCTGAGAGCTTTAAGGAAGCTGTCCGATTCACACAGGTAATAAGGGAGGGACCACCAATGACTTTATAATCACAACACACACACCCATTATCTACACACGGTATCTGACATTCTGAGGTTTCTGACTTATACTTTCTGACTCTCTCAAGTAATCTCTTCCTGTGATAGCAGCTGCTTATGTAAATATATTTTTGCATTTTTCCCACTGTGTTGCTATCGTTCGCTCATCAACAATTCCCTACTCAGTGACGAGCTTCTGGACAGAAGAGCCCACACCTTGCCCATCCCTGGAACCTCAGACCACAGTGCTGCACCCGGCATGTCTGCACACATTTAGTACCTAACAGTGGTTCTGATGTTGCTTTTACTGACTGCTCAAATGACCATGACAGAATCAGCTCCAAGATACCCGACAACCACCATCAGAATGAGGGCAGGCCCCGGCAGAAAGAAGATTATGATCAGCTTCCATTAGTTGGGTGGTTCTTAAAAGGAGCATTTAGATACTACATTTTATGGGCTTCACTGGTTGCTAGGACAGTAAAGAATCTGCCTGCAATGTAGGAGACCCAGATTCAATCCCTGGGTCGGGGAGGTCCCCCAGAGAAGGGAAAGGCCACTCACTTCAGTATTCTTGCCTGGAGAATTCCACAGACAGAGGAGCCTGCTGGGCTACAGTTCAGGGGATCGCAAAGTCAGAGGCGACTGTGCAACTAACTGTGTGCTTTACAGGGCTTTCCTTTCTTATGTTTAATAAAGCGGCATCTGTACTCACGTTAGTCTACTCCCAGTAGTTTACACACACAGCACCACACTCATCACATGCAAGAGTGAAGGAAAAATATGACAAGGTAAATCATCAACAGCGTAATATTTTGCTAAAAAGCTACCTTTTCATCAGGACTCCAGAGTCCAGAGGGGCAAAAGTATACAATTTATATGCTTTCCCAGGCAAGAAGTTAACAGGGTTGGTTATTAATGACACTTTGAGGCTGTTACAAAATGACACAGGTTAATACTTAAGGAGACATCAAGTCTCTCAAAATATTTACAAGATTAAGTTTGTTATTCAAGTCTTAGAACTTGAAAGTATTAAAAAAAAAACAACGGATGATCTTGTATTAACATTCGTTCACAGAATTAGATACTTTTTATTCTTTAAGGGGATCTTTTACCTAATAAATCTTAAGTGTCTGCAGTTTGAGGTTTTAGTTTTCCTTCTAGTTCTAGAAATTGACTATGTGTCCCTTTGTGGTATTTACCTTTCTCTTCTCTTTTCCACCCACCCCTACCTCCAAGCCTGCTTTGAATTGTCTGTCTTTACTCTTTCAAGGCAAGGCAGTGAATTGAAATGGCAAGAACTCCTGAATAAAAAGTTTAAAATGCCAGCATCGTATGATTACCCTCTCTTTGGAGTAAGCTTAGTCTTCTAGAATACCAATCTAATTCTTAGAAGCAGAAAACACAGGAAGCTCAATGTTCCAAGAAAAGTTAATAATAACTGATTCATCCTGGCTACCCAGGAAATACACAGCAAGGACGTGGGTTCCACGCAAACACAGACAACAAATTCATCTAGTAATGCCTGCCACCCAGGGACAAGGGACACAGAAAAAGACGCATGGAGCAAATACAGAAAAGGGAAAGGAAGGAAACAGCACAAGCGCAGCGTGCCGAGCAGGACTCAGAGCTCGAGGAACCCACGCCAGACCCGGGAGCTCTGCAGACAGAAGAGACAAGGGGGAGAAGCCATCACCCAAGGGGAGGCGGCAGAAACGAGCGGGGCAAGGAGGGCAACGGGGACCAGCAAGAGACAACCAGAAAAGGCCAGAGGGGCTGGCCAGGAAGGGGTACGCCCAAGGAGACCGAGGCTAACGAGAACAGAAAGCATTCTCGACGGGAGGCTGAGTCACAGAAGGCAGGAAGGAAAGACACCAAACAAGAAATTCTGGACAGATGAGAAATAAATGCTAAAGTGAGACCAGCCGATCACTAGGTAGGGCAGAAAGGCAAAAGGAGTGAGGCAAAAGAAGCCTCTGTGGAAGGGAATATTGAAAAAAAAAAAAAGACAAACGGTTTCAGGAATTTCGCTTTATTAAATTTTAAAACCTGTTTTGTTTCGTTTCTCTGTTCGGTAAAACTTGATTAAGAACAATGGTTTCCATAGTCTCCAGAGGAGAAAAAGTATTGATGAGGTCAACTGACTTGGCAAAAATTAGAAGAGCTGAAAACAGCACAATTTACTCATGTCTGTTAATCATCTTAGCTCCAACCCACACACTGATTTTCACTCTGACCATGTGTACACACACATCAATGACCTTAACGATCAACTGCTTCATTTGTTAATCACAAAATCTTCCTCTCTCACTTTTTCTCTTTTTGGGCTTATCAGTGTTTGGAGAAATCCCTGCTTCTTACTATCACCCTAAGAAAGAAAGGGCAGAGGAAGAACGTGGCCTTTACATCAATATTGCTAAAAAGAAGTCTGATGGAAGCTTAAAACAAGGTTGGGACAATAATGGGGAAAAGATGTAAATTTCCTGTAAATTCTACATCTGGGCTCCTCCATAACTACAAACAGAACATCATGATCATGCTTCATTTCCCTCTAGAAAATAAAGGAAGAAAACAAAACAACGAATAAGAACATAAAAACAGTAAAAAAAGAACAATCCTGAAAAAGAATGACAATCACTCTACTCTTGATCCTAGGAGAGTCTGCTCGTGAAGCTATGATTCACATTAATTCTTATTTTTAAGCTGAAAAAATAGTCATCGGATTTTTCCAAAAATCCGTGCAAGAAAAAAGCAGACACACACTGAGGCTGGAGGAAGATAAAGGAAATGAACCTGAAGTCACAGAGGTTTGAACAATCACTGAGAAGAGGCAATTCCTCGACATCCGACATCCGTTGTGGCCTCCGGGAACACAGGACACTTATCTCCACTGGGCTAATTGTTCTGAATCCTGACCCGGATGATAATAGCTCTGCGCGGGAATTCTTCAGTGATTCTGGGGCCAGCATCCTATACAAGATCCCATTTCCCCTATTATATCAACTACTTTACTATCCACACAGAAGGAAACTCTGATTGTAAGCAGATTACCAGCTTTAGCAGTAGAGGAAAAAATAACTCAAACATCACACACTAAAGCAATGGGTTAACAAAGACCATGTAAGACACACGAGTCGTGCCACTTCGTATTTGCAGAACTATCTTCTTTCAGCTGCTCAAAAATCCTAAACGGCATTGGGTTCCTTCTTGAAATTTGCCTTCTCTTCAGTTTTTTTTTAAACCATTCTTCCATGAATATTATATCGGGTCACTTGGCCCTACGGTCTATTCACAGGCATCTGCCATGATTATTTACTTCTGGGAACGGCTGCTGTTCCAAGGCACTGGGACATGTCTTGAAGGAACCAACCTGGTTCTCTGTCCCTACTGACGGCATGGTGAAAAAAGGATTCTCTAAGCTCAGAGAAGACGTGGAAGCCAAACTGTGCTGCTTCCAAGGTAAGATACCCTGAAAAGAAAAGAAAACAAACAAACAAACAGTTAAAAATCAACCAGATTTCCAAAACAAAAGAAACTCTAATAAAGTAGTGAAAATTCTCGCTAAGACTGAACAATAAGTAACTCACAAAAAATTTCAGTCTTTCACTTCAGTTTTAAAAATTCTATAGTTTCCAAAAAAAATGTTACAGGGCATCACAGGTTACATAATAAAAAATACTGCAAATAACTTGCTGTTCCTGAAATTAACAAAAAGTATCCATTAAAATTATAAAGAAATTTTGGTGGCTGACATTTTGATCTTTACCTTGGCCAGGCCAGAAGACGGGCTTTGAGAAAACATTATTTCTCTGTGTTCATATCTGACTTGGAAATGGTATGAACAAGTGTGATTTATATGGAGCCATAAAGTGAGTTACAGAATTGATGCCCTGGAAAATTTCTTCCAGCCATAAAACTCTGAAACTGCACACTATCTGGTGATAAAATCTTGAAACCATTGAGCCAGTTGTAGGCAAGCCATTTAACTCTGCCCTGATTCTCTCATCTATAAAATACAGGGCTTGTTCTTCCAATGATGGGTACCAGGATCACCTGAGGAGGACTTAAAATACAGCTGCTCCTCCAGCTGTGGCTCTGAAGAGCTCTAATCTCTGGATTAGGTGGAGGCCTCTGTGACTGTCACTGTATAAGGAGCCCCGGGTCGTTCTGTCTACACTCGTGCTTAAACCACCGCCATACTGGGCAGGGTGCCACTCTACCACCCTTAGAGTCATAAAACTGGGCAGAAGGGACACCATTACCCCAGCTCGACAGGTTTAAGACAGATGAATCACTGTATCACTGTCTCTTTCTCTAAAAACCCCCCGTTCAGAGGAGGCCGAAACTAAGACTGAGGCTAACGGGCCAGCTGGATAAAAACACTTCCGTGTAGGTTCTTTTAGCCCCAGCTGTAGCCTTGGATACTTAAATAGAACACAACTGCGGGAACATTCACAGCCGTCTGACAGGCCATCCCAGAATATGAGCTGATGTTAACAGGAGAGCAGCACCGTGGCACTTCTTACTGCAGTTACAAGGCTGTCCCCCGACCCCACCCGCAGAAGCGATGTGTCCCCCAGAACACGCACCTGCAGAGCTGCTAACCAGGCCCAGGCCCAGGCCTGCTCCAGGGCACCACCTCCTCCTCCGATTCCAGGGCCAATGGCGGTACTCCCTATCAGCGGGGTCATGTGGGTTCAGTGGACTCTGTCGGCACCCAACACCCACAAGATAGCACTGTCGTCTCCCAACTAAAGGGACACAAAACTGGGCTTTCGAAGAATACCGTTTTCCTTCATCTTGCTGGGTTCTGTTTGCGGGCCCTCATCCAAGTCCACGTGGCTTCCGAGTGACCTTCCTCCTGGTCTCACACCAAACCAACAGTGCTGTTTTACTTTTTTTTTTTCCACCAGAGAAATACAACTTGGTTGGAAGAGGCCTCCGGGCCCCAAGAGTGTGCTCAATTGTCCGAGACAAGCTGAAGAAGTGGGTCAAGAATTTCACATAAGGACCAGGCAACCGGACAGATGGGCACCAGAAGCCTTCCGTGACACTCCCATCCTAGGAAGTTACATTCACTAGGGGTTTAAAACTGTTTTTAAAAAGAACGGTAGTAACAAGTTCATTCAGTACTGTTTTTTTTGACATGAGCAGACACTGAATTAGTATCCTAAACAGTTGCGGCCCTTTGTCCTTGTGAATCACTGTCCTAGAATTCGACAAGAGTCTAAAATGCAAGAGTCCTACTCCGCACTCAGCTTTGAAATGCAAAATTCGGTTTCTCTTCTTGGTGCTTTCAGTCATATCAAAATACAGTCCCCTCAACCATTTCATTATCAACCTCTTCTGCCTGAAAAATCTGGCATTGCATCTGCAGCTGAGAGTCACTGCCACTGTGAATGCTACTTTGAAATTGTAAAAGAGTTTGTACAGCTGAGAAATTAAGGTCCAGTTCTAGCTCTCTCTTCTATCTTTGATAAAGTAAAGCTCTAGGGAGAATCCACACTGATTCCAGAGCCAGGTCGCCTGGGGTTCACATCCCGTCTCCCTAGCTTACGGCTTGCATCATGATCTCAGGCACATGGCTGAATCTCTCTAAGCCTCAGTTTCTCCCTGTAAAAGGTGGGGCTAGAACGGGATAACAAGATTGTTTTGAGACTCAAATAAATCTAGACGCAAAAGCACAGTCCAAGCACTCCATTGATAGCAGCTATTATTATTTGTTTTGCTGCTGCTACTAAGTCACTTCAGTCGTGTCCAACTCTGTGCGACCCCATAGATGGCAGCCCACCAGGCTCCCCCATCCCTGGGATTCTCCAAGCAAGAACACTGGAGTGGGTTGCCATTTCCTTCTCCAATGCATGAAAGTGAAAACTGAAAGGGAAGTCGCTCAGTCGTGTCCGACTGTTAGCGACCCCATGGACTGCAGTCTACCAGGCTCCTCCATCCATGGGATTTTCCAGGCAAGAGTACTGGAGTGGGGTGCCATTGCCTTCTCTGACTATTTGCTTTATGTAACTCCAAATTCCTCTACTGTTCCACATGTGTACACAATGTTTGCACAAATAAGATACTACCCACTTGAGGCCTGGGACCACATACTGAGTATTTCTGACGCTCCCCCATGGCACCTACTAGTCACTCAAGAGGTAAAAATGAAACTACTCGGTATAGATTGTTGCACCGGCTGGACAAGGAAGTTCTCAAACACAGACCTGTACAAACATGTGCTCCCTGCCCTCGAGCAGCCTGTGTTTTGGGTGGGGAAACAAAGCAAAGGGAAACACTCCTGCTGTAACAATATAAAGCCATAAAGGGCTGAATGCCAAGGGCTCCTTGTGAGCTGGGGCCCTGGAGAGGGCGAGCCTGCAGTGGCCCTCCCTGCCCTTGGAGGTGAGTGGGACTTCCACAAGAGGCGAGCACAGACAGCGGATTCCAGCATACCTGGTCATCCCACAAACATTCACTGCACACCCTCCGCAGGCCGAGATACGGCCATGAAGGACCTGGAAGAGGCCCCAGCACCGCAGGACCTAAAAGGGCACTCACTCCTGTGACAGCTGAGTTCTGAAGGAAGGAGGAAGGGCTGTTCTCCTCCCGGATGGAACACAACACCGCTTCAATGCCTCACAGACAGGAGCCAAGGCTGGCATTACGGTCGCTCTGGCTTCCAACAATGGCAAACATACAGAAGTTAACAACCTTTCCTGTTCTGTACTCTCAATATGCTCCACTGTTTATGAAGCATATTAAAGAGACATTCTCTATTATTTCTGAACACAAATAACATTTTACAGACACACACAGTCAGTATTATTGGAAAGGTTTTCAGAGGCTATGGAGGCCCAAATGAAAGCCCGTTCATAAAGCCCCGTGCTCTATCTCCTCCCACTCTTTCCCTTCCTTTTCTCTTCTACTAGGGCCTGCCCACAGACATCAAATATCTCCCAGGGAAGGGCCTGAAGATGCATGTGGTGGCAGGTATCAGTTAGTCATGATGGGCGGAAGGATTAACACTTGCATCTTTGTCTTCTAGAGCCTTCCACTGATGACAAACCTCCACTCATCTCCTCCGGGAAGAGGATGCCTTCGGATAAAGGAATCCCTTATAAATATCAACTGGCAAAAGCGTTCTCAATCCCTTACTGATGTCAGACCACTATACAAAGATGGGTCAAGTCCAACACGCTCTCATCACAAATAAGACACATTTCTGAGCGCTTCCCTCATCCTCGGCAGGCCTTTCAACTGCTTCTACTCTCATAGAATGCACCCTGCTGAATCCCACCATCGCCCCTGGAAACGGAATAATCTTTTCTTTTCTTTTTTTTTTTGGTTGCCCTGTGCAACTTGCCCGCCCAGCGATGGAAACCACACCCCCTGCACTGGAAGTACAGTCTTAACCACTAGACCGCCAGGCAAGACCCAGAATACACTTGATTAAGGATGTCCAAACTACTCAATTAAATCCAGTCAAAAATTTCTTAATGCACAAAGTACTGGACTCGAATATGTTTAACACATTCAAAGGCAAACTGAAAAATGAGGTTAGAACCCCTACATCACAGGTCACAGAACATTCTTAACCTTCATGTACCCATGAATGTCAGACTCATCAACAAAGTAACAGTCAACCCACTGTTTTCTATTCCCTTGGTTTGGTACTGGAAAATCACCCTTCCTGTATGTCATTTGGTAACCCCTGAATTAGGAATGTCACTAAGAGGCTAAACAGGCTAAGAGGAGACCTTTCACCAGGGCAATTAAGGCTTCCAACATTTACTTTTTCTGAACGTCCAAGCACAGCCTGTTGATTGAGTGACAATGACATGTAATGGGAACTTTGATAAAAGAGAGACACAGGGCTTTGGAAACTACCGAATACTCCAATAAAGGGACTAATTGCAATTCCATGCAATTGAAAAGCCATCTTCCAACTTGAAAAACACATTTACTCAGTCATTTTAGATTGCCAACACCCTTGTTTTACAAAAACAGAAACAATTAATGTACCTATTCACCATTTGGACACATTCAAATCCAACCCCTGTACTCAAGTATTTAAGAGTAACCTATGTTTATGCAAAAAGTTATCCCAAAGATTAAATGAGAAAAAGCCTGTAGATGATTTGAAACAAGTCTGGCAAACAACCACTATTCAACATTGCCCAGTATTACTGTTCTTAATTTTCTAAATTTGTAATCATACTAATCAGTTGTAGAGCATGATTATGTATACATAATGTATATAAGCTAATACGTGTTACTACTAGAAATAAAGACCAAAAAATGCTATTCTAGACAGAGGTGAGTTTAATTTGAACAGAATGATCCGAAAAGCAGCAGAGAAAACTTGCTACGGGGTAGAATGTTAAATGATAGCTCTAATCTCTGCTTATCAACTAAGGACACAACCTCTACGTCGTCTAGTGCGAATTATAATCAGCAGTCAGCTGATCCTAGAGAACTGGCTCAAAATGAACAGTTCAGACCTCAACCTCGTGGATAAGGGGCCATTTACTTGCGAGGCTGCGCCAACCACTGAAATCTGATTACTTCAATACTGACGCTGAAATCCTGCATAAATTCATTACACATCTCTTGCCGGAATTTTTTTTTGCAAGTCCCTACACACACACAAAATTATACCCCAAAGCCACTTAAACTGACAAGACTACATCATCCTGGGCGCATCCGGCTTTGAAAACATTTCAGTCGCTTCGGCCACGCATCATTTACGATGACCTGGAATCACTGACGATGACAGGGAAAGCGCAAAAGCCAGTTTGGAGAGCACGTGCTTTCCTAAGTCAATACGAAAAGTAACCCTACGCCCACATCACGAACTGGAGGGGGGGGGGGGAATCTTCGCGTTTCCAAGCTGAATCTCGACCCCGGGCGGGGGCGGCCGAGACACACGCCCTCCTCGCACGCCGGCCCGGCGCCACGGCTCCTGGGAGCCCCGGTCCCTTCGCTCCGCGCGCTCGGGCGCACCGCGGCCGGACGCAGGTGGACTCCAGGTCGGGGCGGCCGGACGCGGGCCA
>SJYF01000930.1:2623535-2639229 GCA_006410515.1 Procapra przewalskii
TAATTCTTTCTTAACCCACAGATGAGTTTGAATTCCCCACCTGTACCCAGAATGAATACATAGACTAAAGGATTGTAAACAGTGGTAATTATGGCCTGGGGAGAGCAGAGCAGTGAGAGAACAGTCTGTTAAACTTTGCTCTTACGTAGTCAGGAGGGGGAGTGGTTCATATGCTATCACTGATGTGAGGCACATACCTGGACAAATTGTGAAGACTGGCTATCTCAGCTGATTCGAACAAACCGTGTACCTAAATAAATAAAAGTCACAACAAAATTGATGGTGATGGTTTTTATTTGTGTCCACTAGCCATGAAATTAAAAGATGTTTGCCCCTTGGAAGAAAAGCTATGACCAATCTAGACATCACATTAAAAAGCAGAGACAGTACCTTGCTGACAAAGGTCCATCTAGTCAAGGCTATGGATTTTCCGGTGGTCATGTATGGATGTGAGAGCTGGACTGAGAAGAAAGCTGAGTCCCAACGAATTGATGCTTTTGAACTGTGGTGTTGGGGAAGCCTTGAGAGTCCCTTGGACTGCAAGGAGATCCAACCAGTCCATCCTAAAGGAGATCAGGCCTGAATATTCACTGGAAGGACTGATGCTGAAGCTGAAGCTCCAATACTTTGGCCAGCTGATGTGAATAACTGACTCATTAGAAAAAACCCTGATGCTAGGAAAGACTGAGAGCAGAAGGGGACGACAGCGGATGAGATGGTGATGGCGTCGCCAACTCAATGGGCGTGAGTTTGAGCAAGCTGCGGGAGTTGGTGATGGACAGAGAAGCCTGCCCTGCTGCAGTCCATAGGGTCGCATAGGACACAACTGAGTGAGCTGTAATGTAAACAGTATCAGATGGTTTTTTATTTGCATCCACTAGATGGAGAAGGCGATGGCGCCCCACTCCAGTACTCTTGCCTGGAAAATACCATGGACAGAGGAGCCTGGTAGGCTGCGGTCCATGGGGTCATGAGTCGGACACGACTGAGCGACTTCCCTTTCCCTTTTCACTTTCATGCATTGGAGAAGGAAATGGCAACCCACTCCAGTGTTCTTCCCTGGAGAATCCCAGGGACGGGGGAGCCTGGTGGGCTGCCGTCTATGGGGTCACACACAGTCGGACACGACTGAAGCGACTTAGCAGCAGCAGATGGTGAACATTGGACTCTGGTGAGTGAGGGAGGGAGATTCCTCCTCATTTTTCTGTAAAGCCTGATGATGAGAGTCACACCACCTACCAGCAGGATCAACGGCGAGGCCACTTTGAAGTTTCCGCTCTGCTTCCACAGCTGAGCAGGGAAGGGGGGATGCCCTGCGGGCACACTTCAAAGCCACGCCAGCTGACTGTCCTGCTTCTGCACCCCCTCGCCTCTGGGAATCCACCAAGGGTCCACAACGGAGCTGTTTTTTCTGGAAGAAGAGCAGCATGGCTAATAAACAGCCCACTAACACCGGTGTTCTCCTTTCCCTCGTTTCTCTCTTTCACTGCATGAAAGTTGCGAGGTTAGCGCGATGGGCCAGTTCCCCTGGGTGCACAGCTGGGCCAGCCCACTGTTCCAAGGGCACAGTTGTTTGCTCTCAACCTTACACCGCTTCTGGCAGAGTTCTTGACGATTCACCAGAAAGTAAGATGCAGAGTTGATGGTAAGATTGCTGTAATGTTGGAAATATATTCAAGTATTCAGTAAAAGTAAGAGAGGAAATGGTATTAAAAGTAACTTCAGATATTAAGAATAAATGTGTCTTAGTTAGACACTGTTGCTGTTGCTGGCTAAGTCGCTTCAGTCGTGTCCGACTCTGTGTGACCCCATAGATGGCAGCCCACCAGGCTCCCCTGTCCCTGAGATTCTCCAGGCAAGAACACTGGAGTGGGTTGCCATTTCCTTCTCCAATGCATGAAAGTGAAAAGTGAAAGGGAAGTCGCTCAGTCGTGTCTGACTCTTAATGACCCTGTGGACTGCAGCCTACCAGGCTCCTCTGTCCATGGGATTTTCCAGGCAAGAGTACTGGAGTGGGGTGCCATCGCCTTCTCCAAGTTAGACACTACTGTATATAAAATAACATGATATCACTTATATGTGAAATCTAAAAAACATTATACAAATGAACTTACTTACAAAACAGAAGACTCAGATTTTGAAAGCAAGCAGTTACCAAAGGAGAAACATTATGGGAAGGATAAATTAGGAGTTTGGGATTAACATATGGGTGCTGGAGAGCTGGAAATAAGGGCATTTGGCTTATATCCAACCTTATGCAAAATAGCAAGGCTCGCAGAAGAGCAACTGGAGCTCAGTCTTCATCTGTTTCCCACGCGATTCCCTAATAAAGTCAGAGCCAGACAAAGCTACAAAGCAGGAAGCACCTCCCACCTGTCTTTTTGCCCCTCTTCAGCCTCTCTCCAGTCTGAACGGGTGAGGTTAAGTCTTGGTTAAGGATGTAAAAGTGAGGATGAGGAGGTAACCCAAGAACTGTGGTGAGTCCTACATGGAAACTTCCAGCAATAGGTTGTCTTTCTCCTACCCTGGACCTCTCACCCACAAATGAACAAGCAGCCTCTAACACTGGAATCTGCTGACCTTTATTTTATTTACATACAGTAAAAAGCTAAAGCTGTGCAGCGGCCACACCCAAGGTAGGAAGAGGATAAGTCAAAGGGGAAGCAAGTAACCGTCCGGGGTTATCGGGAGCTTCTCTGTCCCAAATGTGTCACTGAAGGACCACTGTGCTATTCCTGTCTTTTATTTTTGATGTTTCTTATTCCAAAGTTTCTTTCTTCTCTTCCAAATCAAGAAGCAACAGAGGTCTCATTATTACGAAAGAGTGGCTCCATCCTGGGGATTTTCATGAAAGAAATGTTTTGACAGATTTCAAACTAGCTGAAGAAAGCTGAGAATTTTAACTGCAACCAATGTTGATGTTGTTAAACTCAACTGCAAATCCCTTTGACCTCAGAAATCTGAAAAAAAAAAAAAGTCCCACATGAAATATTTATGATATAACAAGTAAAGGTATTTCATTTATTTTGGGGGGAGGGATTATGTCTCTGAATAACGTTTTATTTTGAGGTTTGAAAAACAGGCACACTTAAGTTGACTACATGCCAGTGTGGGCTTCCCTGGTGGCTCAGGCGGTGAAGAATCTGCCTGCAATGCGGGAGACATGGGTTCGATCCCTGGTTTGGGAAGATCCCCTGGAGGAGAGCATGGCAACCTACTCTAGTATTCTTGCCTGGAGAATTCCCATGGACAGAGGAGCCTGGCGGGCTGCTGTCCATGGGATTGCAAAGAGTCAGACATGACTGAGCAACTACGCACACAGCGTGTGCTAATATAAATCTTATATCTGGAATGCTTTCTAGTAAATAGTAACTAGTCCAGAGTAAATGCTTGGTAGATAGTTGCTGAAATAATTAACTCACATCAATTTATGAAATTGATGTTTATTTTTTATATTTTTAAAATAATTCTGCTTCTGGTAATGGAGGAATAATCGTGTCAGACTCTCTTACAGATAATGAGTTCAGAACAAAACATGAAAACAATTTGAAAGAAGTCATAAACAGAGAAACATGGAAGAAGATAATCCTTGAAAGAAAGGACAGCAGTGGTTGAGATTTGTGTTTATATGGGTTTTTTTGCCTGAAGGTATTTCTTAGTCCACCAGTTGAGAATAACTAGAACTCAAGCAGTGAAATTAATTTGACAAACAGGATAGAGTTCAGAACTTCTAAACTGAAAAGTGAGGAAGAACATCACAGAAAAAAGTGAATCGCAGAAAAAAGTGAACCCCAGAAGGAGGAACCCCTAAATCTGCATATAAATTCTGCCAAGTCCTTGGCTAAACCCTGAATATACATGAGAGACCCCAAGGAACCTGGCAGAAATCAAGCAGCTGAAAGGACTAAGGGTGGCATTCAGCTGGTGCTTACCATTGGCCAGGTACAGTCCGAATCTGGCCAAATTTAATCATCTGCTTGAACAAACCCAACACTTCTCAGAGGGAGTTAACAGAATCTAGAGTCTCTAATACCATGTCATCCAAAATGCCCAACATACAATGAAAAAGTACAGGAATGAGAAGAGCATGAAAATGAGATCCAAACTGAAAAGACTGCAAACCTGAAAATCAAGTGTCTGGACACCGTTTTGTTTATATCTTCTCTACTTCTTCCCGCAGTCAGGAGAGGAAATGGGACAACATGGTCCACAGTCAAGAGAAAAAATAGTCAAAGCAAACTGACTCCGAGATGACCTGGATGTTGAATTAGCAGACAGGGACTTCAAAGTAGCCATGACGAAGATGCTTAGATAAGTAAAATACTTTCAAGTAAATGATAATCAAAAGGCTTTATCAGCAGCTGACCTGCTGAACAAGAAATACTAAAGGAAGTTCTTTGGGGAAAAAAAAGAGAAGGGCTAGCACCTGGAAACTCAAATCTAAGCAAATTCTAGGCATAATGAATAATCAGTTGGGGAAAGACATTGAGAGAGCAAGTGGGGGCTCTTATCAAGAGAGAATGAAGAGTGTGTAGAACACTTTGTGCTGTTTTCATTTTTATATAAGCTTGGAATTACTTTATTATAGAAAAACATTTGTAAATCAGCTTCCTGGTCAACCAGATTCTATTTTTTTTGTACCATATCAATCTTCACTGAAGTTGAAGCTCTAATACTTTGGCCACCTGATGCAAAGAACTGACTCATTGGAAAAGACCCTGATGCTGGGAAGGATTGAAGGCAAGAGGAGAAGGGGACGACAGAGGATGAGATGGTTGGATGGCATCACTGACTCGATGGACATGAGCTTGAGCACGCTCCGGGAGTTGGTTATGGACAGGGAGGCCTGGCGTGCTGCAGTCCATGGGGTCACAAAGAGTCGGACCCGACTGAGTGACTGAACTGAATCATTGGGAAACTGAAAAGCAGGTGTCTGGACACCATTACGTTTATCTCTTCTCTACTTCTACCCACAGTATACAAAATCCTTCTGCTCTCTATCAAAATCTATTCCAAGAAAGAATCTAAAACACACTTCCACAAAAGTATAAATAACTGATGACAGTCCAAGTGTTACTTCTTACGGGATGTTTGTTCTGCATTTTAATAGAAAGCCTCCAGTTGGAAAGCAGTGAAGTTTTCAAACATTACAGAGAGGTAATTCTTAGGGATAAAAGTATGTTTATGGCCTCTGAAATCATATTATGAAAGCAGTTAACTAAAGACCTATTTATTTGGCTCCTGCGTCCAATTCTGCCCTCTTTCATCATCTTCATAGGCTTTCCTGATAGCTCAGTTGGTAAAGAATCCGCCTGCAATGCACGAGACCCTGGTTTGATTCCTGGGTCGGGAAGATCCCCTGGAGAAGGGAGAGGCTACCCACTCCAGTATTCTGGCCTGGAGAATTCCATGGACTATAGAGTCCATGGGGTCACAGATAGTCGGACATGACTGAGCAACTTTCACTTTCACCATCTTAGTTCCAACACAAACAATCAGAATGTCACCTCTTCCTCCACCAAAATGATAAGATGCATTAGAACTCCTACATAAAGAGAGTGATTGTACAGTTTCATTTCAAAATAGGGCATCTCAGTGAGGTAGGAATAGAGATGGGCCTTTGGTTACGATTTTACAGATGAAGACAAGTGAACAGCAGGATTGCCTCTTCTAATCCTGAACGCGTGCAAGTGTGTTCAGTCGTGTCCACCTCTTGCGATCACATGGACTAGAGCCTGCCAGGCTCCTCTGTGCAGGGGTTTTCCAAGCAAGAATACTGGAGTGGATAGCCGTGCCCTTCTCCAGGGGATCTTCCAACCCAGGGATCAAACCTGCATCTCTTACATCTCCTGCCTTAGCAGGCAGGTTCTTTACCACTAGCACCTCCTGGGAAGCCCATATACATACATACACACATACATACATACATACGTGTATATATGTGTATGTGTATATATGTGTGTATGCATATATATACGCAATTATTCTTTACAAAATTAGTAATTAAATTTTAGTTCATCATACCGATAAATATGGTAGCTTAGAAAATCAAAAAAAGCAAGCAATCCCCAAATGTTAGCTTTTGCGTGTGTGTTGTTACACCTTTGCCTTTATTCATATTTTCATTGGTTTGAGATTTCTTAAGATCATTTTAGGGCTTCCCTAGTGGCTCAGTGGTAAAGAATCCACCTGCAATGCAGGAGACTTGAGTTCAGTCCCTGCGTCGGGAAGACCCCCTGGAGAGGAAAACGACAACGCACTCCAGTATTCCTGCCTGGGAAATCCCATGGACAGAGGAGCCTGGCGAGCTACAGTCCATGGAGTCGCAAAGAGTCAGATATGAGTAAACAATAACAACAAACTCATTTACACCTAGTAATAAAGGCCAGCAAACGCAAAGCTCTTTGAATTCCGAAGAGAAGGAAGCTGGCCTGGAGCTGCCCGGAGTTGCCGGGAAACCACAGATTCGCTAGCTGGTTTCAGACAGTCTTGAGTGGACCAAATCCATCTTTTTCTTGAAAGCGTAGTCACGGTGCAGGTGATTGCTTCTACAAATTAATTTCTCTGTGGTTACATTCAGACTTAGCAGATCACAACAGCATCACGATTTGAATGTACTTGTCACCATCTTCCACAATTTATAATTCTTAAGCAAAATATAGTAGATCTGGAGTTTATCATACTAAGTGAAATAAGTCAGACAGCAAAAGACAAACACATGGTGTCACTTATTGTGTGGAATCTTTAAAAAAGTGATAAAAATGAACTTTGTTCACAAAATGAACTTTTATTTACAAAACAAAAGCAAACTCACAAACTGAGAAAACAAACTTATGGTTAGATTACCAAAGGGAAAGTTTAGGGGAGAGGGATATATTGGAGTTTGGTATTAACATATATATATATATACTATTATATGTAAAAGTAGGTCATCAAAAAGGACCTGCTGTTTAGCACAGGGAACTCTGTGTGGGAAAACCTATATGGGAAAAGAATCTGAAAAAGAATGGATAAATGTACATGTATGCCTGAATCATTTTGCTGTACACCTGAAATGAACACAACACTGTAAATCAACTCTACTCCCATATAAAATAAAAATTTTAAATATCTAATGACATTACCGTCATACATCAGCAAAACCTCAATCAATACAGCACTATTGATTGGAAATGTCGACTTGAAAAATGTGCAACGTGGAAGTTTCACGTCACTTTTATTTGGGGCAAAGTGAGGACTGTAGCCCAGGAGACAGCACACAGCTCTGAGAAACTTCCCCAAGGGGGCAGCGGGGAAGGTCGGTATGTGATTTTGGGGAAGGGAGAGTACATGCAATCAAGCACATATGTTTCCAGAAGGTTTCTGCTCGTCACAAGGAGCAGTCATCACCATAAAGGGTTTTAGTGCTTTTATGGATATGAAGCGATACAAGAGTTGGGCTCATAAAATCGGCTCCTGAAAATATCCCACTGAAGACCTGCCCTACCAGTTTTCCTAAAGTACGGAGTGCCTCATCCCTGCCCTCCACCTTGAACTCCTTTCAGGGGGTGTCGAAGGGCAGCAGTTGCAGGTCGTGATCTATTCCTTGCAGAGGTGGGTGGCAAGGGCCCGTGACAAGTGCCAGTTTGTCGTTGACAGAAACCAACCGAACTGTGTCAACAGTCCGGATTGCGGGAGGGGCCACTGGCCTGGCCGATTGCAGGCGAACTTCAAGCAGCTGTGTCAAGGTGTCAAGGCTTTACCAGCAAATCTTTTCGAGAAAAGAATTCCTCCTTTTCTTCCTTGAGACTTTAAACCGTCAGCATTAATTTTCTTTATTCATGTTCGAGTCCTTCGATATTTTCTGCAAAGGATTGGGGACTGAGTTTTAAAAACCACAGTTCCAAGGACAGATTTTCATTCATCTACCAATGATAAATCAAAGTAGCTGGAGAAGTGGTTACTTACTCAAAATTGGCTTATCTGGTTGCATGCTAGCTTTATTTAATGTTCTGGATATTTTTGCCTACTTCTAATGTGTCTTCTTAGCCCTAGGCCTGTTGCCATGGTGAAACAGAATTAATAACAATGCTTAGTTATGCTAACATAATACTTGTAAAATATATGCTTTCTTTGTTTATTAAAGAAAAGACCTTGGCAAGTCAAGTATGCTTCAAAAGAGTTGTAAAATTTTTGGAAACACTGGTCCTTAATTATAGCTGTGGAGAAATTTGAACTGAACATATTAACCAGACACTTAGTGTTCTGTTACTGATAGCTCTGACTGAAGATGACGTTTGCTTTCTCAAGCTGTTTGAGAGTAAATTTTAAATTTAGCTTGAAACAATTCTGAACAGAGGGAAGTTACTTCATGGTCCAAACAACCTATTTCCTTTTGAACTCTATTATAACTTCTGATTTTTGGCCAATCAGAAGGATCTAATTCATCTTTCTCCTAAGAAGTTAAAATATAATTTGAATTTGACTTAGTTTGTATCAAGTCACATTTAATGCAATCAAAGACAAGTCTTGACTGCTATATGTTTTGGGACAATTTTGAAAGCATCAACTGAGAAGGAAAACGAACTAGGTAGGTTTAGTTAACAGAACATAGAATTTTAAACCCAAGCTTCAGCCTATTTCAATCTGTACGGTTTCTATTTGAATATGAGTGTAGCTTACTAACCTCACCAGGCCTCAATGTGTTCCTCTGTTAAATGGAAATAAGATTGCCTTTACCCCAGGGATGTTCACGTCCTAAATGATGTACAACCTGAGCCCCTTGGAAGGCAATGAAATAATCCTTGGTGATGCTGTTCAATATTCTTTTACTGTGTAATTGATTTCTATATTGAAGAGCTTGGAAGAGAAAATCAGACATGCATGGAGTTCTTAATGCCTCCAGGCCACAAAATCATGTATTCTTCAGCTTTCTCTGCAGTCCCAGGAAAGGCAGCTAGCTCAGGAAAACTTACAACGTACAGAAGTCACGTCATCAAATGAAACTGCCATGTGTGAACACATGGATAGATGTCTCACACTTTGACAACACCCAAAACCCTGCAGGGGACTTCCTTGGCAGTCCAGTGGTTAAGACTTTGCCTTTCAGTGCAGAGGTTGTGGGTTTGATCTCATATCTGGCAGCCAAAAAAACCAAAACATAAAGCAGAAGCAATTATTATAACAAATTCTATAAAGACTTTAAACAAATGGTCTGCGTCAAAAAATTCTTTTAAAAGAAACCAAAACCTTCAGTCTTCTGTGTCATCCTTCAAGTAATAATAATATCTCCATTTTTTTCCAGATAGAAATATGGGCCCATAGAAATTAGGGAAAGTTTCAATGTTAAAAACCAGAATTATATTATCTCTTGAGAGCCTTGCCATTCTGTGCTTCAGTGATCCTCATAGTAGAAATGGAATGGTCTGGAGGTTCAAGCATTGTTTCCAGTGGAAAATAGCACAGATATTATTGCTGGGGAGTAAATTAGCATGCCTGATTTATCAGCCTTATTCATGTCTCTTGGACATCAGAGAAAAGTCAAGCAAATAGCAGCGAAATTTCCTTACAGTATTTTTAGAGTATCATTCCCAAATTCTAAAATATAGAAGATTCTTTTTTTTTCTTTGTATTCATTCAATTACCCCATAGTTTATAAATCACATGACTGTTTTGTACACTTTGTACCAGACAAGTCTGGGCACGCAAAGCTTGTAGCCAGTTCACAAAAGCCACTTAACATATTTGTTTGTCATTTAAGTTATGACTTTGAAAACAAAAGAAGACAGGGCCTTTCACAGTGACAGACAGACTTACATAAATTGCTGCACAAACTAAATTAAAAATAACTCCAGTTCACATGGAAAACGTTATTCTTTCATTGCCACTCTGTCATAACACTCTGATAATTTAAAAAGTATCCGCAGTAACCAATAAGTATGATGCAAAGGTTTCCATACCTCTTCTCCTGTGTATCCTTTTGGTAAGGCAAAGAAACTGCAGGCGCCAGGGCTTTCTACTAATATTAAGGATGGGCTGAATTCTTCCTTTTGCTTCAAAGCCTTTATTTTGTTGCTGTTCAGTCGCCAAGTCATGTCTGACTCTTTGTAAACCCACGGACTGCAGCAGGCCAGGCTTCCCTGTCCCTCACCATCTGCCGGGGTTTGCCCAAGTTCATGTCCATTGAATTGGTGATGCCAACCATCTCATCCTCTGTCACCGTCTTCTCCTTCTGCCTTCAATCTTTCCCAGCATCAGGGTTTTTTCCAGTGAGTCTGTTGTTCACACCAGGTGGCCAAAGTATTGGAGCTTCAGCTTCAGCATCAGTCCTTCCAATGAGTATTCAGGGTCCATTTCCTTCAAGATTAACTGGTTTGATCTCTTTGCTGTCCAAGGTCTCTCAAGAGTCTTCTCTAGCACCACAGTTCAAAAGCATCAATTCTTCGGCGCTCTGCCTTCTTTATGGTCCAGCTTTCGCATCCGGACACGACTACTGAAAAGACCTTAGCCTTGACTAAACGGATCTTTGTCAGCAAAGTGATGTCTTTGCTTTTTAACACACTGTCTCGGTTTGCCATCGCTTTCCTGCCAGGAAGCAATCGTCTTCTAATTTCTTGACATGTAGATCTGGAAAAGAGCCAGGAGGCACAGGGTTAGGAGCACATGAGGCTGTGGGGTTTGTTCATCTGTTCTTTCTATCATATCCGTCTGCTGCAGTTTCAGTTCAGCTACTCAAGAATATTACAGTTTATTTTTTTTTTTAAGACTCCTGCAGCGCAGGTACCATCAGTGACCGAGTGAACACAGGTCAGTAGGCGTGTGTGGTAGGCAGGCATCCCAGGGGCTGGTGGTGTGAGCTGTGGTCTCAGAAAGACCTGTTTTCCATCTCAGCTCTTTTTCTTACCTATAGTGCTCAGTACCTTCATCTCTAAAATGGAGATAATAACTCCCACCTCAAAGAACTGTTTTCAGGGTTAAATGCAATTCCCAGCAGTAGTGTCTGACAATATATATTCCGTAAGAATTGTTGTATACTCACTCTGAGCGAGCTATATATTTTATGCTAAAAACAAAGCATTGCTAGAATGCTAGAATGAATCAAGGGAAAATGACTGTTCTCAAGAGTGAAATGGTTGTGTGATAAATTTTTTAAAATAGTGGAGTTTCTTACTTTCTATAACATACAGCAACAGAACATTCTTAGATCGTGGTAAACCTGTTTAACAAAAAATAAGAATGATTTAGAATTATCGTAGCAGGAGATCCTGGAAAGGGATGTTAGAGTTCCTTGATTTCAATTCTAGTTTTATCCCTTGAGCAAACGTCTTTAGCTTTGATCTTTGAGTAGTGATTAACATGTTGATAATTTTTTTTTACTGCAAGTAGGATTTTTAAATTATTTTAAGTGCTAAAATCTGATATATGTAAATACATTTTGCAAAATTATTTGCAGAATTGCCTACAATCCTTTTGCCATTTGTATAATTAAAGCTTAACTTGAGGGGAGTTGTGATTGTGATGGCCACATGGGGTGGAGGGCAAGTTCTATTTCCTGACCTGAATTGTAATAACAAGGACGTGTCTGCCTTATGATTACTAATTAAGCTATATATTTGTTTCGTGTGGGTTTGGGGGTCTGTATTGTATTATGCAATAAAATTTCTTTAAATAAAAACTCAGTACAATAGCCAAGACATGGAAGCAGCCTAAGGGTCCATTAACAGAAGAATAGGTAAAGATGCGGCATATAGATACAGAAATGTATTCAATGAAATATTACTCAACCATAACAAGGAATGAACTAAGGCCATGTGCAGCAACATACTGCTGCTAAGTCGCTTCAGTCGTGTCCGACTCTATGCGACCCCATAGACGGCAGCCCACCAGGCTCCCCCGTCCCTGGGATTCTCCAGGCAAGAACACTGGAGTGGGTTGCCATTTCCTTCTCCAGTGTATGAAAGTGAAAAGTGAAAGTAAGTCGCTCAGTCGTGTCCGACACTTAGCGACTCCGTGGACTGCAGCCCACCAGGCTCCTCCGTCCATGGGATTTTTCCAGGCAAGAGGACTGGAGTGGGGTGCCATTGGCAGCAACATAGGTGGGCATAAAGATTATTATACTAAGTGAAGTAAGCGAGACAGAGAAAGACAAATAGCATATGGCATTGTTTATTTGTGGAATCTAGAGAAAAGCCTGAAGAGCAATGAAGACCCAGCTCAGTGCCCCCCCCCCAAAAATATATATATATATACAGGGCTTCCCTTGTGGCTCAGCTGGTGAAAAATCCACCTGCAATGAGGAAGACCTGGGTTAGGAAGATCCGTTGGAGACGGTAAAGGCTACCCACAGCCCAAAATAAATTAAAAAAAAAATATATATATATAATTTTAAAAAATGAGCAGAGAGGGAAATGGCAGCTTAGAAAATGAGTCAGTCTACATTAGAAACTAATACAATATTATAAAGCAACGATACTCCAGTAAAAATTTAGAATAAAATAAAATTTCAGGAGCTCTGGCTATAAATTTGACTCCTGCAATGTCAAAGGGAAAATGAGTTAGGGGCGTGGGTCCAGAAAATGACATACAGTGAACAAAACAGACTGCAAAAGAGCACACAGACCCAAGCTACCACTACATAAGAACACGAAAGCACGTTGACTAGCGATCAGGAGCGAATCTGGAATTGAGTCTGTCGTATTGAACATTCAAAGATTTCTCTCTCCCAGGCAGCAGCTTGTTTATGATGTTTTTGTTGTACAAAATATTGTTTAGAATTCTGTAGCCTAAGTTAAAAGCATTGCTTAAGGGGGAGAAAATACTACACGGAGAGGTAAGAACAGAGTCATTATCCTTTGATCCTGTCTGGAAGGTGAGATGGTTTCAGACAGTTACTTTTTATATGACTGTTGTGAAAATATAGAGCCTAGTTATGTATCAATTACTCTTTAATTACTCTGAATTTATGGGATTATGGGTGATTTTTTAAAAAAAATTTCATATTTTTATGTTTTCAACAATGAGGTCATATCCCCTTCATCTCCCATTTTCCAAACTGGACTCTGATTTTAATATAGATGCGTGTGGGATTTGTTTTACATAGAAGTGCAGTGGAATCATAAACCCTGAAGCTGAAGGTAGTTCTTCTTGGGGAATGAGCTGAGCGGTCCGGTCCAGCTGGTCCCTGGGCTCACTGTGGCCTCAGCTGTGGGCACATCAACCTAGACCCCAGGGCGCATGGGGAAGCCAAGCCCGGCTACCGGCAGGCTCCTGCAGCCATGAGACCCGCCGAGCCCATGCCGCTCACCAGTAGACAGTCAGGAGGGGCTGGTTAGCTTCTCTTGTGTGTGTGGGCAGCGAGTTAATTGCCTCTGCTCTTAGAAACTGCTCCTTTTGGCTTCTGCAGCCTGAATATGAATTAGCACCCTTTCTTCTCCTGCGTATCTACCCATCTCAGGGCGACGCCAATGCCAGGGATACACAAAGTCCTTTTTCTTCTTTGCCTCTGTTTCCTGACTTTGCTCTCTCCTTCTGTCTCCCTCTCTGGTTTGCTCAGACCCAGTCTGCTGTCTTTTCTTTTTGTACCCTGTGTCTAGGCTTGCTGGCTGATTTCCTCTTTAATCCATGAGAAGGCTGCATTGACACCATCCAGATAAATGGGCCCTTGGGTAGAAGGTCTGTGTGGTCTTCTCCAATGGGACTGTGCAGAAAGCAGGCTGGAGGGTTTAAGCCACTTTGACAGTGATATATTCCAGGACCAAAGAGCCATGTAAACATAGTTACCTGCTGGAAAGTTTTTTTTTAAAGTAAGTACTTAGGATGCCGGCAAGCTCTTTATTCTATTGAAAATATCACCCAACAATGGTATTGAAAATATCATTTCAGTTTTCAATACCGTTCAATGCCAAAATGATATTGAAAAGAGAATATTCAATTTTATCGAAAGTCACCCTACTAGCAATGGTATTCAGCTGCACCAGGGATTATGACATGTCAGGCCCAATTTCCTCACTGGTTTTAACATAAGCACCTTTAAAGAACTGCTTCATACTTTTTGGCCATGATGATATGATTTACTATATTAAAATAGTAAATGAATAATGAATAATTGACATTATTTGTTCATTAGTATCTCCTTAGTGCAATAGGTGAGCTCCCAAATAGTAGTATATGAACCAAATTAAGAATAGAATTTAAAATGACTAAGCTCTCAGATGAAATGCTATTGTTAACTGCTGGAGAAATAAAGAATCTTTTTGAAAATGAGGTGGCAGCATTAGAGTGTGGGAAAGTGATAGAATTTGGAGGAATAAAAGCTGGGCTTCAGTTCCGATTCTGCAGAATGTGAGCTGTACAATACCCAAGTGCTCTCAGCCTCGGTTTTCCTCTGAAAAATAAGGATTATTTCAGAACGTGATTGCACTTGGAAAATTACAAAGGACTATCCAGGTGTGAGCTGGTGCTATGATTATCGCAGAGACTTTTAATACACACGTTCCTGCGTGATCCTCCTGTATCCGGTGGTGGAGAGAGCTGATTTTATTATACTTCTCTGTATAGATGAGATACTTAGCTGTGTGTGTGCTCTGTCGCTCAGTCCTGTCCAACTCTTTGCAACTCCATGGACTATAGCCCACCAGGCTCCTCTGTTCAGGGGATTTCCCAGGCAAGAATACTGGAGTGGGTTGCCATTTCTTTCTATAGGGGATCTTCCTGACTCGGGAATCGAACCCAGGTCTCTTGAGTCTCTTGAATTGCAGGTAAACTCTTTACTGCTTGAGTCATTGGAAGAGATGCAATTATATGAACCTGGATATAATACTTAACCTTACTAAATGGGTCTAACCTAACTAAATGGGTCTCCATTTAGTCAACTATTAAAGATAATAATATTTAATTTGTAGGGTGGGTAGACGAAATACAATGTCTTATACAAGGTACATAAAAAGCATTCATTAAGGAAAATACCAAGTGCCGAATTCAGGCCTACGAAGATGTGGGAGAGAAGAAGTCCAATGTGTCTAAAGTGGCCTGTGGAAGGCAGTGTTTCTATCTGCTCTGCTGTCTTGCGGGGAAGCTTGGTGACCAGGCGGAGAAGAACATTCCCATCTTCCGTGAATTTCCTCCATCCATAGTCACGGTAGCCGTTGAAGCTGCCTGCAATTCAGAATATCCTTCCCATTTCTTCCTGAAAAGCAATAATGGAATTCTTTCTTACGTTCTTTTCAATTGATTTACAACGTTGTGTCAATGTCTGCTGTATAGCAAAGCGATTCAGTTATACACAAACATGCGTTCTTTTTTAAAAAAATATTCTTTTCCATCATGGTTTCTCACACGATATTGGATACAGTTTTCTGTGCTATACAGCAGGACCTTGTTGTTTATCTATGTTATATGTAGCAGTTTCTTTCTGCTAATCCCAAACTCCTAGTTTATCCCTCCTGACCCCTTTCAGTTTACCATTAGTTCCTTTTCTATATCTGTGAGTCTGTTTCTGCTTTGTCAATAAGTTAATTTGTATCCCTTTTTCTAGATTCCACATAGAAGTGATATCATGATATATGTCTTTGTCTGGCTTACTTTGCCTATTATGATCATCTCCAGGTTCATGTGCTGTGGTTTTCTTTTCTTTCTGAGTACAATTGCTTTACAATGTTGGGTTAGTTTCTGCTGTACAATGTGAATCAGCCGTGTGCACATATATAGCCCGTCTCTC
>SJYF01000930.1:2654885-2668470 GCA_006410515.1 Procapra przewalskii
GCTGAAGCTCCAGTACTTTGGTCACCTCATGCGAAGAGTTGACTCATTGGAAAAGACTCTGATGCTGGGAGGGATTGGGGGCAGGAGGAGAAGGGGACGACCGAGGATGAGATGTCTGGATGGCATCATGGACTCGAAGGACGTGAGTCTGGGTGAACTCCGGGAGATGGTGATGAACAGGGAGGCCTGGCATGCTGCGATTCGTGGTGTTGCAAAGAGTCAGACACGACTGAGCGACTGAACTGAACTTCATCAAAGTTAAAAACTTCCGCTCTGTGAAAGACACTGTTAAGAGAATGAGTAGACAAGCCAGAAGAATATATTTGCAAATGACACCTCTGATAAAGGACCGCTCTCCAAAATATACAAAGAACCCTTAAAACTCAACAGTGAAAAAACAAACAACCGATTTAAAAATGGGCAAAAGACTTGAAGAAACACCTCACTATAGAAGATATACAGATGGCAAGTAAGCATATGAAAATATTCAACATCATAGGTTACTAAGGAATTGCAAATTAAAACAATGAGGTGTCACTATGAACCTGTTATCGTGGCCAAAATCCAAAAGGACAGAAAATGCTGGCAAAGATGTTGAGCAACAGGAACTCTCCTTTGTTGCTGATGGGAATGAATGTAAAATGGTACACCCACTTTGAAAGACAGTTTGGCAGTTTCTTATGAAACTAAACGTACTCTTACCACATAATCCAAGTGGCACCCGTTGTTATTTATCCTAATGAACTGAAAACTTACGTCCAAAGGAAAACCTTCACACGGATGTTTATAGCAGCTTTATTCATGAGTGCCAAAACCTGGAAGCATCCAAAATGTCCCTCAGTAGGTGAATGAATGAATAAACTGTGGTACATCCAAACAAAGGAGTATTATTCAGGGCTAAAAAGAAATGAGCTATCAGGTCAAGAAAAGACATAAAAGAAACCTAAATGAATATTACTACGTGAAAGAAATCAATCTGAAAAGTCTACAAGCTGTATGATTCCAATTATATGACATTCTGGAAAAGGCAAAACTATGGACATGGTAAAAAGATGAGAGGCTACCCGGAGTGAAGGGGAGAAGAGGAATGAAGTGCTGAGCACAGCAATTTTTTAGGGCTGTGAAGCTGTTCTGTATGATACTACCGTGGTGGACACGTGTCATTTATATTTATCAAAACCCATACATTGAATGGTACCAAGAGTAAACCCTGATGTAAACTATGGACCTTGGGTGATAATGATGAGTCATCAGTTGTAATGAATGTATAAGTTCATCTCTAGTTCAAGATGTAGATGGTGGGGAGGTCGAATGGGTGTGGGTATATGGGAATTCTCTGTAAATTCTGCTCAAGTTTGCTGGGGACCTAAAATCACACTAAAAGCTAATGTTCGTTAATTAAAAGAAAGAGTATTGTGATGCCAATTAAATTGTGGTATCACTTGGAGACCAGTCACTCAGCTTTTGCCAAAAAAGGAATTTAATATTTTAAATACAGGTGTGATGAGCTCCTTAAAACCAAAAAGTTATTTGTTACAGATTTTCAGAGAGGAATGAGGAAACCTCCGGAACAACTTTCAGCATAAGTTATCTTATTAGGTTGGCTGAAGAAGTGCACAGCATAGTTGAAAATCTGTCTTTACAGCTGACTGTGCTGAACGCCTGCTGGATGAAGTCTTTAGGGAATCACCACAGTGCTGCTTCCCAGTAACACTAACTTGTTACACGAAGGTTTGGGCTACAGAGGTGCTAAATGGACTAACATCTCATGTGCAGAACTGTATTTTTCCTTTACCAATGGACAAATCTATCGTGGTGGCTGAGTTTGCTACTTTTTAATCGACTACCAGCCCCAACTAATAACCATCGGAGATCTTTCATGGGATCACTTGGCAACAAACGCTGAAGAGCCAAAGACCTTTTCTGACAACAAACTCACTGCTTAGCAAGAAAAACAAAGTGTTGAATACCTTTTCTGAGGCTCTCGGTTTATCCTGGAACAAGGCTGCTGACATTTGCATGGATGATACAACGGCCAAGGTGAGTCCAACTGGTGGCACCTTAGCGTGAATCGAGGAAGTGGCATTAATGTGGATCCAGCCTCTGTATTCTTCATCGTGGGGTGAAAAAAGAAAACACGAAACCGTTTCACTTAGCAGTGTCCTTGACAAACCTGTAAACTGTGTTGATCTCATTAGATCTCAGCTCCTTGAACCCACGTCCTTATGGTGCTGGTATTTCTCCCTGACAAAATGGAAGCGGGTCTGTTGCAGGCTGAAGTCTGACGTTTGTCTCAAAGAAACACTCTTTCACGTGTTTCAGCCGTGAGTGCAACAGGCTACTTTTGTCACGGAACACCACTTTTACTTTAAAAAACAGCAGAAGGACAAAACATGATTATTGAGACTTGGGTATTAGGCTGACATTGTGCTGGAAATTAACAGAGTGAGCCCTTTATTCCAAGGAAAGCAACTGATTTTTTTTTTTTTTTTGCTATGATTAAGACTGAACTTTCAGGAGAAAAGTGTGCACAGTCACTCAGTCATGTCCGATTCTTTGTGACACCGTGGGCTGTAGTCCTCCTCTGTCCATGGAATTTTCCAGACAAGAATACCAGAATGGGTAGCCATTTCCTCCTCCAGAGGATCTTCCTGACCCAGGAATTGAACCCGCATCTCGTGTCTCCTGCATTGGCAGACAGATTCTTTACTACCTCACCATATGGTAAAACCTGAATTTACCATGCGTTCGACAGCTTCCCAATACTTTATAGGATAGATGGCAACTTGGAATGGATTCTTTTGTATTGTTTGAAGTATGTCAATGCTTAGAAGATCCGCATAACTCAGTAAACCAATATTTTCCAAATGAAAAAATGTGTGTTGTTATAGAAATATTCATGAGTAAAATATCCATCCAAAGTGCCAAACAGACTCATGGATTTGAATGTAACCATTAAAATGGTATGAAGGTTTCATTAGTATGGTCCTGATTCCACTTTGTAAGTAAATTTTCAATACTGTTATTTGTCAAATTTTGGTGTAGTATCAAAAAGGAATATCCATAATCATCTGAAAAAAATAGAAAATGCTCCTCCCTTTCTTGTTTATCTGTGTGAAGCTAGATTTTCTTCATATACTTCAACCAACACAGCAGATTGAATGCAGGAGCAGATAGGAGAGCAGTCTTTTATTATAATAACTCAGACATGAAAGAGATTTGTAAAATGTAAAACAACTAAATTTTCTTTTGTTGTGGAAAATGCTGAAGAAATGCCACTGTGGGACCTCCCTGGTGGGGCAGTGGGTAGGAATCCGCTTGCCGGTGCAGGGGACATGGGTTCAATCCCTGGTCCCAGAAGATGCCACATGCCGAGGAGCAGCTAAGCCCACAAGCTGCAAATACGGAGCCCATGAGCCACAGCTAACGAGGGCCCTGTGCCCTCGAGTGACAGCTGCTGATCCTGTGAGCCGCAGCTCCTGAGAGCCATGCGCCTAGAAACCGCGTTCCCCAACAAGAGGAGTCACTGCAGTGAGAAACCCATGCGCCGCAACGAAAACAGCGCCCCCACTCGCCGCAACGAGAGAAGGCCTGTGCAAAAGCAGCGAAGACCCCGCACAACCAAAACACAAACACGTGCAACGGTGTTATCTGTTATTTTTAGTGAAAAAATACCAAATGTTTGAGAATTGCTGTGTCCACCTATTCCTCTGCATGCCACTTATCACGCACCTAACAGTCCAATAAAATTGGTCATGAGCACTCAAGGCTATTTGAATCGCCTATGCTTTCCCCTTTATTCACACCAATTCTCATTCTGGCTCCATCTCTAGCTTCTATAGTCCAACTCTGTACACGCCTGGGTCACTCACTCCCCGCCTTCCTTACTCTAACAGAGTCCCGATTTTGCTTTTCCGCCCTCTGAGCGGCCTTGACCTTCACAGCTGTGTAGGGCTGTGGGGCCCCCTCTGACCTCAACGGGACACCTTAGCTTTGTCTGACCCAATATGGCGCTCTCGTTCCCCTTGCTAAATCACTGGTTTAAATGTGCTTGTGAGCCCATGAGACATGAGAAATCTTCTGAGGACCCTGGAAAGGTTACCTCAGTCTTCACATGGGATATAAGACAGGGTTGATTCCCTCTTTCTGCCTGGGTGTTGTTTTTGATATATGAAGCCCAGAATCACTTCAGCCATTTGGGACCCATGAGGAGAATCAGCCTAGTGAGCAAGTCAGAGTGTGGAGGATGACAGAGCATAAACACACAGGCAATTTGGCCCTTGATGACATTACTGTTTTATAAACCAGCCCTGCCACTGCTCAGTCTCTATATAGAGTTCTTACTACGGAGCTCTTATATTTCCTATGGCTTAAGCCATTTGAATGAGAATTTACCTTTTCTTTTAGCTGAAAATATCCAAACCCCTCTGGACACTCATGGGAATTACTTTTCCTTGCCTCTGCCCACTCCCGTTAGCGCTCCACTCTCTGATTTCCTAGAATGAGAAGACATTCTAGCAGAGGGAACATGTTAGGCACTCAGTTGTGTCTGACTCTGTGTGCCCCCATGGACTGTAGCCCACCAGGCTCCTCTGTCCATGGGATTTTCCAGGCAAGAATACTGGAGTGGGTAGCCATTCCCTTCTCCAGGGGATCTTCCAGACCCAGGGTTCGAATCCTTGTCTCCCACACTGCAAGCAGATTCTTTACTGTCTGAGTGACCCAGGAAGCCAATTAGATGATAACTCGATAGTAAGAAATGCGGCCTTTTGGCATCCTCGATGGGAGCTGATAACTACCAGCTTCCAGCTGCAGCGGGCTTGGGTTTTTTCCAAAACACCTGGCATTTGGCAAAGGCAGCGCTGCCCACTCACCACCACGCTCCCTGGAGGCCAAGTGCTGAGGCTGCTCTGCCCTGTTTCATAAACGGAGGCGTCACAGATCGGAGCTGGACCAGGCTGCCCAGTAGAAGAATGTGGTGGCCCCATGGTCCCTCACGGTCTGTTTCTTCTTAGGAGAGGCAGGCGCCACCAGGTTTCCAGGCAACGCCCCTCCCCTCCGATGCCCCTGGGAGAGACCAGGCTCGCAGGCGCGCCTCCCACGCCTGCAGGTGATGGGGTCCAGGAGGAGTGTCCCGTGAGCCGGGGATGGGGGAGCACATGTGAACCTCGCCCAGAGGTGGCCACGCTCTGTTCCGAGGGTCACTTCCTATCTGGGGAAGGGTGTCTGTGCCCTGGAATTCTGATGTGGGCCAATTCGTGCCCATGGAAACCACCCCACGGAGTCCTGGCTGCGAGCTGCCCTTGTCCCGGGAACACAGCCAGCTCGTGTGTTCCCTGGTGGTCCGGGCCCCAACCCAGATCTCCCCTTTGTTCCCCAAATGGCTTGTATGCCAAGCTCTGGGACACAAACACAGTCACTGTTGAAAGGGAAACGGGGCCCCAGGCTTCGACTCAAGGCCTGACCTCCAGCACAGGCACCTCGAATCCACGTCGGATTCCCCAGGCGCCGTCGGGGGCAGTCCTGGCCGAGCCCGCTGCGGAGAGGCAGCCCAAAGCTTGACCTCCCGGCTGGAGGTCCGTGCACGACTCCTGTGTCTACCTTGCTCCTTCTGTTCGTCACCGCTTTTCCCATCAAGAGCAGTCCCCTCTGGGGATGGCAGGAACCACCACCTGGGAAGGACAAAAATCACTGTAGCTTTATTTCCCATCTTCCATTTCTTTTATAAAGTGAAAACAGAGAATTAGTCCCTCAGTCACGTCCAACTCTTTGCAACCCCATGGACTGTAGTCCTTCAAGCTCCTCTGTTCATGGGATTCTCCAGGCAATAAACACTGGAGTGGGTTGTTGTTCCCTTCTCCAGATCTTCCCAACCCAGCGATCGAACCCAGGTCGAACTCTGTATTTCAAGCAGATTCTTTACCATCTGAGCCACCAGGGAAGCCCCAGTGAAAGGTCTCTGTAATCCTTTTATGACAAATTATTAAGATGTGCTATTTTAGGGAGTGATTTAGTTACTCTACATTTTTCTGAAATTTTAAACTTAATACAATATTTCAGCTGTTAACAGTGGTGAAATTAATAGTGATACCGTATTTTCTCCTTTTGTGTATATCTCATATTTCTTCTAATGAGCATGCTTTGCTTTTCTGATTGAAAAAAAAATCTTTTTTTTAACTGTGTTAAAACTGTGTTTTAACTGTGTTAAGTTTACACAGGGGCTTCAAAACGTGCCGTGTGGAGACTGATTTGGGCGCGAGACGGTGCTTTGTTAGGAGATGGTACTGCAGGGCACAGACTGTGTAGAGAGTCACTGGAAAGCAGAATAAAGACCTTTAATCAAAGAATGAGACTATCGTGTGTTGAACTCTGACCGGATCAAAGTTAAGTACATAGGAGCATAAGCGGGAGTGCCATCTTCAGCTTGCACTTCAATCAGAAAGCTCCTCCATCATCCAAGAGAAGGTGGTGATAGCCCCTCCTCTGCGGAGGAGTAGAGCCCCGGTCTTTCCCAGAGAGGGAAGGACAACAAGGACAACAAGGACTTGCTCGGGCAGCAGATGAACAACGCAGGAAGCTGGGACTCAGGTCAAATTGGAATCAGGGCTCTTTGGGGAGGCTCTTTGGAAAGTCATAGCACAGCTTCGTGGCATACTCTTTTATCCCATCTATGCAGATACCTGAGTGTGAGCAGGAAAAGACGGAGATGGGCAGAATGGATAAAAACACAGGCCCAGCTATATGTCGTTCTACAAATGATACCCCAAAACAAACAGGCTGAAAAGGGAAGGATGGGAAAAGACATTCCATGCAGCAAGTAACCAAAAGAGAGCAGGAATGGCCACAGTAATATCAGACAAAATAGACATTGAATCATGAATGTTTACAGAAGACAAAGAAAGACATTATATATTAATAAACATTTCAATAGAGCAAGAAAATATAGCAGTTATAAACATTTGCAAAACTGATGACAGACCATCGAGATATATGAAGCAAAAACGGGCAGAATGGAAGGAGCAAATGAGTTTTACAATAATAGTGGGAGATTGCATTACCTCACTCCCAGTGATGAATTTGCCTGCGTAATTTGGGTGGACCTCACCCAATCAGTTGACAGAACAAAGCTGACTTCATTTAAGCAGGAGACGGTTCTGCTGGCAAACAAGCATCAGACTTGAACGGCAGCATCATTTCTTGAGCTTCTGGCCTGCTGCTCTGCCCTGCAGATTTTTGGGCATGTCCTTTCCTAATCATGTGGGCTAATTCCTCAAAATAAAATTTCCCTGTGCTCTCTCCTGTGTGTATGTTGACTGAAAAAATGCATGGTCTAAAATGTGAGAATTATCTTTTATTCAGCGGACATTCTGACTTCAAGCCTGGGACACAGCATCTCAGATAATGCTGAGAGACTATTCCAAAGAGGCTGGGGTGGGGGTGGATACCAGGATATATGGGGGATTTCGCAGCAAAAAAATCAAATAGTCAGAACATCAAAAGATCATTGTTAATTAAAGAAAACCAGAGATGTCAAGTTAATGAATTTGGTGCTTTTCTGTGTATGGGAAGATGCAGATTCTGGGCTCATTGAAGTCACTCCTTGGTATGCGCCTTAGCTATCTGGGCCAGTATCCTGTGGTCTCTCACCCTGAGTGGCCCCGGGATGCGCTGTTGCTGAGGCTGCAGCATTTTTGCCATCCTGATTCCCTCCGGGCTCACTGTTGGCCTGGCCGTAATGGAATGGAATGCTGATGGCTGCGCCGTGCTTTGTTTACTGATATGGCAAGCAACAGTTTTCTTTTATCTTTTTTTAAGTGCAATGATTAAGACCCAGATACTACATTCAGAGTGAATAATTCACTTTTTTTTAAGCTTTATTTTTGCTTATCTGGCTGCATTGAGTCTTAACTGTGGCTGGTGGGACTTTCATTGTGGTGCATGGACTCTCTAGTCGTGGCAGGCAGACTTAGCCGCTCCATGGCATCTGGGCTCTTAGTTCCCTGACCAGGGATAGAACCTATGTCCTCCGCATTGCAAGGCAGATTCTTAACCCCTGGACCATCAGGGAAGTCCCCAGGGAGAGCCCTGAATAACACATGCACACCCGCAGAACTTCACATACACACACTCGAGACAGTGAGACATGAAGAGGCGTCCAAACAATGACAATAATTTTCATTGTCAGGAAAATAAATGGGTTTTGGTTGCTCAAGCTCAAAGGATTTTTAGGAATAATTTAGATCGATGGTACCCAAACTCCTTTTTTCCAAACCAGATCTTACCCAGAATTCCAGTGTACCGAAATGGGATAAAGGAGCCCACTTATTTCAACTGCCTTATTCTCCCCCCTCTCTCTTCTCCCCAAGTCCACCCTTGGAAGCACAGCTTCTGAACTTGACTCTTCCAGCTCACTGTTTACAAACAAGACTAATGTGTAATGTGCCCTGGGAATATATTCTTTTGTGTCCCCGGTTTTATTTTTATGGTAGGCTGCTGTCTATGGGGTTGCACAGAGTTGGACACGACTGAAGCGACTTAGCAGCAGCAGCACCAACATTATTATAGATATAAATTCCTTATGCTTGTAGCTCTTGAAGAACTATAATAAAACAGATTTACCAATTCAATAAAAATATTACTTCCAAGCCCACGCAATTTAACTTACAACATTAGTTTGCCAGACGATGTTGTTTTGCTCAAAATAAATTGCTGCTGGTGATGTGAATTTGCTAATAACTTGAGTAAGAGGGCTTTCCTGGGTCTGACAGGCCTGCTCCTTTCTGTTAAAATTACCAGACAACCATCATTTACAGTGGGCCCCATGGTATCATTTGGCCTTTGCTTGATGTGGATTTTGTAGAGACCTCTTCGGTCCTTTTCTGGGTACCCCCTGAAAATAAGAGCAGTCCTGCCTGTCCCCAAAGGAAAGATAAACACGGACAGACACCTAGGCTGGGCAGTCCTTGGTCAGAAGGAGCAGCAGAAGGATCCAGGGAAATTCATCAACATGAAATTTCATCAACGTGAAACAATTAACAGAAGAGCAAAGGCTATTAATCAGTGAGTGGAAGTGAAGGGTGTCTTCTTATCTTACTCTTGTGACGTTTCTGCAAGTTTGGTTTTTAAAAAATAATTCTCACAGAGAATTCAGAGCTCCCAAGGTATGTCTAAACCCTGCAGTTTGAGAAGCACTGATCTTCAACCGTTTACATAGATTGGAAAATTAAGTCCCAAAGGGCACAAATGATTTACAAGGATCCTACCGGGCTAATTGGTAGAGAATTAAAATTAGAACCTCAGTCCCCTTGCCAGGGGCTTCCATGGTGGCTCAGTGGTAAAGAATCTGCCTGCCAGCACAGGAGACACAGGTTCAATCCCTGGATCGAGAAGGTCCCCTGGAGAAGGGAATGGCAACCCACTGCTGTATTCTTGCCTGGAGAATCCCGTGGACAGAGGAGCCTGGGGGGCTACAGTCCACAGGGTCGCAGAGTCAGACACGACTGAGCAACTAAGCGACAACGAAGTTAGAGCCTCAGTCTCCTAGCTGAGACCCTTCCCCCCATGATCATGAGCTGTAGTGCTTAGCACTCTGAGATTCTCACACAGTTGTATTTCTCTGTAAGAAACTGGTAAGGATCTCATAAAACATAGATCTAGGTTTCCAGAACCCGTCGAAGCTGACCTTTGAGAAACACCAGCTTGTATATCCCCCACAACGCAGGCATGACTGTCCAGCACGCACGGAGAAGGAGCTGTGGAGCTTCCATTCTTAAACAGAAAATCTCTGTGTTGTCGTACTCCTGTGACTACATCCTTCTCCAGTGAGTACCGCCTGAGGCTGGGACCGCTGACCCTCCCAGACCACCCGAAGGTACCTTCTAACCTCTGAGTCCTACCTTCAGCTCTGAACTCTAACTTTTCCTCAAGAAAGAGAGAAAACGTAAAGCTTAAGGAAAGAAGTAAAAAATTATACAAAAAAGCACTAATACGAGTACAGTTGGTGGCCAATGTGAATATACATATATATATATATATATATATATATATATATATATATGCTTTTTCTACTTTTCCCCTGAAATCCCACTCCACCTAAGAGATATGCTAGTAACATCTTGGTGATCATTCTTGCTTCCTTTTAACTGTGTGCATGTGTTAAGTTTTAACTATAGACATCCTCCTTTAAAAAATATCCAGTCTTGAGACGTCCCTGGCAGTCCAGTGGATAAAACTCTGCCCTGCCAATACAAAGGGTGCAGGTTCAATTCCTGGTCGAGGAACTAAGATCCCACATGCCTCGTGGTCAAAAGAGTTTTTAATCTTTTTCCCTAGAGTTCCACAGCATTCCCATCAAGATAATACCTGTTAACAATCTGATGTGTATCTTGCCAAGACTTCTGTATAATTAATTATATAGAACATTTTTACAAAAAACCCAATCAAAAAATAGGCAGAAGATCTAAATAGATGTTTCTTGAAAAAAGACATAATTTGCCAACAGGCATATGAAACAATAATCAGCGCTCAATATCACTGATTATCAAAGAAATGCAAATCAAAGCTGCTGCTGCTGCTAAGTCTCTTCAGTCGTGTCCGACTCTGTGCGGCCCCATAGACAGCAGCCCACCAGGCTCTCCCATCCCTGGGATTCTCCAGGCAAGAACACTGGTGTGGTATCACCGCACACCATTCAGAATGGCATCATTAAAAAGTCTACAGACAGTAAATGCTGGAGAGGGTGTGGAGGAAAGAAAGCCTCCCTATACCGGAGAAGGAAAGGGCAGCCCACTCCAGTAATCTTGTCTGGAGGATCCCGTGGACAGAGGAGCCTGCTGGGCTGCAGTCCCTGGGGTCACAAGAGTCGGACAGGACTTGGTAAGTGAACCACCACCACCGCACTGTTCGTAGGAATGAAAACTGGTGCAGCCACTATGGAGAACAGCATGGAGGTTCCGCAAAAAAATAGAAACAGAGTTAGCATATGATTCAGCAATCCCACGCTTGGGTATATATCAAGACAAAACTATATCAAAAGATGCATGCACCCAATGTTCACAGCAGCACTGTTCACAACAGCCGAGACATGGAAAGAACCTGATCTCCATCAGCAGACAGATGGGTAAAGATGTGTTGCATGCATGCTCATTCTGTTCAGTCGCATCCGACTCTTTAAATGTCTATCTATGCAATGGGACTCTCCTCAGCCATAGAGAATGAAACAGTGCCATTTGCAGCAACGTGGATGGACCCAGGGATTTATCTTACTCAGTAAGTCAGAAGGAGAAAGACGCTCGTATCTGGGATCTAAAAAAGTGACACAAGAAAACTTATCTATGAAACACACACAGACTGGAAAACAGACTTGTGGTTACCAAGGGACTCAATCAGAGGCGGGGGAGGGACAGACCGGAAGCTTGAGATTAGCAGCTGCAAGCTATTAGTATTTTATACAGGATGGATAAACAACTAGCTTACTATACAGCACAGGGAACTCTTTTCAGTATTCTGCAGTAAGCCATAATGGAAAAGAAGATGAAAAATGATGTCTGTATACGTACAACTGATTCACTTTGCTATACAGCAGAAATCCACACAACACTGTATATCATCTATAATTCAATGAAATAAATTTTTATTAAAATCCAAAAAAAAAGAAAAAGAAAATAGGAATATGAAACAAAGCACAAATGTTTTAGAAAAACCTCATTGTTTAAACTATCTTTTCCCCCGAGGGATAGGCATCTGATTCAGCATTAAAGAGCTAAGCGTCGGAGATGTGGTTACTGCCAAAAAGACTGAAATGGCTGACGAGCCGAGAAGACTCGGAGAAGAGTTCCAGCCAGTACTGCTGTCTCCATGTAACAAGAGGGTCAAGTTCATGGGAAACAGCCAGGGGGAAATACCAAGTCATGTTTCATGTGTCTGAAACACAGACACTATAGGTACTCATCAGAGGAAATTACACGCAGAGGGGGCGATTCAAAGCAAACCTCCTTCCCCAGTGCATATGCACAGAACTGCAAATCCATGGCAAAAGGGAACTCTTTTTTGGCTTTCAGTAAACCGCCAACAACCTCTGCAAGCTATAATCTAGATCTTAAGGGTCTACACCGACGATTAAGCTGTGGATGAAACCCTCAGACCACAGACTTTAGAAGTTGCACAATGCTGTCCACAAATGCTAGGTTCACAGTTCATTAGAAGGATCCTGGAACCCGGGCCAGCGTGCCAGCCATCACTCTGGTGCCTTTAGGAGAGTCTCTGGTGGTGGGAAATACAAGTCTGTGAACAGTTCGGGCAGCTGAAAAACAAAGTCTATAAGTTGCCTGGGCAATTCCACCCACTGTTCCTGTTTCACAAAGGAAACCCTCATGGGCTGGAAGGGGTCGATGACTTCCAGTGGAATGGCTGCGCTGCTCAGGAAGGTGGTTTCTGGAGAGAGGTTCCCTTTCGGTTCACTGGGGTGTAAACGTGCAGCCCCACCACACCCCTTCCTCTGACCCAGGCTCCCCCAGCAATGTCACCCAATCCCACGTGACAGGCACCCACCACACCACCTCCTCCCAATGCATGGTTTCCAACCCCATTCTCCAACCTGGAGGTGCCCCCGCATTCGGAAGGCCCACTTGAAGTCCCACAGGCGTTCAGGGTGCACAGGGCCAGCCCTGCTCCTTCTGTGCGGCTGTCTCGCTGGAAGGCCCCCAGACACTGGGTGTTGCCCTTGCGCCTTGCTGACGTCCTTGAGCGGATTTCCCAGCCCTCTCCCTTCCTCTGGGGCCCCTGCGCCCCCTGCAGAGCCCTCCCAGCTAATCCTCCTGCCCTGAGCGGGCTCTCCTGGACCCTGTCCTCCTCGTCGCCGCAGGAGTAAACTCAAGGCCGTCAGGACAGAGCTGAAGGCTGTTGAGTCTGCTCCCGGCCCTGCGGCTCCCCTCGACGATCGCGTCCCAGGCGTGGCCAGGCGTGGGCACTCCACACACGCAGAGTCCTGGCCCCCAGCATTTCCATGCTTCCCCTGGCCAGAACCATTCCTGCCCAGCTTCTTCCTAACCGCTAGCTTTTCCTCCCCACTTATTTGGAATAAATAACCTGAGTTTAGTTTTCTGGGTCTATGTCCAACACCAAATGCACAGCCTGATAACCCACTCCCAATGAGGACCTGTTGGATACCCTCAGGGAAGGTGGGCTGCAAGCTCTACTTTAAAAAAAAAATGTATTTTGGGGGGAGTGGCATACAAGATCTTACTTCCTCCACTGAGGATTGAACCCATACTCTCTGCACTGGAAGCCCAGAGTCTTAACCACTAGACTGCCAGGGAAGTCCCCTGAGTGTGACTTCTTGCCACGTGGTAAACTTCAGCCCTGGGAGGTCTGGCTGGCTGGGCTATTGACCAGAGATCTAAATAACCGCACAGTGAACATGCTGAAGGGTTCATCGAGGTCCACCACCCTGAAGATGAAGCTCCCTGCTAGGCCTTTGTCTCTGAAGGAGAGCCTGGATTCTGATCAACTGTAAATTCCTTTCAGGTTTCAAGAAACACCACCTGATGAGGCCAAGTGGCTTTGTCCAGGGATTCAAAGGCGATGA
>SJYF01000930.1:2675696-2691257 GCA_006410515.1 Procapra przewalskii
AAAAAAAAAAAAAAGCCTTGAAGTGAATGTCCCTGGATATATGAATGTTGCTTATAGCTTGGATGATGCCACAGACTCAGACATGGGGACAGGGGAATGCCTAAAAAAGGCTGCATCCTGATATTCAGGGAATGTAATCTTAAATAATCGCAAACAATTATACATCCTTGCTTCTCTAATGTGAATTTCTTCCTAGCCTGCGTGTAATTATATGCACCAAATGGAAGACTGATTCAGAAGTAAAGAGGATTATAGAGGAGAAATGGTACCGCAGAGGATGAGGATGAGGTGTGGTTAATGTCACTCCTGTGGGGGATGGGCCCTTGGATGCTGGACACCATCCAGGTCGGGCCCATTCTTGGCCGGGTTTGTCTCCCGGAAGAATGGTTTGCACATCGCACTTACAGTCGCTGGTGTGTGATTGTCCCACCACGACGAAGATCCTGCGGTTGCCAGGATTGAGGGGGCTTCCGTGGTGAGCAAGCTCCAAGAAGCTAGTTCCCCACGGGCTTGCAAAGCAGAAACCAAGTCACGTGTAGGAGCAGGAACAGGGTTTGTCAGAGCAGCTCAAAGCCATTGACGGAAGACGTCGTCTCGGCCGGTGAGAGCACATGCTCGGATGCCGTGGCCGGAGCTTGGGGGGATGTTTCCAACATTCAGGGTTCACTGGATCTGCTCCCTTCCATCACAAGTGGTTTGGTGCTTGTGTGTTTGCATTTTCACACCCCCTTTCCTTGTTGGCTTTGGCTGTGGTCTTGGGAGGCATTAGAAAGTAACGTTATATGGTCCAAGTGAAAACCCCAGGGTTGATGCTTACCACCCATATGAACTTGGAAAATAAACGTCTCTGAGCTCAGTTTCCCCAAATGAAAACCGTGGATAATAACAGTGCACATCTCAGCAGGGGTCCAGTTAAGGTAAAACCTTTAGCGCATTCCTTGGCAAACAAGAAGCCCTCGAGAAGTGTAAGGTCCTGAGGTTATGGATGGTGGCATCAGCAAGGGTAGAACAGCTGCAGGAAAAGTGAGCAACAGAAAATTCCCCGGGGCTCTGGTTTCGCTCGACTGATCGCTGTGTGGGGCTTTCTTCCTCCTAATTAATTCGTGCCTCCTGTCTGTATCCTGTGTGTATCCTGGTCCTGCCATTTACTGGCTAAGTGACCGTAGAGAAAACTGGTGCTCAGGATGAGTTGTGAGCTAGCCCATCTCCCGGCTGACATGGAGGAGTTTATTTTTCTCTCATGCAGGCTTGGCTGTGGGTCCAAGGAAGCTGGCCTCCCTGCGGTGGCCAAGGTCAGCAGGATGATCACGTGTCACACCTCCCAACCTGCAACCTCCACAATTGCCCCTCGGACAGGTGCGGTCCGGTAGCCTTCCTACACCTCACTTTCTTGATCTACCAAATGGAACTAATGCCTCCCAGGGTGGTCCTGAGGATTAGTCGCACATAGAGAGGATGGACAGCACCCGAGTCAGGGTCCTGGCAGGAAGCAGGTGGTACACGGACTAGAATTTATCACGCCCAGAGGACATGAGTGAAGAGACTTGGTACAGCCTGTGGGCAGGTGTCTGAGGTCCGATTCCTTAGAAGCAGGTCAAGCCCAACTCTGGAGCAGGGAACAAGAGTCACCCTCCCATCCTGGGCACTTAACAGGGCAGATCTGGGGTGGGAGGGAGAAGATGGAGCATAACCAGCTGAGCACATAACGGACATTCATCAGTTCTAAAATGCCCAGGCTGCACCACTGCTCAGCTGGGCTTGTGGAGTGCTGGCAGCTCACCCCCGCCTCGGTTGTTGGTTGGTTTAGCCACTAAGTCGCATCTGACTCTTTGCAGCCCCATGGACTGTAGCCCACCAGGCTCCTCTGTCCATGGGATGTCCCAGTATTTCCCAAAATACTGAAGTGACTTGCCGTTTCCTTCTCCAGGGCATCTTCCTGACCCAGGGACAGAACCTCATTGTAGGCAGATTCTTTACCCTCTGAGCTGCCAGGGAAGCACCCTCACCCTTGGGTCTGGCTTATTCTCTGGCCTTCCTCTCCCCCTTAACTGAAGCCTCTAGAAGAAAGGGTTGTGACTGCAGACCCCAGGCTGAAGCACAAACCCAGAAGAACGTGTGTTGTGTGACGACCCACGTGTCCTTGGATGCGCCGTGCCCAGTGGTCCCCTTGGCATGGACAGAGCCTCCATGTCTCCATGAGACACACTCGGCTCCTTGAGGCCCCACTTAGAAGGATGTGGAGCAACCAGGACACACTGCCCTGGGCTCAGAGTCACCTCCTCTCCCTCCTGGACTCTCAGTGACCCCCGACAGGCCTCCCTGCTCTGCGCCCAGTCCATCCTGACAGCCTTGTTCCCAGTTTAGAAAACGTTCCCTGCTCCTTCTCTCACAGAGAACCGAGTCCAAACAGTCAGCCTGCTACCCAAACTACCCCTCTCTCTCCCCTTCCACCACAACCTCCGCCCAAGGATGACCCCAACCACACCCAAATATTCAGTTTCTTACAGTCCCCCTCCTCTGAGCTTGGCTCCAGATGGAAGCCCCCCCACCAACACCCATGGCCCCACCATCCACTCCAGCCTGCTTCATGCTCCCGGGAGGAAGTCCCTTTAATCCTCCATGTAGTATGACTGCTGTCTGCCTAATGCTGCTGATTTATGTTTAAGTCTGTCTCCTTGACCAGACTACAAGCATCACCAAAATCATCTTCATTTCTGTAACCTTCTAATGATGCTTGGCGTGGCATTTCTCACGCTGAAAGTACTCAATGAGTAAGTCCATTCTGAGTCTTTCTTCAAAGGTAGTTTCTAGAAGAGCTGGGAAAAGAAGAGGCTCCATTGGCAGCCCTGATTTTTATTTATTCATTCATTTTATTGCATCTTTTTATTGAAGAGCAGTAGATTTACATGTTGCATTAGTTCTGGGTGTACAGCAAAGTGATTCATACGTATATATTCTTTATCAGAGTGTTTTCCATGATGACTTTTTACAAGCTATTCAATAGTTCCCTGTGCTATACAGTAAATCCCTGCTGTTTATTTTATGTATAACAATTTTAATTATATATAAAGTCTTTTAGTCCCAAACTCTTAATTTATCCTTCCCCTGTCACTTCCCCTTTGGAAGCCGTAAGTCTGACTTCTATGTCTGTGAGTCTGTTTCTGTTTTGTACTCAAGCTCATTTGTGTCATATTTTAGATTCTGCATGTGGGGTGTCCTATAATTGTCTTTGACTTACTGCACTTTGTGTGATAATCTCTAGCTTCATCCATGTGCCTGAAAATGGCATTGGTTCATTCTCTTTGATGGTTGAGTAATATTCCGTTGTATATACCTACCTCCCTTCTTTATCCATCATCTGTATATACGTACCACCTCTTTTTTTTATCTGTTCATCTACTCCCATGTCTCAGCTGTTGTAAATGTGCTGCTTGTAATTTGAATACATCTCTCTCTTTTTTTAAAAAATCCCCAAACCTCAAACTTCTACTGGAAGAGGGGCGTGGGGCAGAGGAGACACCCCTGGTGTGCCCTCCCCCCTGAGAACCATTAAGAGACTGCCTCCGTTGCTTTTCATCCTTTTCTCTTCATCCTGTCCCGGGGCAGTGATTTCCACCACTCTCCCTTCCAGGCCACTGGTCTACCCTTCTGCCTCCGTTCCTCTGCTGCTGACTCCTTCCGGTGCACGTTTCGTTTCAGTTACTGCGTTGCTCCTCGCAGTCTGTTTGCTCTTTAGTGCTTCTAGGTCTTTGGCAAACATTTCTTGTGCTCTGTGCCTCTATTCTTTTTCTGAGATCCTGGACTGATAACCAACAAGGACTTACTGTTAACACAGGGAACTCAATATTATGTAACAACGTAAATAGGAAAAGATTTTGACAAAGAGTAGATACATGTAAGTGTGTAACTGAATCAACTTGCTGTACCCCTGACACTATCACCACACACTTAATCAACTGTGTGTGCTGTGCTTAGTCACTCACTCTAATCCAAGTCTTTGCAACCCCGAGGAGTCTAGCCCTCCAGGCTCCTCTGTCCATGGGGATTCTCCAGGCAAGAATACTGGATGGGTTGCCATGCCCTCCTCCAGGGGATCTTCCCAACTTAGGGATCGAATCCAGGTCTCCTGCATTGCAGGTGGATTCTTTACCAACTGAGTCATCAGGGAATCACAACACTGTTAATCAATTATACTTCAATACAAAATAAAAAGCTTTTAAAGAAAGGACACAGAGGGATTTGTTGCTTTAGTTGTGCTTGAGTCAGGGTTTCTGGGAGGGGCCCAAAGGCAACAGAGCCTGCTTCCGGGGTGGCTCGTGACCTTCCCCATCAAAATCACAAGGGCAAGGAGACAAAGGACTGGCTCCTCCTCAGGTGCCTGTTGAGGTGGACTCGGAGATTCTCTTCGGGACGTCTGCACACACAGGACACCCCAGATGAGCGTGTGCCCTGCCAGGACCCCTGCTTCCCTCCTGCAAGCCTTCCAGCCCGCAGTCCATTTTCGAACACATCCTCACCTCTATGGCTGAGTTTCCAGGGAAGCTCTGCTTCCCTCCAGTACAGTCTGGAGAATGAGGGCAGCCTCCTTTCCAGGATGGCTAGAGCCTTGCCCACCCCCCTGACTGCCCTGCCCTCTCCAGCACCCTGGGAAGTGGCCAGTCATTTCCTGTCCCCCGGCCTGGCCCTGACACTGGCCCAGGACAGGGGGAGGGCACCTCCCCACACACTCTCCCTCCCTCCGCAGCAGCTGGAAAGTCACATCCTGTGTTTGTGTTCCACGGTGTTCCACTGACGATGTCCTAAGCCCAGTGCAGACAGCTCATTGTCCCCGCTCCCTCCCTGTTCTCACCGCCTCGCCTGGTGGCAAGGAAATTGGATGAAGGGCACATGCTCAGTGTGAGCACCCGGAGTATGAAGCCGCTGAAAGATGAGAAAGGTCATAGAGATGCAGGGAGAACAGACTTTCGGACCCAGAGCTGGGAAGGCGAGGGTGGGACAAAGGAGAGAGCAGTGTGGAGACTTATGCATTACTGCATTACCACCCAGAGGGGCGGGATGCGGTGGGAGGGAGGTTCAAGAGGGAGGGGAGATATGTGCACCTACGGCTGATTCATGCGGATGAGTGGCAGAAACCGACATGCTAGTGCAAAGCAATTATACTTCCATTAAAAATTTTTTTTTTTTTTAAGATGGGGAAGGTCAGAAAGCCTCAGCTCCTGGTTTGGGACTAAAACTCAAGATATTCCTCCTTTTGCATTCACCTGGCTGCTTTCTTGGCGACCTTTCCCCGTGGTGGAACAATCTGGGGGTGGGGTGGGGGGCAGGCTCCCTGTGCTTGGCTGGCCTGATGACGTCATTGAAAACACGGAGCTGACTTTGTGTAGAGCAGGCTCCGTGCGCTTATGAAGCCTGTTATATACTTTATGTCCTTTAGGCTTTTATGAAGCATTTTGTGTACTTTAAGATATTTGTCTTTCCAATGAACTCTCCATTTGACAGATGAAACACTGGGGTCTCAGAGGTGAACCCCAAATCCACAGCCCTTCCCACTGGCCCACAGCTGCATGTTCTGCTGAATTTGATGGGAGACAGTGTCTCCTTTCTTTTAGACCCTCCACCCTGCAAAGTGGGGCGCTGGGCGCATAATAGATGTTAAATCAATGCTTGTGGATTGAATGGAAGAACATTTGCACCCTTCAGAGCTCAACAAATATCTGTTGAAACTGACTTGCCCATGACCCCTGACCCTCTCTCAGGCTATGACCTCTCCATTTCGGCTCCAGGCTTGCGTCGCAGCCTCCTTCAAGAAGGCAGATGGCAATGCTGACATTTACCTGGGACCTAGCAGACCAAAAACTGAGCTCCTCCCCAGCCCCCGACACCAGCCCCACCCTCATCGTCTGTCCTTTTACCTCCCAAATCCTCCCAAATCGCACTTTCGTAAGAGTTAACCTCATGTGGGGCTCGATGAGCGTCAGAAACTTGATGGAGTCGCCAGGTTCCCAGCACCTCACGTCCATGGATTAATCAGTATCCCAAGATTATAGGATGTCAGGGCTGGAAGCAAGCCCTTCATTACAGATGAAGAAACCATCCCCTCAGAGGGATTTGCAAGAACCAGAGGCGGCATCACTGCACGTCCGTCTCCTCACTCAACCTGGGTCTCCATCCCCATCAGACTGGACATGACCTTTCTAATCTCCGTTCTCCCGGGTGGTTATTTGTCAAGCGCCTGTGAGTTTCAGCGCCGCGTTTTCTCAGACTCCCACAGAGAGATGACAGCCTAGTTCTTCAGAACCTGCGGCACGAGCTTAGACAAAGCTGCTGCCTTTCCCGGAGCTGAGAGAAGCTCGCCAGCTTGGCCCCAGCATCTGATGAGACCTTTTTTTCTCTAGAAACTTCCTAGCAGTTAGCTGGTGGGAACTTTCCCTTACTAACCAAGCAGCATTCAAACGCTCTTCATTTTATCTAACATCCCTTACGAGGCTAAGGCTAACTCAGGATAATCGAGGGTTGTGAATAGCTAATCAATTCAAAAAGAGTTATTTAGTGCAAGATTAGGAATGACTGAAAGTCTGTGGACTTTCAAGCAGACAAAAGGCACTTGGGCTAAATCACCTAAAGTCACGGCAGCCCTAAGAGGGACACCGCTTTGGAACTGCACATGTACATCTGGTCTGCGGAGCTGAGCGGACCAGAGAGCTCTTCCGGCCAGCGGCTCTCTCCCGGCAGAAGCGCCAGCTGTGCACTTGCCGTATGCTAGCTCCCTGGCGTTGAGCCCCTCAGAAACCCTGTGCGGTAGTGTCCTCATTTTACAAATTATACAACTGACAGTTCCCTACTCCTAAAAGGCTCCGTCATTTACTCAGGCTGATGCAGCTAGAAGTAAATCCAGCTTCCAAGCTCAGCTCTGTCTGTGGATTCAAAGATGAAGCTTTCTCTGTTTGACCTATGGGTTCCTTCTTTCCCTCCCCCCCTTTCACCCCCCTCTCTCTTCCTTTCTCCTTCCCTCTCTCTACTCCTTCCTTCTTTTTTCTTTTTTTTTTAGAAGCCAAATGCTTTTTCCAACCAAACAGCACACAAATCCAAGCATATAAGCCATCCCAGAGACTCCCCTAGTTGACCAATGGCTAAGACTCTGGACTCTCAGTGCGAGGGGTCTGGGTTCAATACCTGGCCAGGGAACTAGATCCGACAAGCTGCAATTCAGACCTAGTGCAGCCTAATAAATTAATTAAAAAATAAAACATGCCAGAGCAGTCACATTGCTTTATTCGTCATTGACAAAAACTGGAAACACACCACGTGACCTGTGACAGATGAGCAAGCTAGCAAGCTGGTGTGCCTTCCTATAGCGGGACATACTCAGCTGCAAACAGGAGCCAGCTCTGATACACACAGACCGTGGATGAACCTCAGAATGATTTTGCTGAGTGAAAGAAGCCAGACACCAGAGTGCACACTGCCTGATTCCACCGACATGGAAATTCAGAAACGCTGAAGCCAATTGACGGTGACAGAGGGAAATCAGGGTTTCCCTGGGGCAGGGGCAGGGGGCTGATGGCAAAGTGGGTGAGGGAAGCCGGCCTATTTCAGGGGTAATGAAAATGACTCTGCACGTGGATTGTGGGGTGATGTTTCTAGTTGTCACCACTCATTGAACTTCACACTTAAATGTGTATAATTTATGGCTTGTAATTACACCTCAGTTTTCACTTTCATGCATTGGAGAAGGAAATGGCAACCCACAGCAGTGTTCTTGCCTGGAGAATCCCAGGGACGAGGGAGCCTGGTGGGCTGCCGTCTATGGGGTCACACAGAGTCAGACACGACTGAAGTGACTTAGCAGTAGCAGCAACATCAGTTTATCTGTGTTGTTTTGGTTTGTTTTGAAAGCAGAACTGCTTTAATTGAGGAAGGGGAGGCTCAATCCCATCCCTTCCCTGACCTCTTTTGTGGCCTGTGGTTCCCTAAAGGACCACGGAGCACTCTGTGGAAATCTGTATCTTCCGGAGGTGGTCGGCCACCCCAAGCTGCCCCACACTGCCCTAACACTGCCCAACAGTGGAGGCTTTGTAAAGGGCGCAAGATCAGCTCGTTTCCAGGTAAAGCACCTCAGCATCCTTACTGCAGGCTGCAGAGCGCCAGCCAAACCAGGGATAAGCTGTCACCGGCAGGAAAGAGGCTTCTGGTCTAGTTGTAGCCTCTGTGTTGTAAAAAGGAAAGCTGGTGCGAAATGGGGAGCTAATAAATGAAGCTGAGGAATTTCATGAGCTGGGTATGTGTGTGTGTATAACTTTGCTTCGCGCCACTTGGATGCAGGAAACGTTTTGTTTTCTGTTGCTCAATCAGATTACCTCCGGCTTCAGTCTCCACTGACCAGAGCGACGGGATGAGCGGGATCTGTTTTCATTGCCTTGGGGCTGTGCAGGAGTCCTGGGGTGTTGACCCATCCAGAGGATTTCAGGAAGCAGCTCTGTCCTTAAACTTCCCGGTCCCAGCTGGGTGCCCAGTGCCCGACCTCTAGGGTCCATTTCAAAGGCAAAATCTTTTACCTCCAGCTGGGGCTGGAGGCCTTGCACCAGACCCCCAGTGGACACCAGTATCTGCCTCCCCATCCATCTTGAGGCCAGGCCCCCATGGAGCCCTGGGCACAGGAGGGCTGGTCACTGTGGCCTCCAACAGCCTGCAAGCCTCCTCCCTTTTCTCGGGGCCAAGGGACCCCCTTCTCTGCTTTCCATCCCCTTTCCTCCCCCAGCCGGGCTGCCTAGATCTCCTGCATTCTTCTCCCCAGGGATGTCCACCATGGTCCCCTAGTGGGTCCAGGGATGGCTGGTGTGGGACAGTGGAGTGGAAAACTGGGGAGCGGCCAGCTCCCCGATAGGAGCAAGCAAAGAGGGGCTTTACTCTTCCTCGGTGAATCTGCAGCTGGGAAAGGAAGACTGACAGGGGCCAGCTTCCTGATTAACATGAGAGCTGGTATTTATGTTTGCATAACATCCACGAGTTAAAGAATAGGTTTATCTCTTCCACAATTGTATCCCCTGCCCTCAGCTTGAGACTGTCTAGGTGATCAATAAATACTGAATGAATGAATGAAAGGTCAAGTGAGCGAATGAGTAGGAGATGCCCAGAAGATACCCGGCACACAGGAACTGGTTATTATCTTTGGGAATCGGAATTCCACGGAGGACTACCCCTTACTATTTTCTGTACTTCTGTATTATTTGCATCACATAAACTTGTGTTCAGGGACTCCGTAATGTTTATAGGTGTGTGTGTGTGTGTGTGTGTTAGTCACTCACTCGTGTCTGCCTCTCTGCGACCCTATGGACTGTGGCCCACCAGCCTCCTCTGTCCACGGGATTCTCCAGGCAAGAGACTGGAGTGGGTTGCTAGTCCCTTCTCTATGGAATCTTCCCAATCCAGGGATCAAACCTAGGTCTCACACACTGCAGGCAGATTCTTTACCATCTTAGCCACCAGGGAAGCCCAGTGTTCATATAGTCGGTATGTAAAAACTTTTCAGACTGTAAGGAAGATGTGCTTGTAAAAGCTTTATTATAATCTTGCCGTAAGAGAGAGGCTCTCTGACACGGTTTATTTTTGGTATAAGTATATTTTTGGATGATAAAATGTTAAAATAATGGACTTGAGCCAGACTCAGAAAGGTCAGAGTATTTGCTTAAACATCTCTAGATATGTGACTGACAGCTGAGCGGGACTAGTCTCTCACGCACAGTTTACTTGTTGTATATTTAATGAGAAAATCACTTTAGCATTTTATCAGGAATAACAATATCCCAGGAGATGTGAATGATATCCATGTGATTTGCACCTCTTCCAGACCAGTTGATTTAGGGCCTGTTGAGCAGTTCAGCAACATAATCAAGGACCCAGGCCTGGTCAGATATGCTCAGTATATTGGTATTTTGTCCTCATGCTTGCTGGCTACTAGTCACATGGTGGCTGCAATTGCACCAAGTATCACAGCCTTGCACTGTATTCGAACGCAGAAAGCAGCAAGGAAGGAGGTGAGCAGGAGAGGACCTTCCTTTTAGTAGGGAGAAACACATTTTCACAGAAGTCCCCTGATAAACCCATTAGTTTCAAGACTGAGATGTGGCTGCTTGTCTCAGCTTCCCTTTTTCCTCTAGCCTTCTCAACACAAGCATCTCTCTGATTTCTTTAGGCAAACTTAAAAGATCTGCCGTGCCCTTACTGTACCTCTTGGATCCTTAATGATAAAATTTAATGCTTTCATGTCTTAAGTGCCTTTCTTCCTCAGTGAACCCCAACCTTTCATATTTTCATCTCCAGGCTCTGATATAAGTACTTTGCATGTGTATTTTTGAATGAATCAGTGAATGACGGAGGGAAGGAAGAGGCTTTACCTCAAGTTCCTGTTTTTCTTTTCTGCCCACACTTTTTTTGACTGGTGATGTCAGCCCTAATACATCTTCTGGCCTAAAGTCTTGCATTTCAACTCCTCCTAGAACTGGGAGTCTCAAACTCAACACATGTAAAATGGAACTTACCATCTTCCATCAAAAATAAATCCTCTGAAATGGAGATAATATTTTGGAAATATGTCAGTTGCTTTTCTCCATTATAATCCCTCATGTGTGGTTTCTGACTACTCATTTGCCTCCGGGAGGGTTCAGTTTGTTGTGGGAGGAATGCAGGGGAGGAGGATAATAGTCAGTTTTTGAGTCTTTCAGAAACAGTTGTATATTATGGAAAATTCCAAACACACGCTAAAGTAGAAGAAGATAGAAGTCTTCCTATTCTCATGACTCCATTTCAACAGCTGTCATCCTGATTTGTTGTGTTCACCTGTACCCTGACTTCCCCCCAGGGCGAGCGATGGTAAAGAACCTGCAATCTGCCAGTGCAAGAGATACAGGAGTCACTGGTTCAATATTTGTGTCGGGAAGATCCCCTGGAGGAGGAAATGGCTCCCCACTCCAGTACTCTTGCCTGTGAAATCCCATGAACAGAGGAGCCTGGCAGGCTACAGTCCATGGGGTCGCAGAGTCAGACAGGACTAAACATGGCACAGCTTGCAACACTTATTGAGATAATCCAGAAATAACTATGCAGCATTTGTACATAGATATTTTTTGCCTTTTTTTTTTAGTTGAATGCTTCATTTTGTAAATGGAAGTAACTCCACCAGACCCTTATTGATACAGTTGCTTTTTTGCCAGATTTTTGTTACTTTGGTGCTGTGTGAATAGCTCAGTGCATATATCTTTTTAGTCTTACTACACTATCTTCCTGGAGAAGGCAATGGCACCCCACTCCAACACTCTTGCCTGGAAAATCCCATGGGTGGAGGAGCCTGGTAAGCTGCAGTCCATAGGGTCACTAAGAGTCGGACATGACTGAGCGTCCTCACTTTCACTTTCATGCATTGGAGAAGGAAATGGCACCGCACCCCAGCATTCTTGCCTGGAGAATCCCAGGGATGGGGGAGCCTGATGGGCTGCCGTCCATGGGGTCGCACAGAGCTGGACACGACTGAAGCGACTTAGCAGCAGCACCCTATCTCTGGGACAAATATCTAAAAGCAGGAACACCACTTCAGAGAATAAATGCACGTGTAATTTTCGTGGATACTGCCAAGTCCCCCTCCACAGGAATTAGACAAACTTGCAAAAAATTCCCACCAGCAACCCATGAGAAAGCCTGTTTCCCCACAGCTTGGCAACAGAGTATGTGGGCAAACATTCTGCTGTCTACCCATCTGCTGGGTGAGAAATAGTATATCAATGAGCTTTAATCGGCATTTTTCTTATTATAGGCAAGGTTGAGAATTTTTTCATATGGATAAGGCCCATTCGGATTTTACCCTCTGTGACTTCTCTCTCTACTCTATGTTCCCATAGATTTGTGGAACTTTTTCTTTTTAAATTAGATGCTATTTCTAACCCTTTGTTTATAATACCTTCTCCTGGCTTGTTATAATTTACTTATGGTACTTTTGCCATGCAAACTTTTTTTCATGTAATCAGATTTGTTAATCTTTTTCTCTCACTCCAATTTTCAAGCTCCAGGAAAGTTTTCTCATTGCGTAAGTACAGAGGAATTCTTCTAGGAGCTGGAGGGCTTGATTCTTCCTATTTAAATCTCTGATCCTTTTGGGACGTATCTCAGTGTACCATCTGAAGAAGGGCTCTAATTTTATCTTTTTCCACATGGCCATCCAGGTATCCTTAAACTTCTATTGAAACGTGTATTTTTCTCCCATTGACTTGAGATGCCTCTTTCATTAGAAACTAAATCTCACATGCAAATAGATCTTTCTCTACATTTCCTGGTCTGTTCCTTGGCCTGTGTGTCTATTTCTGGGTCTGAATCAGTGAGAGGGTTTTATAATATTTTCCTGTTTTCCCTGTTTTTCTTTTTCAGGGGCTTCCTGGCTATTCTTAGCTTCATGTTCTACAAATAAATAAGCTATTTATTCTTTTTATAGTTTTTAGGGTCATATACTTTACAATCAATTTAACTTTCGTGACGATTCCTTGGTGGTTCAGCTGTAAATAATCCTCTGCAGTGCAGGAGAAGCAAGAGATGCGGGTTCAGTCCCTGGGTCAGGAAGATCCCCTAGAGAAGGAAATGGCAACCCACTCTGGTATTCTTGCCTGGGGAATTCTTGCCAGATAGAGGAGTCCGTCAGGCTAATGTCTGTGGGGTCGCAAGGGTCGGACAGGACTTAGCAACTAAACCACCCTACCACCAAGCTTGATGAGATTATCAAGATCCCTGGCAAAGTAGCCAATTTCAACACCCGGTACCTACATGCCTCTCAGAGGAAAAGAAGCTGGGAGCGGGGTGTGGTGAGCTCAAGAGAGTGAATCATCCAGAGAGACTGACACTGCACTCAGGCAAGCTGGAGGGCGTCCTTTCCAGAACTTTCCAGAAGGTGCGATCTCACATTTGGTTACGGAGAAATGAACAGGATGTGTTTTCATTGCATTGCAGCACAGGGGAGCAAGTCAGTTTTGTTGCGACTCCTCTTCCTCTCAGTTTTCTTGCTTCTCTTAATAGCATAACCATCCTCCTCTCTGCTAGATGGGAATCTCCGGCTGGCTTTGCCCCCTTCTTTCCCAGGCACCATCTCACGGGCCGTCCAGGCCTATCAGTTTCACCATCACGGTGTCTTCACATTTTCCAGGATAACAGATGGCAGGACCTCAAGGCTCTAACCACTGGCACCCAGCTGTCATTTTCAAAAGACATACATTCTTTCCGGAGCCAGGCCACTGTATGCACACGCACACACATTTCTAGCCAATTAATTTTGTCCAGGTAACTTTAAGGAACAAAGGACACCACTCTCCTTATGGTCTCCCGTGTCTACTATACAGCATAAACGCTGCTGTGGTTCGTTGTATGAATTTAGAAGAAAGCAGTCTGCCTTCTCCAGACTGGGGCCGGTCACAATTGAAAATGTGTTTTCTGTGGGCTGCAGATAGACCTCTCTTTAATAAACATCTACATGGATATTCAGAGATTAAAAACTAGTGTGCTTTATCTTAAAACCAGCATGTTTTATCTAGGAACATTCTTAGAATTGAAAAAACACGCTCAGATTCTACTCCCCGTGTGTGGCAAGAGTAACAAGCGCCAGAAGACTTGTCCATGATGTCTTTGTCACAACAGCCTGAACTGCCAGCAGCCCAAAGGCCCACCAGCGAGAGAATGGGTACAGATCCCCGAGTCCTCTGGTGGAATTCTTCGTGGTGATAAAGAGATCAGACTAGTGCCAAACACATCAATATGGATGATATGCAGGCTTGAATGTGGACCAAAGAAGCAGATCAAAAAAAAAAAAAAAAAAGAAGGGTATATAGGCATGCTGCTGCTAAGTCGCTTCAGTCATGTCTGACTCTGTGCAACCCCATAGACGGCAGCCCGCCAGGCTCCCCCGTCCCTGGGATTCTCCAGGCAAGAATACTGGAGTGGGTTGCCATTTCCTTTTTCAATGCATGAAAGTGAAGTTGCCCAGTCGTGTCCGACTCTTAGCGACCCTGTGGACTGCAGCCCACCAGGCTCCTCCGTCCATGGGATTCTCCAGGGAAGAACACTGGAGTGGGGTGCCATTTCCTTTTTCAATGCATGAAAGTGAAGTTGCCCAGTCGTGTCCGACTCTTAGCGACCCTGTGGACTGCAGCCCACCAGGCTCCTCCATCCATGGGATTTTCCAGGCAAGAGCACTGGAGTAGGGTGCCATTGCCGTCTCCAATATAGGCATAGTTCCCATTTTTAGGAAGTTCAAGAGAGGTAAAGCCACGCATGGTGATAAAATCAGAATAACCCTTGAAGGAGGGGGTGTGGTCTGGGGAGCCGGAGGAGGAACCTTCAGGGGCTTGGAGACGATCGTATCTTCATCTGGGAGACGGCTGCCTGGGTTGCAGCTGTGCAAAGACTCACTGAGTTGTGTCTTTAGTACTCACTCACTTCCCTTGATGTATGTTACACTTTAATTAAAAAAAAAAAAAAAACTCGGAGGACCTTCCCTCCTGAGTCCTCCAGGACAGCAAACTTCTCCACGATACCCTGACCCCCCAAGTATCTGACGTGGGAAAAGCACACACAGCCATGAGTAAAACAGGTAACTAACGAGAACCTACTGTTCAGCACAGGGGAGGAAACCCAAAAAAGAGGGGATCTGTGCAAATATACAGCAGATGTGCTTTGCTGTACAGCAGAAACTAATACAGTATTGTAAAGCAGCTCTGCTCTAATTAAACCAAATTTTTTAAAAAGAAGAGCCATGTTCTTCATCAGCCAGGAGCTGCATACCTGTGTGTTCTATGTAACGGCACCCCCTACAGCACAAGATAGACCCGTGTTTTATAATTCCAGGCGAAATGGAATGTCTCAGCCTGTTTCCCACGTGAGTGAGGACAGCTTGGCTCAATTCAGGGATAGATCAGAAATTAGAACGTGGCGGGTGATGCAGGACTTCCTCCTCGTGGCAAAGCGTACATCCAGTTTCTCAGCTTCTGAGGCTGGGAGTCACCCTCTGATTCTTGTTCTATTTTCTCCTTCATGCCTTCAGCACTGGCTCCCCCGAACAGAGTAGGGAATCAGAATGAATGAACAATGCGTGGTGGATGGACAGATGGATGAAGCCTTATGTCTCCAGTAAAACAGCTTAACCATCCTTCCTAGGACTTCCCTGCAGTCCAGTGGCTAAGACTCCACACTTCCGATGCAGGGGGCACGGGTTTGATCCCTGGTCAGGGAACTAAGAACCCACATACCGCCTGGCACAACAACAAAAAAAAGCAAAACAAAAATGATCCTTCCTAAATGCATGCTTTCTCTGTGTTGAGTCCTCCGCAGGGCTTCGCGATTAGGAAAAGCCTCTCTCATCCTCTCTGCTCCACGTCTATTGTGTCTGTGATGAAATATAATTACATCTAAGTGGTATTTTTCTCAGGGTTCCTCTTGGTTGAAATATGTCCTGTTCTCATGGTTTGTGTCCCATGATGAAATTTTTGCAGTGATAAGAGTTGGCTTTTAATCTCACATTTTCTTCTTATGGGA
>SJYF01000930.1:2695515-2715539 GCA_006410515.1 Procapra przewalskii
CATCCCTGGGATAAAGCCCACTTGGTCATGGTGTATGATCTTTTTAATGTGTTGCTGGATTCTGATTGCCAGGATTTTGTTAAGGATTTTTGCATCTATGTTCATCAGTGATGCCAGTTAGTCTTTAAAGCATCGAAGGGCCGTCCTATCGTAGGTCTATCAGTCTGAAGCCTTGCTAGAGTCTATAGTCCTTGGACAGTATTACCTTTATAACACCTATATTAGCTTTTAATTAGCAGTTTTAACATTATACATGCATATAATGTCCAGTAGATGGCACATGGAAATCGAGAACTCATTCCATGAACTTCAAGTTCCAATTATTTGAATGTTTGTCATGTCACTCTTGGGGCCAAAAAAGTTTGTGTTGTGGAAGGGAAGGGGGATCTCTCTGTGGGCCAGATGCTTCATCTGCTGAGACCCTTTTCCCGCTATTGAGGTCTTGTTTCCAGCCCTTTGGGGACAAAATTCCATATTTCCAGTCTTACCATTCAGTGGTCAGCTGGGTCCTCTGGTTATCTCCAAAATCTACAAGTCACAGAAACATGAAACAAAGCATACCGACCACAAGAAAGAAGGATAATCTCTGTTTTCTTTTCTATGAGCCTATACGAAGATCCCCTGGAAAAGGAAATGGCAACCCACTCCAGTACTCTTGCCTGGAAAATTCCGTGGACTGAGGAGCCTGGTAGGCTACAGTCCATGGGGTCACAAAGAGTCGGACACGACTGAGCAACTTCACTTTCATACGTATCTTTGTTTCTCTGATATGTATATCTTACTTTTTTGTTCAATGCAAAGGAGAGTTAATTCTAAAACCTGTTCCTCTGATCGCCAAGAAATTCTAACTTGTTGTCAGCAGTTGCAAAGAACAAAAAGTAATACCTTAGCCTCCCATTTTGTCTTTTTATAAGCCAAATTAAAATTGTTTTGTCACTTTGGAAAAAGATGGGTGTGGTTTAAGAAGCTCCCAAGGATTCACCCAAATATCCACTGCTTAAAACCTGATTCAGAATTTGCTTTGTTCTGCCTCTTGGCTTAAAAAAGCTGCAAGTAACTTTGAGAGGGACACGGCTTGCCTTGTGGGTAAGACGACCGTCCTATAAGATGGAGGGTTGGACAGAAGTCAGTAAGGAATGCATAGATATGGGAGCAGAATAGCAGAGAAAAAGAAAGAAGGGAGAGTGGAGGGAAAGGGAGAGGATGAAAGAAGTCTCAGCCAAACGCTTCAGAGGGTTTCTGTTTCAAAGCACTGGGTTACCAGTGCGAGCTTTTCGGTCAGCCCAATACATTATGCTCTCTCCTTCATTAAGTTCTCATTAAGGATTTTTTAAAATGTCAATTTCTCAAATTTCCTTAATCATGTATATTAAAAATGCCAAAGCCCCGCATGGCTACTGTCAAAAATTCAGAAAATAACAAGTGTTGGTGAGGATGTGGGGAAACTAGAATGCTTGTGGACTGCCGATGGGAGCGTAAGGTGGTTCAGTCATCATGAAAAACCGTACAGAAGGTCCTCAGGAAAGTGAAAATAGAAATTCCACAGGATCCAGCAGGTTCACTTCCAGCTCAAAAGAACCGAAAGCAGAGACTCAAAGAGACACTTGCAACCCATGTTTATAGCAGCATGGTTCACAGAAGGCAGACACAACCCAAATGTCCATCGATGGGTCAGTGAATAAGCAAAATGTTGTCTATACAGTTAATGGAATATTATCGGGCCTTAAAAAGAAAGAAAATTCTGACACAGGTGCAACATGGATGGCCCTTGAAAAAACAATATCGAGAGAAATAAGCCAGTCACAAAAAGACAAATAAAGCTCTACCATTCTGCCTCCGGAGAAGGCAATGGCACCCCACTCCAGCACTCTTGCCTGGCAAATCCCATGGATGGAGGAGCCTGGTGGGCTGCAGTCCATGGAGTCGCTAAGAGTCGGGTACGACTGAGCGACTTCACTTTCACTTTTCACTTTCATACACTGGAGAAGGAAATGGCACCCCACTCCAGTGTTCTTGCCTGGAGAATCCCAGAGACGGGGAAGCCTGGTGGGCTGCCATCTATGGGGTCGCACAGAGTCGGACACGACTGAAGCGACTTAGCAGCAGCAGCATTCTACCTCAGAGAGAGAACTAGAACCGTGGTTGCCGGGGCTGGGATGGGCGCGGGTGGTGGGGAGTTTTAGTTTAATGGGAACAAAATTTCCATTTTGCAAGATTAAGAGTTCTGGAGGCAGGTGGTGGTCACGGCTGCACAACACCGGGAAGGAACTTAACACAACCAAACTCACACTTAAAAATGGTCACGATGGCAAATTTATGTTGTGTGTATCTCACCACAATTTTTCTTAAAGCCCACAGTTCAAGAGTCATGGCCCTCTTCTGAAGTCTAGAGCCCCGCCTGCCAGATCTCCATGCACCACCCTGAATGTAGTGGGTAACACCTGGAACTTTGTTGAAAACTGGGATCTTATGGGAACCATGAAAGATCGATTCCACTCCAGACCTCCTAAATCAGAAACTCCAGCCCTGGAACCATCATTGTAACACGCTTGTCAGATGACTCTGATGTCCTTCAAATATGAGAACTATTGCCAAGAGTGATAGACATAGGGCAATTGGAAGGGATATGATTGAGATGTCTTGAAGGTAGAAAAAATATGACTTGGTGTAGAATGGATATGGGGCAGAGAAGGCAGAGGCTGGGATTTGAGTGAATGAATGTCTTTCAAAACTATTCTGCTCTTACTTTTTCTTCCTTTTGCTAGAGTCAGAAAGAAAAAATAAAAGCATGCTTTCTCAAAGCATCAGGCTGGAGAACAGGAAACAGGCTGGGATGGTTGGTGTATAATCTTTAGAAATCCACAGGAGGTAGGCTTTATCCAAATGTGTACTTAGCTGCACACACGGCAATTATGAGGCAGGTGAGTGGCCGAGTCATATATTTGCTTACCAACAGACCTGGTGGCGTCACATACAAAACCCACGCTCACAACACACCGTGGAGAGCTCTGAGCAGGTCTCTCTCCTCTCATGTCATATGGGGAGTGATGTAGACCATGGCCTGAGATTCAGAGGTTGCTGGAGCCAAGGAGTTTCAGTTTTAAAACTGGGAGAGTCCTGGGTAAACCGGGATGGTTGGTCACCCTATGTACCATCCAGACTCACAGAATTTCGAACCCAGAGGGGACACAGAGTTCTTCTGGTCTATGGATCAACACTCTGGCTATAGCTTAGAATCACCTGGAGAGCTTAAAAAATATCTGATTCCTGGGCCTCTCAGTAAACCAGTTAAAATCTGGTCTACAATGCCTGGGTACAACACCAGGGATCAGTGTTTTTGAAAAGCTCCCCAAGGGAACATTGAGAACAACTAACCTAATCCAGCATCTTCACCCAATAGAGGAGGGATCTGACACCAGAACAGATTATTCATCCAAGATCACATGGTTAATTAGGGGCAAACGCAGGGTCCCTAAGAGTAGGTCAGGGTTCTGCCCACACACCGCAACTCTTTTGTAGATGATAACTGAAGAGTTAGCTGCAATTAACCCTGGCCCAGGGCAAGTAACTAGGACAACTCCCCCGACACTGCTGTCTGAGCCTCAATAAAGCCATCCCAGAGAGGCCAGCTGTGTGCCCATGACTGAGATCCCATGCTCTCTTTTCTTCCTTCCTATTTTCCTCCCTCCCTACTGCTCCTGAGGACTTCAGACCCAGTCCCTACCCCTGGCCCAGGGATGCCCTCTGCCCTTGATTACAAATTTGGCCCCCATCCCCGGCCTTCTTTTCCTTCAGCCTCTGGAGGTCCCTCAGCACATCTGCGGTGGGCATCTGGGACCACTGGCCTGGGTCCACTCGCCTGGGACCACTCCCCTGGGTCCACCTCCCTGGGACCACTCGCCTGGGTCCACTCCCCTGGGTCCACCTCCCTGGGACCACTCCCCTGGGTTCACCTCCCTGGGACCACTCACCTGGGTCCACCTCCCTGGGACCACTCGCCTGGGTCCACTCGCCTGGGACCCCTCGCCTGGGTCCACTCCCCTGGGTCCACCTCCCTGGGACCACTCGCCTGGGTCCACCTCCCTGGGACCACTCACCTGGGTCCACCTCCCTGGGACCACTCGCCTGGGACCACTCGCCCGGGTCCAGGGCCCACCTGGGGGTACTTCCACCAGGGGGGCAAGGATATTTGACTACAGAGCTTACTTTGTAGAACAAGCAGAATCCACAGGATCCTGTTCCCCAGGCCAGGGGAGAGCCTGGCTGTCTGACCACTTGTCCTACAGCTCAAAGCAAGCCCCACTACTGAGATGCAGGGCCTAGGAGGAAGTAACATGCCTCGGCCTGGTGCAAGCCTTGGAAAATCAGACCAGGAGTGGCTCAGTTGTTACCCTGACCGGGAGAGAGCCCTGAAAAATGACAATAGTGAAGGCAGCTCGTGTCATTCAAAGAGGATGAAGTGACCCCTTAGACGGGAAACTGAACAAGCAGGTGAAGCGTGAGACGAGATGTGTGGAAGGGGATCTCTAGGCCCACAATGGCGCTGCTCCTGGGTGGGGTGCCGCCATAGCAAAGAGAAACTGAGGTGACTCTCGTGTGCCCTAAAGGCCACTTGACCTGGATTCACGGGCTAAATGCAGTCAGTGAGTCAGTGACCCCACTCACCACCCAACGCTGGGCTTCCCCTCCAAGTCAGGTTGACCCTGGTGCCCCAGCCAATTGGATATTTTCCATTGTCCTCTCCCTTGTTTTTTATTCTTTATCCTATAAAAGCTCCCTGCCTTCTGCCTTATTTTGCAGTTTTTCAAAACGAGATCTATCCATGCAACCCCATGGACTATACAGTCCATGGAATTCACCAGACCAGAATACTGGAGTGGGTAGCCTTTCCCTTCTCCAGTCCAGGATCTTCCCAACCCAGGGATCGAACCAGGGTCTCCTGCATCACAGGCGGATTCTTTACTAGCTGAGCCACAAGGGAAGCCTAAGAATACTGGAGTGGGTAGCCTATCCCGTCTCCAGTGGATCTTCCCCACCCAGGAATTGAACTGGGGTCTCTTGCATTGCAGGCAGATTCTTTACCAACTGAGCCATAAGGGGAACCCATCCACTGCATGAAGGGCCAAATACTTGTATAATCCGAATTGTCTTCTTAAATACTTTTGTAAAGCAGAAAAACAATGAGAAACCCACCTCCCCCCTGCGCGAGCCAGGGGTGTCCCGTCCCGTGTTACAGCCAGCCTCCGGAGGACACAGAGGTTCTAGGGCTGCTGGGCCTTTGGGTCCTCGGGGCCTGGCTGCTCTCAGGCTCCTCCTCTTCTCGGTGGTTTGATGTGGTTAGTTCCCCGTCATGGGGTGTTTCCTCTGGGTCCTTGCGGTACCTGAACTTGGAAGAGGATGCTGGTCAGTGGTCTGTGGTCCGTAAGCCACATGGGCCGCCTTCCAGACCCACCGAAGCAGAAGGCCCAGGGAAAGCATCCCAGAATGACCGAGAAGCGCTGGCCTGGATGATAACTTCACAGATGGTTTCACCCTCTGCTTAAACCCTCTTTCTGAACAGACGCCCGGACTGGGAGAGCGGACCCTTCCAGCGCTGGGGCTGGCGGACTCCCAGCGGTGGGGGCATCAACTCGCCCCGAATGGGTTCTCTGGAACTGTTGGGCCAGCCGCCCGCTGTATTCGAGTGCTTAGTTTTGAGTTCAGGCAGGCTGTATTTGTTTTGCTATTTTATTTTTTTTAATTTAAGGAACAAATGACATCCAAAGTGCACACCCTTCGGAAAGCGGCCTGTTGGCGCTAACCTGCAGTCTGAGCGCAATCCAGCAGGGGGCGTCGGGGCCCACTGCTCCGCGCTCCGCTGAGTCCCCCGCTGGTCCGGGCTCTGCTCCGCGGACCCGAGGGAGCACAAAAGCCCCCAGCAGCCCTTGGCTTTCATCCTTTGAGCTCAGGGAAGAATTCGACACTTATTTTAAAACCGTGATTTTCAAATCGGTACGTATAATGAGAAACATTACTACTGCGAGGATGTCACAGACGTGCAGAACCAGAAAAAGGGTCTGGTTTTAGAGTAAGTTTAGTAAAACCTATCAGGGTCCTGGTTTTAGTAAAGGTTTAAACCAAACTAGAATTAACTTAAGTTTACTATGTTAACTTTAATATGTTAATTTAAAATTTATTCATAAGTTGTGAGTAAATTAGGAATTTAGAGTGAAAAATTAGGAAATTCTTAAATTTAAGAATTAAAAAATGAGTAAATTAGGGGAAAAAAAGGAATTCTCTTTAGAGTGAAACTGTAGCCATCAATGGAGATTATGTTGGAGGGCAGTGAGATTTTTCAGGCACTGAGCTTCCAGCCCTCTGACTCCTATGAGCCCTAATTCCAATCACCAGTCCTTTCCGACTGCTGGTGGCCGAACATCTGAAACTCCAATGACTGTGACCAGATGTCAGGGGCAGGCTGCAGGAATGTCTGAGGACACAGGAAGGGCCCAGAAAAGAGGGCGGGGACCACCTTGATGGACAGCCACGGAGGGAGGGTGTGGATGGGTCTTCAGAAGGCAGGCTGGGTGTCCTCTCACACCCGTTTCTCTATGAGCTGGTATGGTCTCGTCCATAGCAGCTTACATGATTATTCCCTGGTGGCTCAGACGGTAAAGCGTCCGCCTACAATGCGGAAGACCTAGGTTCGATCCCTGGGTCGGGACGATCCCCTGGAGAAGGAAATGGCAACCCACTCCAGTATTCTTGCCTGGAGAGTCCCATGGACAGAGGAGCCTGGTGGGCTACAGTCCATGCAGTCACAAAGAGTCAGACATGACTGAGTGACTTGACTTTCTTTCTTTACAGGATTCTGGCCCAGCTCTACCCGTGTGACCTAGGACAATGACCCCTGCTCCCTGGGCCTCAGTGTCGGGCCTGTAAAATGGGGTTGGCATGGAGGACTTAACTGTCGAGTGTAAACATTTCATAGCAGAAAGGCAGCTTCCTCAGGCTTAATTTTTGGATCTAAACTCCTTCCTCTTGGACTCTGGGTCTCTTGACTCTCCGCCCCCGCCGCCCCCTCAACCCTGGATGAACAGATGTAACTTTCTTAAAATGCATTTCCCTAAACAAAGACAGTGTCCCAGACAGTCTGGACACCATTCTGACGGGGACCTACAGACTCAGGACTGTGTAACTGTACTGTCATCCTTTGCAAGGAAGGCAACTCATTAACTGAACGCCTCAATAGAATTTAGTTTTTCAAACTCTGTAAGATATTTTGTAGAATAGACTCTTGAATAAGAAAGACATGTAACAGAGAAGAACAAACTTGAAATGTACATGATAGCCCACTCTCAAGACTCTGATTTAAAGAGATAACAGTTTTATTCATATAGGGATAAAAAGTTGCAGAACAGAGATCAAAGTTTCCTCTGTTTTCAAAGTTGATATCAAAACATTCTCCCTTATAATGGTGTCAAGTAGCAGTTCAACTGAAGGATGAAGTTGTATACAAACTAGATAACAACTCTGTGTGTGTGAGCAGGCAGGAGCAGGTACACTGGAGAGAAATAGACCAACAGCTTAATGGTGATTAGATTAGGAAGAGGGATTGTGAATCTTACTTTCAGTGTACTGTTAGGATTGTACTACTTTTACAATTTAAAAAATACTGATCATAACTCCTCTTTTTTTTTCTTTGTGGCTGCACTGGGTGTTCACTGCTGGGAGGACTTTCTCTAGTTCTTGCGAGCAGGGTCTACTCTTCCTTGAGGGGCGCGGGCTCCTCACTGTGGTGGCCTCTTGTTCTGGAGCCCAGGCCCCAGGTGCACAGACTTCGTAGTTGCAGCACACGGGCTCAGTAGTTGCGGCACATGGGTTTCGTTGTTCGAAGCATTGTTGGAGGCATGGCGGTCTGCCTGGAGCAGAGCCGGAGTCCATGTCCCCTGTATTGGCAGGCAGATTCTTTATCCACTACGCCACCAGGGAAGCCCACTGATCATACCTTTGTAGACCTTCAAGTGGAAGCGCACCTGTTTCCCTCGCCGCCTGCTCTGCTGTGTGGCTCTCACAACATCACTCCTGGAAGCGATCTGGCCAGCGTTCCCCAGTCCCTGGAAGGAGCAGACTCAGTCCTCACAGGGAGCATGTTGGGTCAGTGACGGATGAGCAGCGGTTTTCCTTGGCTCCCAGGATGCAAACGTGTCCCCTTGATGATGGAGACCTTCTGATTATTCTGCTCTGTGGACCCAGCCCCCCGTCCCAGGCCCAGTCGATGTTTACTGTTGGTTATAGAACAGGTGGGGCTTCCCTGACAGCTCAGCTGGTAAAGAATCCACCTGCAATGCAGGAGACCCAGCTTCGATCCCTGGTCAAGAAGATCCCCTGGTGAAGGGATGGGCTACCCACTCCAGTACTGTGGCCTCATGGAGAATTCCATGGACAGAGGAGCCTGGCGGGCTACAGTCCACAGGGTGGCACAAAGTTCCATGTAGCTGAGGAGTGTGATTGAGTAGGAGGGCTGTCTGCTGGGACAGACCCCCGAGAAACAGCTGGTTAAAGGGGTGTGTGTGCCTGCGTGCACATGTTTTTTGACCTTCCCTGGTGGCTCACTCAGTAAAGAATCCACCTCCCGGTGCAGGACACATGGGTTCCGTCAGTGGGTCGGGAAGATCCCCTGCAGAAGGAAATGGCAACCCACTCCAATATTCTTGCCTGGAGAACTCCGTGGACAGAGGAGCCTGATGGGCTACAGTCCATGGGATCATAGGAGTCGGACACGACTCAGCAAAGAACAGGTGAGGGAAAGGGCACACGCTGGCTCAGCGCAGGATGATTTTTTGAGACATGAATTGATACAAATTTGTGTTCTCTGGTTTTCTTTCCCCTACATTTCCCACGAAAGAAGCTAGGGCTCCGTATGTTTATAGAGATGCCGTTAAAGACAACCCTGCTTCCTGTTTGACGGCAGCTTTCACCACAAGAATAAACTCACTGTAGGGCTTATTTGATGTTTTTAGAGCAGGATGGAGATGACGCGAGTGTCTTCTAAAGGGAGATGGGCCAGAAATCCCCAGAGACTGGCCGGCCCCTCCAGCAGCGGGGACCAGCGACTAGGGGACACTGTCACCCAGACTTCCTGGCCAGGAAAGGGCAACAGAGCTGCTTCTTCCACCGGGACCACGTGGCTGCCCGCCGACCCTCCGCTGTGGTCAAGATGGACCAGAGGCGACAGCCTGCTTGTGACTGGGGGCAGCAAACGCCTTCCCAGTGCTTTTGCTGCCCTGAGCCAGGGGACCGGAGCTCCCAAAATGACAGAGATGGTATTTCCTGCCTGCTCAGTGGAATGGCAAGCTCCATTTTCTTTGATTTATTGAAAATGAAGAAGCGCGACACTTTCTGCACCCCTGGGTTAGTGGTTAATTGGTTCCTGAGACCGTTGTAAACTCACAGCGGGCCTGGAACGTGGTTCAGATGGATGGGAGATCAGTGTCTAATTGTTTCCTTCCTCTTAGTTCTAAACCGCTCACGTGCAGTGGGCTCTGAGGATGCTGGGGAAAGAGAGTAAGAGGACCCGGCCCGGCCTGAGGAGCCTGTGGTCTAGGGAGGGTTTCGCCGCCTGCAAGGGGGGGGGTTTCTGGAGGAGTGGAGAGGAGAGGGAGCTGGAGGAGGGGATGTGGTCCTGCCTCTCCTGGCAGGGCTGTCTGGACTCCTTGCTGGTCCCCTGCTGAGCATCACCGGGTGTTTGGAAGTCACTGATGCTCTCAGAGGAGCCTTAATGAGGTAGAGGGAAATTTTCATTAGATTAAATCAGTGTGGCCCCAGCTGGGTTGGCAGTGCCCGGAGGGTGCTGCCCCAGCACTGGGGCCCCATGGGGGGACTCTGCTCCCACCAGGCCCTCTTCTCCTTCCAGCTCTCACTTACTCTTGCCCGATCAGCAGATTTGCATTCCTTGAGGACCCTCTGCATGTGGATGGCGCTGAGCTAGGTGAGAATCAGACCAACTGTGAACAAGATGAATCCAAAGAGGAAGTGGTGATTTCAGCCTCCAAGTCCTGGGAGCAATACAGAAAAAGACAACACTCCGACTGTCCTTTCTCTTGTGGATTATCCCTGGGAGCTCCAGGGAACCCCAGAGGATGCTCTGATCATGAAGTACGCCAGAACCCCTAGACAAGGGCAATGAAGGACATAGTCATTCATTTTAAAACCTGAGATGTGGAACCTCCCTGTTGGTTCAGGAGTTAAGAATCTGCCTTGCAATGCAGGGGACACAGGTTTGATCCCTGGTCTGGGAAGATCCCACATGCTTCGAGGCAACTACGTCCATGAGCCACAGCATCTGAGCCTGCGCACCCTGGAGGCCATGCTCTGCAACGAGAGAAGCCCCGCAATGAGAAGTGCAACACAGCTGCGGAGTAGCCCTGGCTCGCAGCAGCTAGAGAAAGCCCGGGTGCAGCGGTGAGGATTCAGTGCAGCCAAATATCAATAAATAAAGAGAATTAAATTTTTAAACACTGAGGGGCAATTGACATATAACACTGTGTTAGTTTCAGGGTCACCACATAAAGATTGGGTATTTGTATACCTCGTGAAATGACCACCACCATGTCTAGCAATGACACCCCACTCCAGTACTCTTGCCTGGAGAATCCCAGGGATGGAGGAGCCTGGTGAGCTGCGGTCCATGGGGTTGCACAGAGTCGGACACGACTGAAGTGACTTCGCATGTCTAGTGAACACCCATAAGTACACACGGTTACAAAAAGGTTTTCTTTTCTCATGATGAGAGCTTTTAAGATCTACTCTCTTAGCAACTTTCAAATATGCAGGACAGTATTATTAACTATGGCCTTCCCCGGTGGCTCAGTGGCAAAGAATTCACCCATGATGCAAGAGACAGGAGATGCGGGTTCGATCCCTGGGTCAGGAGGATCCCTGTGGGAAGGCGCGGCAACCCACTCCAGTAATTCTTGCCTGGGAAATCCTGTGGACAGAGGAGCTTGGCGGGCTGCAGTCCATAGGGTCACAAAGAGTCAGACATGACTGAGTGACTGAGTAGAGCAGCATTATTAACGATCGTCTCCATGTACAAACATTCCCAGGGTTTGTTTCATAACTGGGATCTGTAGCTTTTGACTCATATTCACTGTTCTTAAGCTGCAAGTCCAAAACGAAAGACAATGGAGAACGCTGTAGGAGAAACTTGCGCTGGCTTTTGTGTTGCGTGTCTTCATTCGCGGTTTTTCCCTTTTACACAGCTCTCCAAGCATGAGCAAAACAGCACAGAGCTGTCCAGCTTCACCCTTCACCCCTTCTCCACTGCCTGCCGTCTCCCGGCGAGAGAGTGAATTAATAAGTCAGGAGTTAGGACCCAGAGATAGTTCTCAGACTTATGCGATCTGACAGCTGACTGGGAATCAATGAGGTGTGCTTTCAGAGACCTCGGGCTGATAGAGCTGGCTTGAGCCTGGTTCCCCCTATCCAGGTGTCCGCGTCCTCTGGGTCCCACTCTGGACTTTGAAGCTCTGCATTTTATCTTCAAAACCCCCCTTTCTGATGGAAATATCCTGTTGTTAAAGAGGAGGTAGGCATTATCTCTCTCCAGCCAACATCATAATGCTTGCAGACTTTATCCTGGTGTTCAGCGTCCTCGGTGTCACCCACTCAGGTAAGCTCAAGTTGAAGCAAATGAAAACTTGATCGTTGCTGCTGCTGATAATGTCAGGATTAAAAAATGTGATGTGCAGGTATTTTTAGGTTACTCTTTAAGATAACCTTTAAAAATGTAGCTCCGATGAGTAATTCCATGAAGTCTATATATTGCTAAAGAAATCATATGAATTCCGTAATGTTTATACTTTTGCCATTGACTGTGTTATTCCTTTGGACTCACTATGAGCTTGGTAGGAAGATATGAAAGCAGGGGAAATGTTATCAAGCACACTGAATGGTACTCAGAGAATTGTTAAAATATTTGGCATAGGGATTGATTATGGCAACATTTTAGTATCGTATTTATTAACAATCACTGTAGCTGTGCATAGATGCTTATTGTCCAAGCTATCATGCAGATATAGAAATATTTTCATAAATTTGTGCATGTAGGTATATTTAGTATGTTTTTACATCATAGTTAAGCAAATGTCCGTGAAGGTGTGTGAGTTTTCTGTGACTATCATCCACCAGAAAATAAAGGCATTTTTAATAAAGAATGAGGACAAATAAAGGAGACAGAAGCCATGAAAGGAAAGTGGGAGAAAGTAACTGGGAAGTTTAGGGAACAGTGGTCACCGTCACCTGCCAGCTTTCTGGGTGTGGGAATCATTTCACTTTTCCTGCAACTTAAGAACAGAAAGCTCTTCCCCAACACCAGATTCCATACAGATCCAGGAGACAGATGGTGAGAAAACAGTGTAGTTCCTGTAGCAATTTGTATTTATTTGTCGCTAGTGTTTTGGCCACATATGAGTATTGTCATTTTCAGATGAAGAACCAGAGGCACTGAGATCGACTTGCCCAAGTCCTGAAATAACTCTTGGATTTAAAATCCTGTGACTCACACACACACCTGAACATTATTATATCTTCAAAAACGTAGGCTGTGCTCACACCTGGGGCTCAAAAACACACCGTCATTTCTAAGTGCAGAGAGCGTTGAATCCAGTTTGAAATATCACTAAATTTGATTTCTTCAAAGTCTTTTTTTATTGAAGTGTAGTTGATTTACAGTGCTGGGTCAGTTTCTGCTGTACAGCAAAGGGACTCGGTTATACAAATATGTACATTTTTTAAAGTGTTTTTTTTTTTTTCCCATTATGTTTAATCCCAAGAGACTGGCTATAGCTCCCTGTGCAGTTCAGTAGGACCTCGCTGTCTGTCCATTCTAAATAGTTTGCACCTACTGATCCTAAACTTGCCGTGCACCTTGCCAATCATAAAAACAATAATAAACTTCTGTGTGTTTCAGCATGCAATTAACCATAAACATAATCAGCTTCTATGCAATTCAGGTCTGGTGTTCGTCTGCCTTAGTTACTGGAGCGTCTGATTTCCTATGCAGGAACTGATTCCCAGCACTCTTTCAGCAGAGAAGCCATCTCCCGGGTCCACAGGGCGGGTTAGCATAAACCCTCAGGTTCACCCTCAGCAGGCTCACCCGCGCCTGCTCCTCTGCACGCACTGACAACTGCATTAGACGGTTGGAATCGGACGAGAGCCTGGCCCCCGGCTTTCCTCCGTGTGCTGTGGGAGTCTGGAAATGTGTGCCTAGCTGTATGCACCTGTCACGGATCTGTAGCAAGTCCATGTAGTTGCCTGTGGTCACTCTGCAGTTTGTGAGCGTTTCTAGATCTGCTGGAGAGTCTCTTTCTATTTCTAGATCCGTGCCACCTTTCCCTAAGTTCTTTAACTTCTCTGCTCACCGTAAAGAAAACAGTTTCCCTTTCTCACACAAAGCTAGCTTTTTCAAACGACAAGGCACACGCCCTCATTTCTGTTTTTCTGGTCTTGGTGGAAGGATTGCTGTCTATGGCCACATTTTTGTCAACTCCAGAAATAGGGCCAGAATCTTATTCCTCTTCCCATCACTCTTAACTCAAGATGATGTGTGTTATTCATTAAAAAAAATATTTACTGAAGGTCTACCATATTCTAGGAATTGTTCCAGTGTCGGGGAGGCATGGAGGAATAAAATGGTTGTTCTGAGAAGCTCTCATGCTAGCAGAAAGCCATCAAATATTTATTATTTTAGTCCCTCCTGAGGGCTAGCTATACATGTTGGCAGAAGAGGCTATTTGTGGGAAGATTTTGGGGCAGATGAGGTAGTGATAATGAATGAAAGGCAAAACCAAAATACACCAAAAGGTGTCAAACAAAGTATATACCTCTCTCAATAATACTTGCTGAGATCTGAAATTCTTCGGTTATCTGTTTTCTCTCCTAGCTAAGAATAAACAGGGGTGGCATTTTCAGTAAAATCATAAATAATCATGGGAAGTTTCACCTATTAAGTTTGAAGTAGGGTTCATGTATATGTTACAGGTGTACAATATGGCAACTCTCAATTTTTTAATTATTTTCCTTGTTCATTTTTGGTCATGCTGGATCGTCATGGCTGGGCTCTTCTCTAGTTGCGGCGAGCAGGGCCTCCGCCTCGGTGTGATGCTCAGGCTTCTCACCACGGTGCCTTCCCTTGTCGGGGTTCCCAGGCTCTACAGCACAGGCTCAGTAGTTATGGCGCATGGGCTTAAAGGCATGTGGGATCTTCCTGGATCAGAGCTCGAACCCATCTCTCCTACCTTGGCAGGTGGAGTCTTCACCACTGAGCCCCCAGTTCAGTTCAGTTCAGTCGCTCAGTCATGTCCGACTCTTTGCAACCCCATGAATCGCAACACGCCAGGTCTCCCTGTCCATCACCAAGTCCCGGAGTTCACTCAAACTCACGTCCATCGAGTTGGTGATGCCATCCAGCCATCTCATCCTCTGTCAAGCCCTTCTCCTCCTGCCCCCAATCCCTCCCAGCATCAGGGTGAGCCTCCAGGGAAGCCCTGATTCACAATTTTTATACTCTCTTTACGTTGCTGTTCAGTTGCAAAGTCATGTCTGACTCTTGCAACCCTGTGGACGGTAGCCCTGTCCACGGGATTCTCTAGGCAAGAATACTGGAATGTGTTGCCATTTCCTTCTCCAGGGGATCTTCCCAATCCAGGGATAAAAATCTACATCTCCTGCATAGGCAGGTGGATCCTTTACCACTAAGCCACCAGGAAAGCCACACTTCCTCCATAGCTACTCTAAAGTGTTGACTATATTCTCTCTGCTGTACACATGTCCTCGTAGCTTATTTTATACCTAATAGCTTGTTTGTCTTTATCGCCCGCCTCGTATTACCCTCCCCTGTCCGCACTGGTAGCCACTGGTTTGTTTTTTTTACCTGTGAGTCTGCTTCTTTTCAGTTATATTCACTACTTTGTCGTCTTTTATCATCTATTGCATTTTATCAATTATTCATATTTCAGTGTGAGAGAGTTGGTCAAATTTTTTTATAAAAGTGATTATTGATTTTTCTATAAAAGTGATGATTGAGGAGGGTGCAGTGTCTGAGCCTCCAAAGAAAGGAGAGGAAACAGTCCTGAGGAATAAAGAGAACAGAGCCTCAGGTCGTAGATTTCAAAGAAAAATTGGTCTCAAGCTGGTTCTGGGCAGCCGATCCAAATCTGCCTGGATTCCACCCTCTGGCGTGGAGAGAGCCCTAAGCTCATCACAGCCAGCGCCCGGTCTCGGGGTAGCTATCGTTACAGTTACCCAGATCCCTTCTCCGCTGCAGCCAGGGTTGAAGGCCTGTTCTCCAATCAAGGGTGCAGCTTACATGCCGGCTCTTTTTGTATTTGGGGGAACAGCAAATATTGGCAATAAGTGGTTGCGTTTGTGGCTGTTTCACGGATGTCAAGACCCTGGAGGCACAGAGCATGTGGGTGGCCGGACCTTCCCCGTCATCTACGGCCGTTTTCACTGTTTTCACAGCCTGGAAATAGGAGTCTCTGAGTCTGAGTTCGGGGCCTCTCCATGTGGATAAATATTAATTAGATTCTTCATTCTATTGAGTGATGAGTTTGGCAAGAGACTCGGTGGCCTGAGCCAAGGGCAGTGAGCCCTTCTGCAGCGCGGCCCCCGCCCAGTTTCAAGCGGAGGGTGTTGCTAGGATCAGGCAGGGCATTGCAACCCTGTCTGTCGTCTGTCCTCCACATTGCTCTCAGGTGCACTCTGGTTTTTCCTGCTGCTTATCTGGTCCCAGGGGAAAGATTTTGAAAAGAAAACTGGGGCAAAACAGTCAAGTAGAAACGGGAGTTCCCTGGTGGTGCAGTGGTTAAGACTGCTTTCACAGCTGAGGCCAAGGGTTCAGTCCCTGGTCAGAGAACTAAAATCCCACAAACCACATGGCAGGCAAAAAAAGACTAAGAGAAGAAAGGAAGAGAAAGAAGTTCCAGGGGAAAGCAAAATTCCTTTTTCACCAAGAGATGGTGAAAAGCATTTCTAACAGGGAGCGTGCACTCTCTGAAGATGTGTGTGTGCATTAGACAGTGTGTATGTGTGTGCTGCATGTGCATGTTGGGGAGGCTCCAGGGAAAAGTGGGGAGACCCTCGTCCAGTCTGAAGCAGGATGGCTCTGTTCTGTGACTGTAAAGCGCTGGGCATCCCCTTCCTCAGAGAGTGACCTCAGAGCAGCAACCATTCAAGAAGCCCACCCCTGCCCCCCAAACCCACAGCAAAGCAGCCTGCTGGATGCCCTCTGCTGCAGAGGAGGTGGGGGGGCAGGTTACAGAACACTCTCAGCAGGGTCGAGTGTCTCCCCAAGACCACACAAATACCACCTGGGACCTGGGTTAAGAAGACCATGCTCCCCAAAGATACACAACTTGAAACAACAGTTTGGAAAATACAGTGCTAGCCCCACAGCAACAAAAATAGCCGCAACATTGAGTGTGCATTCACAGACGTGAACTGCTGGAGCAGATTTTATGTGGCAGGGAGACACGCTGGAGGGAACAGTCTTTGCCTCCTTAATCCCTGAAGAACTTCATGAGCCGGTGGAGAGGTTGGCAAGTTGGGAGTCAGAAGACCACAGCGCCCCTCGTTCTGTGGGTGACTCCTCCCAGCTCTCCTGGGTTTTCACCTGTAAAGTGAGGAGCTTACGTGTCTTGAAAGTCCTTTCCAGCTCTACTGTCTTCATGTCTTTATCATTCCTCTTTCTCTCCTCTTTAATTAATGCTGAAATGCTCTCCCATCCCTCCCCCCAGGAAGCTGATTTTGGGGAATGAAACCCCCACAGCAGAGCGGGGAGGAAGCTCACTCATCTTCCAAGAGCAGTTTTCTGACTTGTCAGTGGATCAATGAGATGTGTCTTAGAAGAGTGGTCTTATCTAATGAGTTTGAAATATAATAAACTCTAATGAGTTAGCAAAAATTTGGTTTACACACAACTTCTCAGGAATCTGTTTCTTTCTTTTTTTAATTTGTTTTTTAAATTTTATGGAAGTATAGTTGATTTACAGTGTTGTGGTAATTTCTGCTGTAGAACAAAGTGATTCAATTTTACCTGCATATATTCTTTTTCATATTCTTCTCCACTGTGGTTTATCATAGGATTCTGAGTATAGGTCCCTGTGCTATACAGTCAGACCGTGTTGTTAAATCAATTGATTAATTTGGCTGCTTTGGGTCTTAGCTGGGGCCCTGGGGACCTTCCTTGCTGCACGTGGGGTTTTCCACTGGGCAATGTGAGGTCCCCGAGCTGTGGCACGCAGGCTTCTCTTGGTTGTGGTGCACTGGCTCCAGAGCACAAGGCCTCAGTAGGTGCTGTGCAAAGCTTTAGTTGCCCTGCAGCATGTGGAATGTTAAGTTCCCTGACCAGGGATCAAACCCACGTCCCCTGCGTTGGAAGGCGGACTCTTAACCACTGGACCGCCAGGGAGGCCCCTATCCATCTTATACATCACAGTTGGCATCTGCTAATCCCACCTTCCCAGTCCTTCCCTCCCCGACCTTGGCAACCGCTAAAGCTCTTCTCTATGTCTGTGAGTCTGTCTCTGTTTCATAGATAAGTCCGTTTGTGTTGTATATTAGAAGGAATCCATTTATTTCTTGAGACCACTTGTCCTGGAAATCCTGAGAACATCTGTGGTTCTGCATCTTCTGGAGCCACGAGCTGGCCCTGTGCCCCGACCCATCAAGAAAATTCTAGCCTTCTGTGCATTTATTCATTCATCTGCTCAGTCCCCAGAATCAGCTCATGTTTACTGAGGCCCTAGCCTTGAAGAATCAACATGGAAGTCCTTGCCCTGCCTCATAACATCCTATTTTCCAAGAACAAACCAGAAACATTTCCAGGCCTGTCCTCTACATCTGCTTCAATAACATCACTGACTCCAGTTTCTATTTGGGGAAGGTACTAGGCAGAAAGCAGCCAACCTTTGGCCTGTGTCTTCTCTTTATTGGTAAGGTCTGTTTTGGTCAAGACCCTTTTCTACTAGTCAGCTCAGGCCACCGAAACAAAATACCACAGACCGGGTTGCTTGAAATAAATTTCTTTTCTCACTGTCCTGGAGACTAGAAATCCAGGAGCAAGGTGCAGCAAGCTTGGTGTCTGGTGAGAGCGCCCTCCTGGCTGTAAACAGCTGCGTCTGGCTGTGTCCCCACATGACCTCCCCTCTGTGCTACCCGGAGGAGAGTCCAGGGGTCTCCTCCTCTTATGAGGACCCCAACCCTGTTGGACTAGGGCCCCACCCCTATAACCAGACTTAACCTTAATTTCCTCTTTCCACATCCTGTCTCCAAATGCTGGCTTCCCTGGTGGCTCAGCGGTAAAGAATCCCCCTGCCCACGCAGGAGCTGCAGGAGATGCGGGTTCAGTCCCTGGGTTGGGAGGATTCCATGGAGGAAGGCATGGCAACCCCCTCCAGGATTCTTGCCTGGAGAATCCCATGGCTATAGCCAGCAGGTTCACAATGAGTCAGACATGACTGAAGCAACTTGGCACACACACATGTCTCCAAATGCAGTCACGCTGGGGGTTTGGGCTTCAACATGGATTTTACAGGACAAACATCCAGCCCGTAAGAGCCAGGACAGAGCTGCACCTTTTCCTCCTCAACTCAGGTGGCAGCTTGGCTTCTGACATGGGTCACAGGGTCGGAACCCACACAGTCCTGAGAGCACGTCTGCTGGCCTCCCTCTGGAAGCTGGTGAAGAGCAGGGTCCAGCCGTCCTCCCAGAGTGGGTGGGCATGGGGGCTGCAGGGGCTGGGGAAGGTCAGGTCACAGTCTTAGGAGACCCTTCCCAGCACGCAGCTCCCACTGCCTGCAGTTGGACAGGTTATCCTGCCAGGAAGGACGTTCCACAGCCCCGTCTCTGCCTTTCTTAGGATGCTTCTCACACGTCCCAAACCACGATGGCCTAAGGCCATTCCAGCTAAGGAGCCCATACGGTATGCATGAGTGGGGAGTGTTGTGTGTGTGTGTGTGCGGTGGGTGTTTCTTCTGTGTTGTGTGTGATGGACGTGGTGTGTGTATGTTGCGTGTAGTGTTCGTGGTGTGTGTGGTGTGGGTGTGGTGGGTATATGTGTTGTATGTGGTGCCTGGTGTGTGTGTGGTATGTGTGGTGTGTATGTGGTGTGTTTATATGTGTTGTATGTGTGGTGTGTGTCTGGTGGGTGTTGTGTCTGGTGGGTGTGTGGTGGGTATGTGTGTGGTATGTGTGATATGTGTATTATGTGTGGTGTGTGGTGTGTGTGTGGTGTATATGATATGTATATGTGGTGTGTGTGGTGTGTGTATAGTGTATGTGTTGTGTGGTGTGTGTGTGTGTGTGTGCTGTATATGTGGTATGTGTGATGTGTGTGGTGTGTGCCGTGTGTGTGCGGTGTGTGTGTGGTGCGTATGTGATGTGTGTGTGTGGTATGTGTGATGTGTGTGTGTGGTGTGTGTGTGATGTATATGTGATGTGTGTGTGTGGTGTGCGTGGTGTGTGTGTGGTGTGTATGTGATGTCCGTGTGTGGTGGATATGATGTGTGTGTGGTGCGTGTGTGGTGTGTGTGGTGTGCAGTATGTGTGTGTGGTGTATATGGTGTGTGTGTGATGTGCGTGTGTGGTGTGTGTGGTGTACAGTGTGTGTGTATGGTGTGTATGGTATCTGTGAGTGTGTGATGGGTGTGTGTGGTATGTGTGATGTGTGTGGTGTGTGGTGTGTATGTGATGTGTGTATATGGTGTGTGTGGTGTGTGTGTGGTGTGCAGTGTGTGTGCATGGTGTGCAGTGTGTGTGTGTGGTATGTATGGTGTGTGTGTGGTGTGTGGTGTGTATGTGATGTGTGTGTGTGATGTGTGTGTGGTGTGTATGTGATGTGTATGTGGTGTGTGTGGTGTGCTGTGTGTGCATGGTATGCAGTGTATGTGTGTGGTGTGTGTGATGTGTGTGGTGTGTGTGGTGTGTGTGGTGTGTGTGGTGTGTGTGGTGTGTGTGATGTGTGTGGTGTGTGTGGTGTG
>SJYF01000930.1:2726250-2765876 GCA_006410515.1 Procapra przewalskii
TGCTATCTAGGTTGGTCATAACTTTCCTTCCAAGGAGTAAGCATCTTTTAATTTCATGGCTGCAGTCACCATCTGCAGTGATTTTGGAGCCCCCCAAAATAGAGGCTGACACTGTTTCCACTGTTTCTCCATCTATTTCCCATGAAGTGATGGGACCAGATGCCCTGATCTTAGTTTTCTGAATGTTGAGCTTTAAGCCAACTTTTTCACTCTCCTCTTTCACTTTCATCAAGATTAGCATGAGCAATGATGCTGTGGTGTGGGGCTCAGCCAGCGTCATGGTGGACCACATCCTGCTGGAAATTTGGTGAGCCCCTCTGATGGCATGTTGGCAGGGACAGCATCTCTAATTCCCGAGGTCTGACCTCAGAAGGACAGTGAGGCTGTAAGGAATGTCTCTCCAGTCCCGCAAAGGAGCATAGCCAGTGAAGGATGGTCCAGGGGTAGAACTCTAATTCGATGTTCAATGCATTCTCTCTCTCTCTCTCTCAGATACCCCCAAGAGAGTCCCGCTGACCACGAGTCCCACCTGCTCCCTGTTCTTTACTGTTCAAGAACATACCCTGAATCCACTGGAGCTGATTTTATTTCCTCCTCAAGGATTCAGACATGCCCCTCATTCATCCATCCACTCACATCTGCTCTTCATCCTGGTACAGCATCCTCAGTAGCCCTGCCCCCTCCTCCATGGTACCCACTGCCCCTTCCTGCCCTCTGTCTCAGCTACAGTGTCATCCAATCAGAACCTCCTTCCCTGTCCACTCAACGTCCCCCATCTTTTCACCCAAACCACCCCCTTCGTGGCAGTGAGCACAGGGTGATGGTTTGCCTGTTAGTTCATGGGTTCTAGAATCTTCCCTGGTGGCTCACTTAGGTAAAGAGTCTCCCTGCAGTGCGGGAGACGCGGGTTTGATCCCTGGGTCAGGAAGATCCCCTGGAAAAGGGAATGGCAACCCACTCCAGCAGTCTTGCCTGGAAAATCCCATGGACAGAGGAGCCTGGCGGGGCCCTAGTCCATGGGGTTGCAAAGAGTCAACGCAGCTGAACAGCTGACACACACACTCCCCACCAGGAGTTCCCACAGAAAGGAGTGTGAGTCTGTCTGGGGGGCAGAAAGAGGACTGAATGTTCTGTCACTGGTTCTGGTCTGATGCAGCCCCGGGTAGGGCAAGGTGGCCCTGCTCAGAGCTGGTATAAGCCTTGCATATTTGTGGGATGGATTAATTTCCCCCAAATATCAAGCTTCCTGAAGCACAGCCTCTGGACTCCCTCGGGCCACAGCTGTCCATCCCGCTGCTGGAGGTGTGATGAGCAAGACAAATCTTTCCAACGGAAGCGTCTCTCCTCTGAGGCTTGGCCCATTTCTCTGAGCACAGTCTGCACAGCTGCTGTGTGCTTGAGATTTGCTCCTGGAATTTGAGCTCCCCACTTTCTTCCTGGGCTGCAGAGCCGGGCTTCGATAAAGGTGATCAGTTCCTGTAGAAGAGAGAAGACTGAATTCCAGAAGCAGGCGATTGATTTGGAGATCTTTAGGTTCCAAGTGGAGACACTGGGGGTTTGGACTCACTAACGCTGTGCTCACTCAACACTGACATTAAAGACGGAGCCAGAGTGTAAGAGACCAGTTCCAGTCAGTCTGCCCAAACACGTGTCTGTCCCCAGGGCTTGTCGCCTGTGTACCTGCTGCTTGCTCTCTTTGCTGTTGCTGGTCAGTCACGAAGTCGTGTCCGATGCCTTGCGACCCCACAGACTGCAGCACGCCAGGCTTCCCTGTCCTTCACCATCTCCCCGGGTTTGCTCAAACTCATGTCCATTGAGTTGGTGATACCATCCAACCATTTAATCCTCTGTCACCCGCTTCTTTTGCCTTCAATCTTTCCCAGCCTCAGGGTCTTTTCCAGTGAGTCTGCTCTTGACAACAGGTGCCCAAAGTACTGAAACTTCATCTTTAGTCCTTCCAACGAATATTCAGCATTGATTTCCTTTAGGTTTGACTGGTTGGATCTCCTTGCTGTCCCAGGGACCCTCAGGAGTCTTCTCCAGCATCACAATTTGAAAGCATCAATTTTTTGGCACTCAACTTTCTTTATTGTCCAACTCTCACATCCACACATGACTACTGGAAAAACCATAGCTTTGACTGTATGGATCTTTGTCAGCAAAGTGATGTCTCTGCTTTTTAATACGCTGTCTAGGTTTGATGAAAGTGAAAGAGGAGAGTGAAAAAGTTGGCTTAAAGCTCAACTTTCAGAAAACTAAGATCATGGCATCCGGTCCCATCACTTCATGGGAAATAGGGAAACAGTGGAAACAGTGTCAGACTTTATTTTGGGGGGCTCCAAAATCACTGCAGATGGTGATTGCAGCCATGAAATTAAAAGACACTTATTCCTTGGAAGGAAAGTTATGAGCAACCTAGATAGTATATTCAAAAGCAGAGACATTACTTTACCAACAAAGGTTCATCTAGTCAAGGCTATGGTTTTTCCAGTGGTCATGTATGGATGTGAGAGTTAGACTTCGAAGAAAGCTGAGCGCCGAAGAATTGATGCTTTGGAACTGTGGTGTTGAAGACTCTTGAGAGTCCCTTGGACTGCAAGGAGATCCAACCAGTCCATCCTAAAGGAGATCAGTCCTGGGTGTTCATTGGAAAGACTGATGCTGAAGCTGAAACTCCAATACTTTGGCCGCCTCCTGCGAAGAGTTGACTCATTGGAAAAGACTCTGATGCTGGGAGGGATTGGGGACAGGAGGAGAAGGGGACAACAGAGGATGAGATGGCTGGATGGCATCACTGACTCGATGGACGTGAGTCTGGGTGAACTCCGGGAGCTGGTAATGGACAGCGAGGTCTGGCGCGCTGCGATTCACGGGGTCACAACTGAGAGACTGGACTGAGCTGAACTGAACTAGGTTTGTCATGGCTTTCTTTCCAAGGAGCAAGTGTCTTTTAATTTCGTGGTGGCAACCACCATCCACAGTGATTTTAGAACCCAAGAAAATAAAATCTGTCACTGTTTCCACGGTTGTTCCCTGCCTGAGGTCTATTTCATACGTTAAAATATACTTTTCATATATATAAAGAACTAAAACCTCAGTCATTAGAAAACCAACAACCCGATTAAAGAATATGCAGAGGACTTAACCACTTCACCAAAGAAAATGTATGGACGACAAATAAGCACATGCAGAAAAGCTCAGTGTCATTTAGTCATTAGGAAAATGTTCAGCAAAAGCCATAATGAGATGCTACTTTACAACTAGTAGAAACATTTCAGTGTGACTGTACCCGGTATTGGAGATGATGCCAGACAGCTGGAATGCTCATGCATTGCTAGCGGGAACAGAAAATGAGCCAGCCACTCTGGTGTCATGTAAAGTTAAACATACACTCACCCTATGACCCTGCCATCCACTCCTAGGTATTTATCCAAAAGAAAAGAAAATATTTTTCACCCCCAAACCTACAAACTTTTTTATAGTCATTAAGAATTGGAACGAATCCAAATATTTCACCTGGTAAATGGATTTTAAAAATTGTGGTAACTCCCTACAATGGAATACTTCTCACTAATAAAAAATAAACGACCTACCTGGAATCCAAACATGTATTTCAATAGGTAACAGAAGTCAGGATGGAAGGGCCGTGGACTGTGATTCCATTTTCTGGCATTCTGGGAAAGCCAGCATTACAGGATCAGAAAACAGCGGTCGTTTCCAGGGACGGGGAGGCAGGAGGGTTGCTTACAAAGCACAGCCTAAGGGAAACTGGGGGCAGGGGAGCTGTTCTGGCATCTTGATGGTGATCATGATTATCCAACTGTTTGACTATAGAACCTGACACAAAAGAACGAATTTTATTGTATGTAAATATTTTAAACCTAAAAGTGAAAAACCAAAGTGCTGCTCTGTGCTCCCTTCAGCATTTCTGAGATTCAGACTTGCTGCTCACAGAAGTCTCCTCGTGTTAGTCGCTCAGTCGTGTTCGACCCCGTGGACTGCAGCCCGCCAGGCTCCTCTGTCTATGGAATTCTCCAGGCAAGAATCCTGGAGTGGGTTGCCAAGTCTCCTTAGCAGGAGACAAATTATTCATAGGAAGGAAATTGTATTTGCTTTTCAAAGTGGGCAGAGGAAGTGGAAGGAAGAGAGAAGCTTGCGAGCACCGAGTGAGCATGGCAAATGCTTTATCCATTTGAGCGCTTGAACGGTCAGTCTTCAGTGCATGGTTTCCCGTAAGTAGTCATGCAGGTTTTTTAAAATTCTTTAGAGTGTAGCTTTCTAAAGTCCCTATCTTTTTAAATTTGGTTTTCAAGGGTCAAGCCTCACAAATATTGTCTAAGAGAGACGGTGTCTCATCTGGAGTATATCATTCCATCCTTTTCCAGGCATCATGCATATTTCAATATTGTACCATCTAGTGAATCATCCATCTGCTGACTACTGATTTTTTAATGATAAAGTTGGCATCACTGGGCTCCAGGGAACCTCATACTGAGCACACCCTCCTGACTTTCTGAAATGTCATTTAATATTATCCTGCATTATTCTTCAACTGTCCACATGACAGATGGTGGGATAATTCACTTTCAGGTCAGATTTCATAAGATTCTGGATTCCAAATCTTTTTAAGTCCACATCTACTGCAATTGGGTCATCCATACATCAACCTTTTGACCTTCATAATCCAATCAATTAATGGTTTTGTTAATCTGGATCCATCAGCCCCTGTAAACCAAGCTAAATGATTTCATTCTATTACGAGGAAAAATATGCAGGCTAACAACATTTAGCAATATAATTGAAAACTGGATTTGGTGCTTCACAGAATAAGAACAGATTAGAATGTAAAAGGAAATTCTTAGAAAATATTTTTCCATTGGATGAAACTTATAATGTCTTCAAGAGTAGTTGGCAGATACTGGATAATTCATATTAGCATACAGTGTGGATCTTTGTTCAAGACTTGATTGATATTCAAAATCATTTATATCCATTTTCATGAGATAACAATATCGCTGGATGGACCAACTCTCCAAGAATAGACTGAGTTAGAGCTATCTTTGCTTTTCTTTTGTTTCTTCAGAGAAAATAGGCTGAAAACAAACAGGTCACAAATCAGTGAAGTTTGTTGCTGAGCCTCTATCATTTGTGAGGTAGTCATGGCAATTTTGGAATTCCCAGGCTGGACAGGTGTGAGAGTCTAGACCATCGAACACCAGGCTGGCTCGGGCTATACCTTCAACTGCCCTGCGTCACAGACCAGGGCCATAGGCCTAAAGCAGATGGATTTCTCTTTTAAAATAAAACATGAGATTCGTAAATTAACATAAACTTGAAGACTCCAAACTCGAACTGAATTTCCAGAATAAAATTATTCTGAAATAATTTATTGATTTATATTAATTTCCACACAGGAATGGACAGACCACAAGTTACGCTGGAATCCGGATGAATACGGTGGGATTCGTTCCATTAAAGTTCCTTCAGAATCTCTCTGGCTTCCTGACATAGTTCTCTTTGAAAAGTAAGTATCACAGAAGAAAAAATCCGCTAGTCCGATGAGGAATGGAAATAGAAAAGCCCATAATTAACAGAAAGGTACAACTTTGATGAGAGAATTGTTCCTTTCGGAAGTCTTGTTCCTTTGGGAAGTCTTCTTTGATGCTGCGATAGGAAAGGAATACAGTGCAAATAGGGCAGCGGTGGGGCGGGGAGGGGAAAGGAAGACTGCTGCTGTGTCAGGCTAACCGCGAGCGGGCCCTTTCCGCAGCGCCGACGGCCGGTTCGAAGGCTCGCTCATGACCAAGGCAGTGGTCAAATGGGACGGGACCGTGGTGTGGACGCCCCCCGCCAGCTACAAGAGCTCCTGCACCATGGACGTCACCTTCTTCCCGTTCGACCGGCAGAACTGCTCCATGAAGTTTGGATCCTGGACTTACGACGGGACCATGGTAGACCTCGTCCTCACCGACGAGAACGTCGACCGCAAGGACTTCTTCGACAACGGAGAGTGGGAGATCCTGAACGCCAAGGGCTCGGCCGGGGGCCGCAGGCACGGCGCCTGCTGGTACCCGTCCATCAGCTACTCCTTCGTGCTGCGCCGCCTGCCCCTGTTCTACTCGCTCTTCCTCATCGTCCCGTGTCTGGGGCTGTCCTTCCTGGCCGTGCTGGTCTTCTACTTGCCGTCCGACGAGGGCGAGAAGCTCTCCTTATCCACCTCCGTCCTGGTGTCCCTCACGGTCTTCCTCCTGATGATTGAGGAGATCATCCCGTCTTCCTCCAAGGTCATCCCGCTCATCGGGGAGTACCTTCTGTTCATCATGGTCTTTGTCACCCTCTCCATCATCGTCACCGTGTTCGTGATCAACGTCCACCACAGATCTTCCTCAACCTACCACCCCATGGCCCCCTGGGTTAAGCGGCTCTTTCTGCAGACCCTTCCTAAGTTACTCTGCATGAAGGACCACGTGGATCGCTACTCTCTCCCAGGTAGAGAGGAGAGGAAACCCGCCCTGAGAGGTCAAGTCGTGGAAAGAAAGAAACAAAAGCAGATGAGTGATGGAGAAAAGGTTCTGGTTGCTTTCCTGGAAAAGGCGGCGGATTCCATCAGATACATTTCCAGCCACGTGAAGAAGGAGCATTTCATCAGCCAGGTGAGGGAACAATTGGGGGCGCGACTGAGATTTTTAATGTCTGTTTGCAACAAATCGGGTCCCTGTTTCCAACGTGACCTTATCAGCTACCTGCTTGACATGGATATAACTTCACACAAACCCTGACACAGGATAGGGACTGACTTCAGTGTGAATTTTCAGGGAGACCTTCACAAAAAACAGAATGGGCAAGAGAGAAGCAACTCAAGATTAAGCACGACTCCTTGTTAGATGTGATTCTATTTAAATAATTCAATTCTACATTGATGTTGTTTGTCCAGGTCTCTGCTCATTTATCTCTCATTTTTTTAATGGGATAATGGATATCTCTATTCAGAATATCTGGAAATCAGAAAACAGAAAGAATCAAGCTTTCTATTAACACAAAACATGATGTAACAGCAAATATTTAGTTCACAGATTTAGTTTTTAAGATGTGGAAAGGATATGGATTTAAGACTCAAAACAGTCCGCTTGAGAAAAGCTGCTTAACCTGAACTGTTTTCTGAACTCTCCCTCGAAGGGAGGAATTACAGACATCAAGTGCAAAATATGTATTATGACAATAAACGTTAATCCTCATCTTTCTTCTCTCCATCCCTCCTCCCTCTAAATGGTCCTTCCCCTGCGGAAGGAAAATATTATTTGATGTATAAATACTCAGCACAAATGGGAGTCTGTTGCTTGCTGCTGCTGCTGCTGCTAAATCACTTCAGTCGTGTCCGACTCTGTGCGATCCCATAGACGGCAGCCCACCAGGCTCCCCCGTCCCTGGGATTCTCCAGGCAAGAACACTGGAGTGGGTTGCCATTTCCTTCTCCAGTCTGTTGCTTAAAAAGAGTTAATATTTATACAAGTTTATACAGTTCCATTATTTTACTCTAAAATCAGTGAAAATTAGTGCCAACAGCTTAATGCCATAAACAAACTTAAGAATAGGTTTTTCAAGAAACAGCCTCTGTATTTTATATGGGCACTGTCTAGTACCTCCTCTCTCTTACAATTTGTCATTTTTTAAATTCACTGAAAAAAATTTTTTAAAGCACTGGGGAAAAAAGTGCTGCTATGGAACAAGCATTTCAGCTATTCTGAAGGTTTTCTATTTCTTTATTTACATCTGTTAGGAATTCTAACACAAAGATTTAAACAGTTTTTTATAGACTTACCTAATGATCCAGTGGTTAAGCTTTCCAAAGCAGGGGATGTGGGTTTGATCCCTGGTCAGACAGCTAAGATCCCACATGCCTGTGGCCAAAATAAATAGATAAATAAACACCGAAGCAATGCCATAACAAATTCAAAAAGACTTTAATAATGGGTCACATCAAAACTAAAATATTCTTTAAAATTTTAAAATAAAAAGTAGCTTTTAAAAAATTATAAAAATAACACATTATTGGCATAAGGAATTTGGAAAATATGAAATATTTAATATGATTCACATCACTAATAATCCCCCGCTTAAGGTTGACATTTTTTTAATTAAATGTATTTATTTTTAATTGGAGGATAATTGCTTTACAATATTTTGCTGGATTCTGCCATATATCAACGTGAATCAGCCGCAGGTATACGTGTGCCCCCTCCCACCCTTTCCCACCCCTCTACATTGTCACAGAGCTCCAGATTTGAGCTCCTGCCTCATACAGTAAATTTCCACTGGCTGTCTAATTATGCATATGGTAGTGTATATGTCTCAATGCTACTCTCTTAACTCAGAAGAGGAGAGGGAAGCACTGCCCTCTCCTTCCCCACTGTGTCCACGAGTCTGATCTCTATGTCTGCATCTCCATTAAAGTGAAGTGAAAGTCGCTCAGTCGTATCTGACTCTTTGCGACCCCATGGACTACTGTAGAGTCCATGGAATTCTCCAGGCCAGAATACTGTAGAGGGCAGCCTTTCCCATCTCCAGGGCATCTTCCCAACCCAGGGACTGAACACAGGTCTCCCGCATTGCAGGTGGATTCTTTACCAACTGAGCCACCAGGGACGTCCCCATTGCTGCCCTGCAGATAGGCTCATCAGTGCCATCTTCCTAGATTCCATATATAATGCGTTAATGTATGTTACTTGCTGCTGCTGTTGCTGCTAAGTCGCTTCAGGCGTGTCCGACTCTGTGTGACCCCATAGACGGCAGCCAACCAGGCTCCCCCGTCCCTGGGATTCTCCAGGCAAGAACACTGGAGTGGGTTGCCATTTCCTTCTCCAATGCATGAAAGTGAAAAGTAAAAGTGAAGTCGCTCAGTCATGTCCGACTCTTAGCGACCCCATGGACTGCAGCCCCCCAGGCTCCTCCGCCCATGGGACTCTCCAGGCAAGAGCACTGCAGTGGGATGCCGTAGGCTTCTCCCATGTTATTTGACCCTTAACATTTTCACCTTCTTTGTGGCTTTCCCTAAGGTTTTATTTCTAGGCCTCTGCATGTGGAATATTTTCACACCAGCACCTACGCTCCTTCTAGAACAGCAGGCACCCTGGTCAGCACTGTCTTTACCAAATCCCCAGGGAGTAGAAATGGGACCTTTATTTTCCCCTGAAAGACCTCTGGCCTGGTCTCTGAGACCCCCCAGCCCGCAGCTTGTCTTGCTCTGACCTGGCCCTCCCAGGCTGCAGACCAGTCTCCCAACCTCCCTTCCTCCAGAGGGACTGGGTCTCCTCTCTCCCTCACCACTTCCCGTATCTCCTCCAGGAGTGTCCCCCATAGCCCTACCCAACTGTGGAGTGGGGGGGAAAGAGGTCACTGAAATATGTGACCACAAAAATCCTTAATTTAGAAATTTGTGCTATATTTCCTATGTCATATCAGGAAGCATTGCAGTAGGAGATGCTGCCTTTTTATTTGGGTAAAAATCAGGCTTTTTCCGTTTTACTCAGTAACATTTACAACTGCATCCATGATTCTGTTGTTTCGATTTTACATCCTCAATGTTGATGAAAGTGTTCCCCTGACCATGAGGTCCCAGGAAGTCGATGTCTCGGGGGAGGTGTCAGGTGCGTTTGGAAAACTGCAGGGCTGTGATCGGAATAGGATTCCTTTGAAGTCCCTCAGAACAGCCACGCAGCATCCTGAATGGAAGGTGTCGTTTTCTCTCTGGCAGGTGGTGCAAGACTGGAAGTTTGCGGCTCAAGTTCTCGATCGGATTTTCCTGTGGCTCTTTCTGATCGCATCCGTCACCGGCTCGGTTCTGATTTTCACTCCTGCTTTGAAGATGTGGCTACACAGTTACAATTAGGAGCAGGAATCCAGAGTGATCTAACACATGCCCCTAAAGCAGAATCACATCTTAGAGGTGACATCCAGCCCCCATGTGTATACAGCATGCAAACCCACGTGCTCATCGGGAGGCCCCATGGGTGGACAGTGTCTTGTGTCATCCTCAGCGGGGCTGAACCTCGGTTGCCGTGACAGCGAGTTGGGTGTCAATTAAGCAGACCCTCCTCAGACCCCGGCTTTGGCTTCCGCAGACATTCAAGGAGGAATTGTGAGTCTGGGCCTGAGATCACGAGCCTGCAGCGCATAAGGACGGTTGCTTTGTTTCACCAAGAACTCCAGGAAAGGGAAGACTCCAGCGTCAGCGTCAGCGTCCTTGATGGTTTTGCCCAGCTGCCAGCTGACACTGGCATTGTAGCCATTGCTTCTGTAGCTATGCGCTTGCCCTGCTGGTGAGCTGTTTGGGGCATCACACTGGTACCAAGGCAACCCTGGGCATGGCACACCTGTCATTACTAAGACTCCAGGAAGACTGGCAACTCAAGTCCCCCCAAACCTGGCATTTGTTCTGCATGGTCTGGCTCGAATGTGGTCCACCTCTAAGCCAGGCTCCTCGTGGCTCCGTCATAGACTCACGACGGTGTTCAGGTGGTCACGCCAGAGGCTGCTGTGCAGTGGGACTTGCTGTAAGGCCACAGCAAAATAACTCGCAGTAGAGACAGTGTCATCGGCTGCCAAGAGGGCAGCCATTATACCCATTCTCCTTTCCTAGAAAACTGAAATTCTGAACATGTGCTGATAATGGTGTTTTTACGTCCCCTCATCTAGTCTAATCCATTTCAGTAGTGTCCTCCACGCTGCTCACCCAGTTTTTTCCCTCTCCCTCCCCTTTCTGCTGCTTATTCCTCTGAGAACACTTCAGTTCTACTCTCTTTGCAAATTTCAGTTATACAAAGCCGTGTTATCAACAGCGGCCACCATGTTTTATCTTTAATCCTCTGACCTTATTCATCTTGTAACCCAAAGTATGTACCCTTTTACCAACCTCTCCCCATCTCCCACCCCCCACCCCCAGCCCCTGGCAACCACTTCCCTTTTCTCTGTTTCCAAGAGTTCAAGGTGGTTGTTTTTTTCCCCTAGATCCCACATATGAATGAGATCATGCAGTATTGTCTTTCCCTGTCTGCCTTATTTCAAAGCGGCATGTCCTCTGGGCTCATCTATATTGTTGCAAATGACAGGATTTCCTTCTTTTATGGCTGAATTGCATTCCCCTACATATATATCACATTGGCTTTACCCATTAATCTGTGGACAGACAGACAAGTAAGTTGTTCCATGTCTTGGGTGTCGTCAGTAATGCTGCAATGAACATGAGGGAACAGATGTCACTTCGAGAGGACTGTTTCATTCCAGGATTGGGCTTGCTGGAATGCATGGTTCCTCATTTCTTGAGGGATCTCTATAACGTTTTCCATAGAAGCTGCACCGATTTACATTCCCACCAGCTGTGCCCAGGGAGTCTCCGGTCTCCACATTCCCGTCAACGTCTTTCTTATGACAACCATCCTAATCAGCACGAGGTGATCCCTCAAGGGGGTGTGGTGTTGTGGTGTTTTTTTTTTTTGATGTTGTTAATTTGGCTGCATTGGGTCTCAGTTGTGCACGCCGGTCTTCGTTGCTCATGTGAGGTCTCTCCTTGCGGCACGCGGACCCTCTAGCTGTGGTCGCGGGAGCAGCTGCCTGCGGCGTGCGGAATCTTTGTTCCCTGGCCGGGGATCAAACCCGCCTCCCCTGCATGGCAAGGTGGCTTCCTAACCACTCGACCAGCAGGGGAGCCCCTCGCTGTGGTTTTGGTTTGCGTTTCCCTGACGCTGGGCACCTTTCATCTGCCTGCCGGCGTCAGACTGCCGTCTTCGGAAACATCTCTCTTCAGATCCTTGACCCATTTTTAAGGTGGGTTGTTTGCGTTTTTGCCACTGAGATGGTCCTTGTGTATTTTGAATAGAAAGCTCTTCCTGAATGTATATTTTGCAAACATTTTCTCCCCTTCTATAGGTTGCCTTTCATGCTGACGGCTCCCTTTGCTGTGCAGTCCCACTTATTCGTTGCGCTGTTACTGCCTTTGCTTTGGTGTCAAATCCCCACCCCCCCAAAAAAAACAAAAACCCGTCACCAAGACCCTTCCCATTCCGTTTGCCTGGTCCTGCCCTCTGAGAGCACTCATCCGCCCACCCAACCCTGTCTCTGAGACTGATGGGAGAGGCTCACAGACTTTTCTCTCACAGATGCCAAATCCTGGATTTTAGCTTGAAATAGCTGTTCTCCTTTCCCAGTTCTAAAATCCAAATCCTTCTCTGGATTATTTTGTGCAGGGCATGTTTCCTATAAACTCTTTGCAGCTGGCACTTAAAAAATCCAATTTAATTATTTAATCTTTTCACTCAAATTCTTACCACTACTGTGTTGAAACTGATTTATGCCATTTTGTTTGTGTTTTCTGTATGATGTTTTCTTATTCTTTTTTTTTTTTTTTGGCTCCTTTTCAGCCTTGACTGAATTTCTGTTCCTTCTTCTTCTCAAATGATTGGAAGGTATGCACCCGTTCCTAGTAATCTGTTAATAAACATATTTGAACTTGTTTTTTTTTTTTACCAGTGATGAGAATTTTAACACCTGTCCACTACACTCTAAACAAAACCAGATGCTAAATCACTTTCACCTCCCCCCTTTCCTTGTCACCTTTTATGTTTCCTATAAATCAGCCAGAATTTAGCTCATTATTCATTTTCTATATTATGTGTCTCTTTCTTCTGAATAATGTCTTGACAACACATTTTATCCACAACCCCTTTGGTGATGGTTCAATCACTAAGTCATGTCCAAGCAACTCTTGTAACCCCATTGACTGCAGCCTGCCAGGCTCCTCTGGCCATGGATTCTCTAGGCAAGAGTACTGGAGTGATTAGCCGTTTCCTTCTCCAGGGGATCTTCCCTACCCAGGGATCGAACCCATGTCTCCTGCATTACAGGCAGATTCTTTACCACCTGAGCTACAAGGGAAGCCCAACCCCATTATAAACAATTAATTGTATTATTCATTTCTTGGTTCACCATTTTTTTAAATCTTAAATTTCCTCACTTTTCCTATCCTGTTTTTCCGGATGCATTTCATTTCCATCTCCAAGCCATTTTTATAGGAAGTTTTGAGTGTGTTAGCCTTTCTGAATCTCTCCTTGTCTTGGCACTTGATGAATAATGTCTTTCTTCAAGTCATACAAATATTCCTGTCTTCCTTCCTTCATTATTTCCTATCTTCCATTCTCCTTCCCCTTTCTTTCTGAAATTTCTAATAGAAAGAACTTGGTATTCCTAGATGTCTTATTAACTCTTCTCTCATACGTTTAATTTAAACTCTTTGCATTGTCAGCTTGATGCTGTAGCTGACTCATTTGCTTGATCATCATGATGTCTTCTTCTCTTTAGCTCACCTACCCAGGTAGGGGATTGATTTGTTTATAGATAAATCATGTATTTGTTTTCTAAGAACTCTATAATTCTTCTGGATGTCACACCCTCTGGACTATCTTAAGGATACCAGTTATAGTTACTTTAAAGTCTCCTTCTATTGTTTACATTAACAGATTTTCTTCAGGAGTTAAGGTTGCTAATCTTTGATGCTTTTTTTTGTGGTCATTTAGCTTAGATATTTGGAGTTTTTAAGTTGCTTATTCACCTGATAGTAAAAGCAGTTTCTCATTACAGGAGGTCTGGCCCCAGTCACTTTTCTTTACCATCTTATGTTCTAAGGTGTGAGGACAGCTCGTCCTCTACATTTGGGAAACCCCTGCCTTCATGGTGGCCAGAAGTGATCACAGGCGCTGCCCTAGTTCTCTGATCCGGTGCACACTCTAGTTTTTCATACGTCAAAATGACCCCACCTGTGAGGACAGGCTACGGAAGCCGCCGTGAGAGTGGACAAGCACAGCAGCAGCTCCTCCAGCCTTCAGTCATCTCCCTCACACAGAATCTTAGGAGCACTGTGGGGGTTTGCTGGAAAAAAATGCAATTTCTTTGGCGCTCACAATTCTCCTGCACGGAACCACAGCGTCCATCCATTGCTCTGTTAGGTTTGACTGTAAATCTGGTCTCGTTCTGTCCTATACCTTTCAGCCATTCCCCCAAATCCAGCCTATGAAAGCACCGCAGCCGTCTCTTCAGTTCTCCTATGCATTCGTGTTCATTTTACACGTCTTCCAAAATATCAGTGGGAAACGGAGGACAGAAAAGAAAGAAGCACAGCAGCCAGCCTTTTATCCTAGAACTCTTGTCTAAATCCAAATCCCTATACATGGGTCCAACTGTCCATGGCAACTGGACACTGAAAAGTCACCCAAAGTGGTATCACACCATGAGAAGAGTAGGGGCTATTTGAAGGACTGAATGACCTTGACTTTGCTGCCTGGTGGGTGGTGGACGAGAATGTAGACTAGAAAGATGGTTCCATTGGGAATAGAATCACGAATTTCCCAGCAAGAAAAAGTAAGGCGTGTCTTGATGTTAATGACCCATCAGTGTTCAGACGTGGCAGGGGGACCACGTGCACGCTCTTGGGGCTCTGCAGACCTGCTCTGTCAGTCTTCTGGATCTTTGCTGAAGTCTCCAAACTGCTGTTCCTGCCTCGAGGCACTCACCGTCCTGTTCACACCAACTAGCCCTTCTCCTTCATGCCCAGTCTCTCCTTCCCTGTGCCTCTGATCCCGCCTCCAGAAAATGGGTCCTTTCATTGCCCTCCTGTGTTGTACAGTTTCCTTTCCTGCCAAGTGCCCAGATCTGCTCTGTTCTGAGCGTAGAGCCATAGTGAACAGAAACGACAGAAGTTTTTCAAATAGCCTGGACTGTGTTTTTAGATTTATTCCACTTGAATCACTCTCAAAAGCAATTCTAAACTTCAAATCAAATCACATTTATGTATTTTGGGTGTTGAAATAATGTTCAACATGATCATGCGTTTGTTTTCAATAGGTATAAAATTTTATTCCACAAAATTGTATTTTTATGTGTTTCCTGCACACATCAGGGAACACTGGGGCTCCTGGTATGACCCGCATATTTATCACTTTTCTGCACAGTTTGCTGATTTTTAAAGGGAGGTAACATGACAAAGTGGAAACTAGGTCACTAGAAATCTTGGCTTCTTGACCAGCCTTAGGTGAGACACTTGCCCTCTCTGGAGTTTAGTTTCCTGGTTAATAGCAAGAGGTTATGACTCATGACCTTTTAAGAACTCTCCTGCTCCCAAATTCTATACTTTAAGAGATTAAATACTGGACCTTTAACAATTTTTAAACCACACAAATTCTCGTTGCAATTTTGTTCCTTTGGGAAAATGTAATTGACTCTATCACTGCTTTAGGACAGGATTTGCAGGAATACATTGTGATGAAAATCAAGAATTCCCAGCCTTAGTCCCTAATGGGATGGTGGACTCAAAGAGCAAGTCACTGTTCTTCATTTTATTGAAAATACTGTTGACTGAATTCATTATTTAACTCGATTTAAGTTCATTTAGTGTGCTGGGTAAATAACAGTACTGATCTTGGAAAGATGCATTTAGATTAGAATTCAGTTTTCAATTATGAAAAATGTCACACAGAACACTTTCTACAGCAAGCCTCTTTCTGACCATACACAGACATGGCAAAGGTCAAGCATTGCTATGTGTGCGTGAAGCTTAAGGCTCATCATAGCTAAACTGGGAGGTGATGATGGCTTCAAATGTGGGGAAGGATGAACATTGATATGGCATGATAAGCCTAAGGAAGTCGCTGCAGAAGGTGACAGTAAAGCAGAGAAATTTTACTTTCAAATGTGTAGCAAGACAAAATGAACAAAACCTTCCAGCTAATTCCAGCAAGTGGGCGTTTGAAGACCTGTAGAGCTTTCTATCTCACACGTTCATGTGTGTGAGCATGCAGGGCACACATGGGCACACACAGGTGAGCGCACAGACAGCCCTCAGTTACTCTCATCCTTCAGCTCTCTGCTCACACCCCCTCCTCATGACATCATCACAGAACACACAGCCCTCCCTCCCCCAGCTCCTGACTCAGAGTCTATGGAGTTTTCAGCCTCTGATCTACAGCTTAGAACATAATTGTTCTCTATTGCTTTATTCCGTGAATTTTATTTCCTCAGCTAAACCATAGCATACCCTCTGTTCCATCCCCAGTGGCTTCTAATAGAGTTGAGTATGTGGCCATGGCTTAATTAATATTTGTTGATTAATTAACTCAAACCACAAAGTTTGGATTGGTTATTCGTCTAAAATGAGGACAAATTTGTATTCTTGCTCAGCCCCTCCCAATATTTCCAACTCTGTGTGTGCACGTGTAATTTTCAGTATGCATCTTAAAGAAATCTTTTCTTACATTAAAAAAGTTCTAAAATGCTATGATCATACTTATAAGAATCATTAATTTCATATTGAAGTTTACCTATCTCAAGAATAGCCTAAATCAAGCACTGCTGCTGTGCTAAGTCACTTCAGTCGTGTCCAACTCTGTGTGGCCCCATAGACGGCAGCCCACCAGGCTCCCCCATCCCTGGGATTCTCCAGGCAAGAACACTGGAGTGGGGTGCCATTTCCTTCTCCAATGCATGAAAGTGAAAAGTGAAAGTGAAGTCGCTCGGTCGTGTCCGACCCTCAGCAACCCCATGGACTGCAGTCTTCCAGGCTCCTCTGTCCATGGGATTTTCCAGGCAAGAGTACTGGAGTGGGGTGCCATTGCCTTCTCCAAATTAAGCACTAGCTTGTCTAAAGTAGGATTCAATCCGTAGAGCTACGCCTTTTAAATCTTTTAATTTCTTTCTTGTCACTGACTTCTTGAAAGGAGTAGATCAGTTTCCCCCAAGAATGTCTCACTTTTAGGATTTGTTTGGTTACTTGCTTCTGGTATCAGTTAGCTTTTCCCTCTGTGTCCTGTATTTCCTATAAATTGGAAGTTACAACTATAGCTCAATATTGTTGGGAGAATACATCACAGATGATGGTGTATAGCTCCCATTTACCATATAAGGGGATATGGTGTCCAGCTGTCTTATCATTCATGTTAAAACTAATGCCTGGATTAAGGTGATCTGCCCATCTTAATCTACCAGTAATTTTAGAAGGATAGCCTGTGGCCATAACACCCGGCAAAGTCACAAAGACTCTTACCTGTGACCTTGGTCCCTTTAAAAATGGTCTCTAACCAGCTACATTAGAACACCATAATTTCCAGAGTTATATCTTTATGCTGAGGTAGGTTTTTTTTTTTATTTTGGTGGTGGTGGTGGTGAAGCCGCTCAGTCGTGTCCGACTCTTTGCGACCCCGTGGACTGTAACCTACTAGGCTTCTCCATCCATGGGATTCTCCAGGCAAGAATACTGGAGTGGATTGCCATTTCATTCTCCAGGGGCTCTTCCTGACCCAGGGATTGAACCCGGGTCTCCCGCATTGGAGGCAGACGCTTTAACCTCTGAGCCACCAGGGAAAGTGTAATCTTTTTTTTTTTTTTCGGAAGCATCTACTATTATGTATCAAAATGAACTTGTTTAATTAACAGCCATGGTGACTACCACTTATATTTAACCTGACATACATTCCTTCTTTTCAATAAGACTTTCTATTCAATATGTCAATAAAATAGTAGTGAAAATAAAGTAACATTATTTCTTTGTTTCACGGACAATCTTAATGTTGGGTAAAGCAAAAGCATCCACTGGTGTGCGTCGTCACACCTCTGGGCAGAGTGACCTGGAATTAGACGTGCCCCTGAAGGCTCGGGGGTGGTCCTCGCCAGGCCAGAAGGGTTAGGAATCCACAGGGAAGGCAGTGGGAAGAGGACGCACTGTGAAAACTGACTCGGGCCGCCTCTAAACAGCCCTGTGAGCAAAGTGGTGGTTATGGATGTGTGAAGTGGGTGGTATGTGCGGAGTGTGGTGGGGGTGGCGAGCGGCGCGGGTCACTGGTGCCGAGTGTGGTAAGTGGTGTGTGTGTGATGCGCATGGTATGTGGTGTGTGTGGTAAGTGTGGTGGGGGTGGGGGGTGTGGTGTGGTGACTAGGGTATGTGTGGTGAGTGTGGAGTGAGTGTGTGGGGTGTGTGTGTGTGGAAGGGGTACAGTAGCAGCTCTGGCTGCACCAAAGGGTCCAGATCATAGTTTCCAAGTCAAAAGCGGGCCAGGCAAGGGGAGACGCCCCTTCTTCACCTCCCTGTGCCCCCGCTGCCCCCAACAGCCCCCCTGCAGGCCTCCGGGCATCGGACCTGGGGACGGCCTGCGCAGACGCTCTCCAGGCCCCCGGCTGGCACACCGAGGTCCCCGAGTCCACCTCTTGCGCCCCCCAGGGCGCTTCCCTGCCCTAGACTCTGTCCTTCCTGCCTGACCGCCCCCGACAGCAGGGATCCAGCCCTGGTGTGTTTGGCCAACTGCTGCCCGCTCACAGCCCCGCAGGCAGCTTTTGTTTGGCTGACATGGAGACTTAATGTTTGCTTACTTTACTGCCTACATTTTAAAGTTAGGAGATTTTATATAAAAAGCTGGGTTTTTGGTTTATCTTTAAAAACCAGAAGATCAGGCTTCCCAGACCGCACTTGGCGTGATGAGAAGGACGCGGAGCCTAGCCGGGGCGAATCAGCCTCTGGTGGCAGCAAGCAGACCCTGCAGGGTTGGTCTCTCTACACACTTCAGCATCTGCCGATGTCCAGGCTTCTCTCCTCTGCCCACTGTCTCTGCTCCTCAGCCGCGGGAAGCATGAACACACGGGGCGGTTAGGGGAAAAACCCTCAGATGCTTCACTCGGACCAGGGACTTGAAATCCCAACAACGTCGGCTATTCTGCTCAGCACTGACTGATCTCACTCTGAAGACGAACATGCTGCCCACAGGTTATCTGTGCCCCTTGCCCTTGCTACAGAAAGCTTGGACCCCAACAGTCCTGACAGCCCTAAACTAAGAGTATTTGTAGCTTCCCCTTGCTACCTGGCTTGCATTCAAAGCTTTCTTCTTTCTGATTACTGACAGGGCTTCCCTGGCAGCTCAGGGGGTAAAGAGTCTGCCTGCAGTCTGGGAGAGCCGTGTTCGATCCCTGGGTAGGGAAGATGCCCTGGAGAAGGAAATGGCAACCCACTCCAGTATTCTTGCCTGGAGAATCCCATGGACAGAGGGGCCTGCTTGGCTACAGTCCACAGGGTTGCAAAGAGTCAGGTATGCCTGGGTGACTAACACTCACTGGCAGTGAGAAGAGCTTTTCCCTGGCCTTTGGGAGAACCTGGGGATGGGGAGATGGAGCAGACAGGACAAGTCAGTTGATTTCCTGTCTTTTGCGATTCCCGCCTCATGAAAGAGACTGAACTATCCAGGGGCAGGGAGACGTTTTAAGCATCAGGAGGTGTGAGTTTGAGAGCTGAATTTGTTAGCTACGTGATCACAGGCAAGGCACTCTGCCTCTTGAGCTAAAGAGAGTCACACTAAATAATCTATGAACTCCGTGCCATCTAAGGCATTGATTCTTTCGGTCAGATACACAAAGACGCCTCCATGCTGTGGTCCTTCTCTTGTTCAAGTGCTTATTTCATGTTTTTTAATGTATGTTGCTGGTTTGTTTGCTTGTTACAAGATCCCCCCAGTGCCCTCCAAGGATCACAGGGCACCCCCAGCTTCCTGTTATGCAGTTCTTATTTTTAGATTTAAAGTCTTATTTTTATATACGACAAGGGGTTAATATATAGTATATATTTTAAAAAGTCCTACAACTCAACAACCACAAAAGGGCAACTAATCCAATCTTAAAAGGGACAAAGGACTTAAATACACATTTCTCCAGACAAGATAGACAAATGGTCAGTGAGTATATAAAAAGATGCTTACCATCACGAATCATCAGGGAAAAGCAAATCAAATGCAGAAGACACTACCTTATACCCATTAGGTGGCTATTACTAAAGAAAAGCTATTACAAAAAAAATAATAACACATGTTGATAAAGGTGTAGAGAAAATAGAGCGCCTGGGCACTGGGAGGGAGAATGTAAAATGGTGCAGCTGGTATGGAAAAGAGCATGGTGGCGCCTCAGAAATAATTCAAAATGTATTGCTTCATGGGTGCAGTTTTGCAAGAGTCTGCAAGAGTTTAGTTTTGCAAGGTGAAGCGTTTTGGGGATGGATGGTGGGAAAGGTTGCACATCAGTGGGAATGTTGATTAATTAATTAATGTTAATTAATGTTAGTTAATTCCACTGAACTGTACACTTGAGAATGGTTTAGAAGGTGCCCTTTGTTATGTGTATTCACCACAATTAAAACTTTTAAACGATGACAGGAAACAGTGATTTGGCTTAATCATTTAAAAAAAGGTATCAAGAAACAAGTAACTCTCTCTGTGAAGACAGACGAAACAGAGGCACTCTACTCACATGACATGATGAGTTAAAAGACTTTCAAACAGAGTAACCTGTGCCTTGGATACCAGAGCGGGCCTTAAGCCCCGGGATGAGGTAGACACGGAAGAACTGGCACGAGGTAATGAGTCAGGCTGGGACCCTTTGCTGTAGGGCTGGCACCTGGACAAATGTCTCCTCCAGCAACAAAACACAAGGGACTAAAACCAGCTGCGTGCGTGAGCAACTGGGGCAAATTCTGGACAAGACACACAGACCAAAATCCCAACTGACACTTCTGAAGAGTCGGAAGCAAAAGCAGGGTACTCTGCCCCTGCACTCAGCACCGCCAAAGAGGTGGGCAGACCACAGGCCACCCCTCCAGTAGGAGCCCTGGACGCCCGGGGCTGCCCAGCGTGCCCCCAGGAGCAAGCGGGGCGCCTGATGCTGGTTTGCGCTCCCTCCTCAGCCACAGAAACCTCAATAAAGCCTTGCCGAATTTCTCGTCTGGCCTTCCATCAATTTCCATTGATTAAGAGAAGGTCAAGAACCCTGGGGGATATCAGAAATAGAAGCTGTAATGTATCAACACAACAGAGGTTATGCAAGCACAAAAATTGTACTTCAAGACTGCACAACATCACGGAGAAAGGCTGCTGACATGATGTTGAGAGAATAGCAAAATATAAAACCGAAAGGTAAATCTGAGGTGTCCAATTACCTGTGCCTTTAGACAGGGACTCCAGTGGAAAAGGCAAAATGAAATTAGTTCCTATGTCAGGGTAGTTTTTTTTTCCCTACTTTAAAATGCATCTTTAAAATTGATATGATAAGTGTATACAAAACATAAAATAATAAGTAAGAGTAGAATAAAACAGAATATCCAAGGTTCTTCCTCTCAGAAAAAGGAAATACTCTGAAAGACATGAGATCACCATTCCTTCGAGAAGAAACATTTATTTTCAGTCTCAGCTACGCAGAACAAGTGGAAACAGCTAAGGAGGAGAGATACCGTCTGGACCCACAGCAAAGGTTGCTCCGGGTCTGCCAGCCAGAGCTGACCACGCTCTGCACTGCTCTGGTTACATTCCCCATGTGACCCGGGCCCTGGAGATCTCTGTGTTTACGACTTTTCCTAAAAAGCTCTAAGTGTGTGGACAGAGCCTATTTCTGAGCCCACGGCATGCCTCCCACAGTGCTGGCCACTTCTGAAATCTCTTGCCAGAGGAATCTAATTACATACAGGGGAATGGTGGGGGGAGGGAAGGACTGGGAGTTGGGGATTAGCAAATGGAGTATATATAGAATGGGTAAGCAAGGTCCTCCTGTACATCACAGGGAACTATAGTCATACCCTACAATACACCATAATGGGAAAGGATCTGCAAAAGAACAGATGTGTGTGTGTGTGTATAACCGAGTCACTTTGCTGTGTAGCAGAAACTCACTTGACATTAAAAATCAACTATGCTTCAATAAGATTTCTTTCAAAGGATAGACCGACTACCTGCTGTTCCTTTTTACCGATTACTGTGTCAAATAATGTTGCTGTGTGGGCTCCACGTCACAGAGACAAGCACGAGAAAGCAAGCACACGCAAGGTCACGGGTGCTGCCGGCGTCAGCAAGTCCAAGGTCCAAAGTTGCACGTCTGGCAGGTGTCATTATACTGAGAAGTATATAAACTGGAGAAGCAGAAGAACACCTCTTAGCGTGGCTCAATTTTGATTCCATGTCTCACTGGATTGCTGGACTGTGGGTCAGTCATGTCCCTGGAAGCCAAACGTGTACAGACAAGAGAAGCCTGCGGGGGCTGCCAGCTCTGGGTTCCGGTGTCAGGTCCCAGACCTTGGGGTCTTACAGCACCCCTCTGTACCCCCAAGGGAGGGCCATCCAGGCTTGCCATTGGCAGCAAGGCTCTCTTTTTCTATCTAGATGGGGACCTGGTGGGAAGTTTTCTATCCATTTCCTGGTGATGGGGGAAGAAACACAGCTTCTGTACATTTCTGAAGATGAAGGGAAAATCCATCCTTACGAATGCCCTGTGCTCCCCAGGAGCGGCTGGAGAAACAGCCCTGCAGTTCCAAACACACAGACGATTATAAACACCCACAGGAACACCCTGTCCACCACCATGGCCACGTATTTCCAGTCGTCCTCTACCTGAAAGACAAAACGTCAAGCATCTGTAAAAACTGAAAACCACGGGAGATAAGCTGCCTCCTTTGCACAGAAGATTCGCTGATAATTTTTAAAGCAAATATCCCTATGATTCTGGTTAACCCGTGTCTCCTCCATAGTGTACACAGAGAACAACCATTCGCCTACAGATGGAGGGTGTGTGTGCGCCATCAGTCCTGGGGCAGAAGGCTGCAGTCAGCAGGCTCCTGCAGGGCAAACAGGGCTTCTCCTACTGCAAGTGTGTGTGTGTGTGTAGGTCGCTTAGTCATGTCTGACTCTTTGCGACCCCGAGGACTGTAGCCTGCCAGCCTCCTCTGTCTGTGGGGTTTTCCAGGCAAGAACACCGGAGTGGGTTGTCATTCCCTTCTCCAGCCTGGCTGCATGTAGCAGCCCTGAAAGAGCTGCTCAGATTGCTCCATTCTTGCATTAACTGAGAAAAAAGCACAACCTGAAAGTTGAGAATTAATTTATTTTTAATTGGAGGAAAATTGCTTTACAATACTGTGTTGGTTTCTGGCGTCCAGCAACTTGAATCAGTCATAATTATATAAGTGTAAGGCTCTCTCTCTTGAGCCCCTTCCCCTCCCCTCGAGAGTTATGTTCTATTCAGTGGATTTTCTGAGGACTTCAAGCCTGGGAGGAAGCCTCTGAGATTGCTCTGAGGGACTGCCCTGAAGAGGTAAGGGAAGAGCCAGGATAATAAGAAGATTCTGCGACAAAGACCAGGGAGTCAGAACATCAGAAGATGATGTTGCAGAACATTCTGTTGCATTTGACTGCCACAGCCATCCTTTGATGTTTCAACTGCATATTTTTTGTTGCAAAACCTCCTATATATCCTGGCTCCTCCCTACCCAGTCTCTTGGGATAAACCATAATGGAAAAGAATACTTAAGAAGAATGTATATATATATATGTTTAACTGAGTCACTTTACTGTACAGTAGAAACTAGCACAACGTTGTAAATCAGCTATCCTTCAATTTTTTTTTTAAGTTTTTTAAAAGATTACTGTTAATTAAGGAAAACCAGACATCTCAAGTTAATGAATTTACTGCTTTTCTATAGGTGGGAAGAGGCAAGAGTCTGGGCTTTCGGAAATCATTCCTTGGATGTGCACCTTAACTCTCTGGGGCCAGTATCCCACTTTCTCCATCCTGAGGCCCCTCAGGGTGCACAGCGGGGGGTGACGGCAGTGACTGAGGGCTTGACGGCTGCAGCATCCATTGTTAACTGATAGAGTGGGACATGTTTCACCCACTCTTGTCATGAGCACCATGGAACCTCCTGACCCTGCGGCAAGTCCGGGAACTGGGTTTGAGGCAGCAGAGGGTGGGGGATAAGCCCTGCAGGATGATGGTCCCCCATCAGGAGCCAGTAGCCCTCTAGACCCTGGCATCACTCTAGTGTGGAGAGTTCCTTACACTTCTCCTGCTCTTCCTGTTCCCAACCTCCAAGAGCCCTGATGGGTGGTGCTAAAGTCCAAGCAACTGTCCCCTAGGTTTGACGAAGGTGTCCTCACAGAATGGAGTCCCAGGCTGAGCTGCTGCTGATACAAACCCCCCTCCACCTGTGTGACATGCACTCACTGTCCTCCCTGGCACCAATGGGCAGACTTCAGGTCTGCGATGTCCTATCGTTAGGAGATATGGATGCAGGCAGCTGCCATCAGGTCAGACCCAGACCCCTGGCATGAGTTTCCGGAGGCGCCTAGCTAGTCATCGTGATGGGATGGAAAGCTGGCATACATTTCTTGAGCTCTCTCTCTCTGGAGGATGGGGAGGCCTGTCCTGCTATAGCTACCGTGGGCAGCAGGAGCCGACTGAGTTGATGCTAAAAATATCCCGGAAGCTCATTCAACCAGCACCTGCATCCACATCAGGCCTAGTGAGTGTGATTGGAGCTGCAGCATTCCGTCCTGTCCCTCGGCTGGCTCTTCCCTCTCCCAGCTTTCCTTAAGCAGGGGCTCTCAGCCTAACTAAACCAAGACTGCCCTGAGTGTTTATTTTAAGCAGATTGCACTTGAGTTGACATTTCTGGAGGCAAAGATTTGCTCTGAGGCTACCCCTTACTCCATCCCTTCATCAGGGCAGTTCACCCATAACTGCAGCCTCACAGAGCTGGATCTCAGGGCACCCACTCTCTGTCTTGAAAACAGAACTCACACTGGAGCTCTGACTAGGGTTCTGCGCAGGGCCCCTAGGACTGCCGCGGGTGGACAGGCTAGAGAACTCATGTATTTACCTCCTTTGTTTCATTTTGGTTCTTCATATTTTCCGCTATGAAATGAACACTATCGATGACGTCTTCGACTTCAGGCGAGAGCTCCGAATTTTCAGCCATCCCCTGTAAAGGCTGATGACTTGATCTTCTCTTGCTGGTGCCAGGCTCACCGGATCTATGGCAGTGGCAGCATTCTTTAAGAAGTCTGGGCTCTTTGTGGTGCTCAAACTTGACTTTGGCAGGCCTACTGGAGACTCCTTTGGGGTTTCTATCAGCTCCTGTCTCCTTCATCTTGTCCAGAGGCCTCTTCATCATCAGGATCTGGGGTAACAGCCGGAGGAAGACCGCCTTCACCCACGTGGGCATGTTGTGAGTGGTCGGGGTGCGATAGTGGATGTTCAGCACAAACACCGTCACCACGATGGACAGGGTGACGAAGATCATGGTGAAGAGCAGGTATTCGCCCACCAGGGGGATCACGAGAGACGTGGACGGGATGGTTTCTGTGATCACCAGCAAAAACACAGTCAGAGAAAGCAGCACTGAAATGCAAAGCGTCACCTTTTCACCACAGTCAGAAGGGAGGTAGAAGACCAACACGGTGAGGAATGAAATAAAGAGGCAGGGGATGATCAGATTAATGGTGTAAAACATCGGGAGCCTCCTGATATAGAAGGAGTAGGTGATGTCTGTGTATATCTCTTCACAACAGTTGTACTTTATGTCATGCTTGTAGCCAGAAGCGTCGACAATTTCCCACTCACTGTTCTCCCAAAACTCATTCATGTCCACTTTAGAGCCAATGATTAGAAGGTCAATTTCAGCTTTGTCGTAAGTCCAGGAACCAAATTTCAGGGAACAATTTTGATGGTCAAAAGGGAAAAAAGTGATGTCCATAGGACAGGAACTCTTAAAAATCGCTGGTGGAGTCCAGGTTATCATGCCATCGTATTTAAGAAGAGCTTTTGTCTTGCCTTCGACTTGGAAGTCGCCGACCGCACTGCAAAGTAAATCAGACACCGTTAGTGACCCCCCCGCCCCCGTGCTTCGGGTCTGCCTGCGCCAAAGGCAGCTTTGGAAAAAAACTGGCTGTCGGTTACGCATACTTGTTGTAGAGAACAATGTCGGGCTTCCAGATCATCTCGGCAGGAACACGGAGAGTCTCAATGCCGTCATATTCCGTGGGGTCCCAACGCAGTTTATAATCATTCCAGATCTGAAGGAAATAGGAGTCAGTTTTAAAAATTGTTCACTTTCTTCTAATGTTGATTGTATATTGGCTCAACAGCTTTTTGAAAAGGTTTTTATTTGAAGAGTACATGGTTTAATCAATCATTCCATCTTCTTCTTACTTTTGCTCTTAATCTTTCATGCAGATTTTGCAATAAATCTATCACCATACCATCTTTTACTGTTAGAAGTGGATAGTTACTAGAGCGTGAACATAGTCCTTGGAATGCGGAAATGTACAATGCAGGAGACCCTGATTCCACCCCTGAGTTGGGAGATCCGCTGGGAGAACGGAAAGGCTACCCACTCCAGTATTCTTGGGCTTCCCTGGTGGCTCCGTTGCTAAAGAATTCACCTGCAATGCAGGAGACCTGGGTTTGATTCCTGAGTTGGGAAGATTCCCTGGAGAAGGGAAAGGCTACCCATTCCAGTATTCTGGCCTGGAGAATTCCATGGACTGTATAGTCCATGGGGTCGCAAAGAGTCGGACACGACTGAGCGACTTTCACTTTACTTTGGTTTCTACCAAAAGCTGGGAGATTAAACTCAAGGGGAACAAGGTGGTTGAGCTGATTGGGGCAAAAATAGGTTATCCACTAGATATTAGGTATATATCTATTGATTATTGATTAGCTGGTCAAGGTTATAGACTCAGTTTCCACATTCCATAGACTACGTTCAATCTCTAGTAGCAATTCAGCTCTAATAATAAAAATATAGTAGGATGACAGGCTTATTACAAGACCTGCATGAAAGATTAAGAGCCAAAAGAATGAGACCGTATGACTGATCAAACCAAATAGTGGGAATCTAAGCCACGGCAGAATCAAAGAGCAGGTAAGCATCCGGCTCTGGAGCTCAAGATACAGACAAAAATAGGAGACCTGAGAGCAGAAACCTTCAAGGGACAGTCAGTGAGGACTTTCTCACTGGCTTCTGCACCGGAAGCTTGCAGCCAGGCAGCTGTTACCAGACTGAACTTTGGGCTCCGGAGATAGATAAAATTTTATACTCTGTCATAAACTGCAGGTGGAAGGAGGGAGGGCTAGTGGATTTTATCCCCTGGACATTATTAAACTGACATGTCAGTGACACAGTTCCCAGAGAAGAGTAAATGACATAGACACATACATGACGTAGCCACAAGTTGGTTTCCATGATCTGGTTTACTTCATCCTGGGAAGAGGAAACAATGTTTTTTTTTAGCCTCAAGTGTACCTGCTAAGAGAAGTGAACCTTAGAACAAAAATCACAACTAAAAGGAGCTGAGCTGAGTTCGTGCTAATGGAGGAAAACAAAGAAGACTGAAAAGGCAACGTATAAAAACCAACCCAAAATACAACGTTTCCACACTGGCCCCCACCCTGCTGACTTCGAAAGGAAATGTGGCTTTACTACTGTCTTTCAAATCTGAGTGAAGCTTCACTTTTTCTGTGAAGGCTTTCTGACATCTGCAGCCCACAAAGCCTTCTGATCTCATGAAAGAAAAGGGAGAGCATGGAGAGTGGGAGGAGGGAGGGGGCATCCAGCAGATGGTGGAAGGCATCACTGTTTTTGCGATCTTCTTCCCCAGCTCTGCCCCAGCACCCTCTAGGCTCTCAGTCCCGAGTCCAGCCACTCCTCACGGTGTCAGCTCAGCTCACCACGGAGCCTTCCAGCTGGATCCTGCCACTCCCCACAACACATCTCTCACTCCCGCCCAAGCCACTGCCGATTGCTTCACTCATTCATTAACAAATATTTACAGAGTACCTACTATGTGCTCTATAAGTGCTGGGGTTACAGAAATCACCAGGATTGGGAAACACCCCTACCTATGTGTGTCTAATAGAGAAGGGAATGGCTACCCACTCTAGTATTCTTGCCTGGGAAATCCCATGGCCAGAGGGACCTGGTGGGCTACAGTCCAGGCAAAGAGTTGGACACGACTAAGCGACTAACACACACACGTGTGTATCTAAGCTATTAGCCGAGGAGACAGAAAATAAAAAATAGATATATGATACAATGTAAGATGCTTCCCTGGTGGCTCAGATGGTAAAGAATCCACCTGCAATGCAAGAGACCCATGTTCGATCCCTGAGTTGGAAAGATCCCCTGGAGAAGGGAATGGCAACCCACTCAGTGTTCTTGTCTGGAGAATCCCTATGGACAGGGGAGCCTGGAGGGCTATAGTCCATGGGGTCACAAACAGTCAGACATAACTGAGCAACACACACACATAATGTAAGACAGTGATAAGTCTTATGGGAAAAAATAAAGAGGGATTGAGTGGTGTGTGTGTGTGTGTGTGTGTGTGCACACGTGCATACACATTTCTTTTAGACAAGGTGAAGCAGGAAGGCTTCTCTCAGGAGATGGTTTAAGTAAGTACCTAAATGACCTGCAGAGGGTCACGGAGCTCTCTGGAAGAAATGCATTCCAGGCTGACATCCCAAATATAACGTGTTCCTAAGTAGCTGCCACCTCCCAGTGGAGTAGATACTGAAGACACATCCGGAACCTTCAGCGGCCTCCCAGTGCAACGCTAGGAGGCTGTTGATGGCCACTAGCGCAGCAGCGGGTCCCCAACACCTACCGATGTTTCTGCCCAGACACGTGAGCACCTTCCCGAGAGAACAGCTCACAGCTCAGGGAGCGGTAGCCACATTGGACCCCAGCCCACTGGGGTGCGCTGAGCTGCTCTGCAGTTCTCCATGCCCCCCAGAAAACTCTCCCTGGAGACCTTATCAGCTTCCTCCTCCAAAGAGGTTTGTGTCAAGTCACGGTAAGCCCCAGGGTTTTCAAAGGAGTTTCCTTAACAGCTTTCTATTGGTCAGAGAAGGCAAAGAAATGGACTATGCTTGTCCACGACGTCACAGTTACCCAAGTCTAAGGACAGTGCCTTCTGCTCATAGGAGGGCCACCTTGTGACCTGCAGATTCCAGCAGGGGCCTTGTCAATAACTCCATCGGCTGTCAGTCGGGAGCGGACTAGCTCTGCAGCCCAGAAAGCTCTCAGAGGTAACAGTTATAAACATCTTCCAAAGACTCGTCCTCTCTGTCCACTAATACACCGTTCGGAGAGCCAGAGCCCACTGTGAGCTAGAACGTTGTGTTCAGAGGATTAAAACCAGCTGGCAATAGCACCCAGTATCCCTTCTCCCCATCTGTACTTCCATAGCCTGGCGGAGCTCCAGCTGGTGTGGACCTGTTTCATGGAGGGTAGACATCCCCAGAGACGTCAGCCAAATTTATGGATCAGGACCTGGTCAGGAAATCTCATTCTCCATCCAGTATCAGACCATACCGATGGCCATGGGAACTGCTACCAGATGGTGCAGGTGAAGGAGGCCTGAGGCCCCACAATGCCACCCCACATTCTTGGATCCTTCACCCTGTGTCTCTCTCCTGGGAAAATAAGTGAGTTGACACCTTGATTGAATTAAAGGATTGGAATTACAGTTTTAAGTGGACTCAATTCTGGAGCAGCAGCAACAGGTTCAGAGGCTGAGAGCAGAAAGGCCAGGTGGGCTATGTTTTGAAAGCCTTCTGGTTTGTCATTTCAGGTATGCCAGGCCACCAAAAACACAGGCCAGGGCCTCTGTCCTGGCTCCATGAGCGGGGGCCGTAGAAACACTCCTACTCTGAAGATCCTTCAGTCAGTAAGCTTTGCGGCCAAGGTCATTCTAGGCAGCAGCAAACACCCTTCTGTGTAGAGCTCTCTGGTGCCCTAAGGCCAAGCATGAGGCTCAAACAGCAGCAGATGGCCTAGAATCTTCTAGAAGGGGGTTGCTAATTGCATGCCTGGGCTTTATTGCATCACAGTCACCCCCAGGCCTCATGGCCCACAGGAACTTCCGGTGCTCCGCATGGGAACAGGTAGCCTCCAAAGTACTAATTAGGACTGTGATAGTAATATTTGACAAAGTAACTCAGAGGAAAGAAATTTCTAAAGATAAAGAGGGGCATTAAGTAATGACAGAAGATGTAATCCCATAGGAAGACATATGATCCTAACTGTATGCACCAGAATTATGTGAAACAGAGAGCTGAAAGAAGAAACAGACAAATCCCCAGTTACAGTTAGAGATTCCCAGCAACCAACAGAATCACTTGACAGAAATCAGCAAAAATAGGGAAAATCTGAACAACAGGATCTAATAGATGCGTACAGACCCGCCACTCAAAAACAGCAGAACACACCCTTTTCCAAGCATGAATGGAATATTCAAGCTTGATCATATCCTTATCATGAGCCATCAAACAAACCTCAAAAATTTTCAAAACTTGGAATCATAGTGTGCTTCTTACCATAATGGAATCAAACTAGAAATTAATAACAAAAAGACAACAGGAAAGTCTCTAAATCCATGGAAATTAAATTTCTAAATAATCCATGAGTCAAAGAGAAGGTCTCCAAGGGAAGCTTTTAAAATACATAAAACTGAGTGGGAACAAAACCATAAGACATCAAAATATGAGGGACACAGATAAAAACAGTTCTGAGAATAAAATTTGCAGCTAAATGCTTACATTAGAAATGAGTGGGAAGTTGGGGTTAGCAGAAGTAATTTATTAAATATAGAATGAATAAACAACAGGTTCTACTGTATAGCATAATATCCTGTGATAAACCATAGTGGAAAAAATTATTTTTAAAAAAATGTATGTATATTATATATATATAACTGAATCACTTTGCTGTACAACAGAAATTAATGCAACACTGTCACATTAAAGAAATGAGCGGAGGCTTCCCTGGTGGCTCAGACGGTTAAGCGTCTGTCTACAATGAGGGAGACCCAGGTTCAATCCCTGGATCGGGAAGATCCCCTGGAGAAGGAAATGGCAATCCACTCCAGTACTATTGCCTGGAAAATCCAATGGACAGAGGAGCCTGGTAGGCTACAGTCCATGGGGTCGCAAAGAGTGGACACACGACTGAGCAACGTCACGTTCACGTTCCCTGGTGGCTCAGTGGTAAAGAATCTACTTGCCAGTGCAGGAGGCACGGGTTCGATCCCTGATCAGGGAAGATCCCACAAGCTGTGGAGCAACTAAGCCCATGCGCCACAACTACCTAGTTGGTGCTCCGGAGCCCGTGAGCCACAGCTGCTGAAGCTCAGTCACTCAGGAGCCCGTGCTCCGCAACGGGGAAGCCACCCCCGCGAGAAGCCCTGCACCCTAACTAGAGAAGCCCCTGCTAGCCGCAGCTAGAGCAAAGCTCGGAGCCGCAATGACGCCTAAGTGAATAAGTTTATTTAGCACAGCCCAAAATAAATAAGTGCATAAAATTATTTTTAAAAAAGGAACCAATGGGCTCAATACTAATTTATAAAAATGAGTGGTCCCATCTAGGTGGGAGAAAACATCTGGCTCATTTTTTTAAAATCAGTGTTTACCAGCATATACACACTTCCAGCCTGGGCCAGAAGCCAGAGGAGGGGCCAGGATCAGCCCGGCCCCCTGGGAAACATGGGCTGGAGAAACGTGAGGAGTGGGTCCAAGACTTCAGATCCTATCTGAGGGCTTCCCCTAGGCACGCCTAGAGGCACCACCGTTTCTCCCAAGCAAAGCTGAGCAGCTCCTCTGTCTAGGGCTGCCTCCCCCATCCATGTGCCGTCTCTCTGCACACCACCGTCTCACAGATGCTTTGCATGCCCCTCAGGAGCCTGCCTATTCCTAGAATTTGGTCCACGTCCAGAGCCTCGGGCCAGCCTGCCCCTGCCATGCCTTGGAGTCCAGAACCCGCCCCGTACTGGGGCGCCAGACCCCACACCCCCTCTGTCAGCACCTAGGTGCCAAGACTATTCAAAACAAAGAGCTCTGTCCTCCCTGCCCTTGAATAGGGTGCCAGTTAATTTAAACGAAGACCTCCAAACACCCATCTGCTTCTCAGGATTCGATGGAACCCTGTACAAAAGAAAGTGAACTTTTTCTTTATTCCGTAACCCAAGAGACTTAGAGCAATTCATCTGCAGAGTAAAACAGGCATGAGTGTTGGGGTTAAGCGGGCTCGACTGAACTGCAGTGCTGCCATCTGTAATCATGCGTCACTGGGAACGAGGCTGACCTGAGCTGCTCTCTCCCCAGCTATAAGAGGCAAAGGACAGCCACGAAGTGTAGACACTGGCACATAATAGGTGCACAATGAAGTCAGCTCCTTTTGTATTCCCCCTTCAACTGCCCTCCTTCGCCTCTTGGCTTCATGAACTGGTTCTGAGGGCATTCCCAGAAATACACTACCTTAACAGAAATAAATATATTACTTTGCCAACAAAGGTCCGTCTAGTCAAAGCTATGGTTTTTCCAGTAGTCATGTATGGATGTGAGAGTTGGACCATAAAGGAAGCTGAGTGCCCAAGAATTGATGCTTTTGAACTGTGGTGTTGGGGAAGACTCTTGAGAGTCCCTTGGACTGCAAGGAGATCCAACCAGTCCATCCTAAAATAAATAACTCCTGAATATTCATTGGAAGGTCTGATGCTAAAGCTGAAACTCCAATACTCTGGCCACCTGTTGCGAAGAACTGACTCATTTGAAAAGACCCTGATGCTGGGAAAGATTAAAAGCGGGAGGAGAAGGGGATAACAGAGGATGGGATAGTTGGATGGCATCACTCAATGGACATGAGTTTGAGTAGATTCCAGGAGTTGGTGATGGACAGGGAGGCCTGGTGTGCTGCTGTCCATGGGGTCGCAAAGAATCAGACATGACTGAGCAACTGAACTGAACTAAACAGAAGTAATGACAGCATCCTCGGGGGAGTGGATCCCTTGCAATGGGCTAACTCTGAAGGGCCGCTACTTCGTAGATTCTTGTTTGTTCCTTTTTTTTTTTTTTTTTTTTTGCTGAGCCACATGGCTTGTGGGATCTTAGTTTCCCGACCTGAGATCAAACCTGGGCCCTTGGAGTCCAACATGGAGTACTGCCCACTGGACTGCCAGAGAATTCCTTTAAGTCCCTTTATTTACCCCCATGCAGAGAGTGGGAATTGCTCGGACCCCCAGAGTTGGAGCCCCTTGAGGCCACGTGGTACTCGAACTTACCACATCAGCCAGCTGCGTGATGGCCACTTCAAAATATACGGTGATTGGGTCAGAAACGTTCTCCACGGGCCTGATGAACTGGTTATAATGAGCGAACAGCTTGTGAAAGAGCCTCTCCTCTGATGCGCAGCCTGCACAGCCTTTGGGCCAAACAGAGGGAGGAGTTAGAGAAGCAGAGAGAGGCCCATGGGGAGGTTCCAGGGCCTTCCCTCCCTAGGAGGTGGGCATGGGCATCACCGTCCCCCAGGACCAAGTCACCTGGCCCTCTTGGCCGGGCTCCTCGCCTTTGTCATGGAGATGACAAGATTAGGGCCTGCATCTCAGGACTGGTGAGAGGGTAAACAAAGTGCTGCTGGGAAGAACGCTTCCAAGTGGGTGGTCGGCTCCATCACTGAACAGAACTCAACGGCTTGCTGAGCTAGTAATTACAGTCCTGAACTTCCCTAGTGGTCCAGTGTAATGGTAAGACTCTTCCTGCCAATGCAGGGGACGTGGGTTCCATCCCTGGTCCGGGAAGATCCCGCATACGGCGAGGTAACTAGACCTGTGCACCACAGCTACTGAAGCCTGTGTGCCCTAGAGTCTGTGCCCCACACCAGGAGAAGCCGCTGAGAAGCCCACACAGCAGGAGCAAGCCCACGCACAGCAGTGAGGACCCAGCACAGCCGAAAATTAATTCATGAATTAAATTAAAAAAAAAAAAGTCCTGCTCTTTCTTGACAAAGGACTGATCTGACTCGCTTTGTTTCCACAACCAGAAGGGTGTGTAGCTGGGGCAACTTCATCAAACAAACTCAAATAGCTGTCAAGTTTATTAAGGTCTTAAGCCTTCCTCCTTTTAAAAACCAACTTTCAACTTCAATTATCTTGGAGATGTGTGAGAGCTCAAAGTTTCTAAGGGAAATTTTGCTGGAAATGTTTTTTAAAGAACCCCCAAAGTTCTTAAGCAACAGCTCTTTCAGTCATTCAGTTTCAGACAATAACGTAATTATATTTTTTCATATTTTCCCAAGAATGCATTAAATGTAGGCTACTTGCCTTCATTTGACATAATTCACCTCATTAATACCCTTTTCCTATTTTTCCTCCTAGAAGTCCAATTTGATACCTGAAATATTAGGCTAAAATTTCCCAAAGGGATTTACGCCCTGAAAGAAAAAAAAATTTTTAAGGGGTTGCACAACTTACTAAGCAAAAACAAATGAAATGGCAGCTGTTATATGGCTAAATAAAAACTGTTCTTTGCCAAATGCATTTGGAAACACGGAAACATTGAGATTTCAGCAGGAAAGAACAATTTTTTTCCTTGAATTTTTTATTTTGTCTTGGGGTATAACCGATTAACAATGCTGTGATAGTTTCAGGTGAACAGTGAAGGGACTCAGTCATCCATATACACGTATCCATTCTCCCCCAAACAACTCTCCCATCAGGCTGCCACATAACACTGAGCAGAGCTCCGTGTGCAATACAGTAGATCCTTGTTGGTTATTGATTTTAAATATAGCTGTGTGTACATGTCCATCTCAAACTCCCTAACTCCCCCTTCCTCTAGTCAACCATAAGTTTGTTCTATAAGTCTGTTGAGACAGGAAAGAACAATTTTAGACATAAATCATCACTGTCTGCCATCTTTATTAATAATGATAAAGATATTTCTCCATAAAACAGGTAATACAAAAATCCTCCTGCTCCTTATTTTCCTCCTTTAAGATTTTACTTTCCTTCTGAGACATTTCAGATGAACCCTCCATGGGTCTTGACAAGCAAATCCCTGCAAAGCCAACCACACATGGAGGTGTGGCTTTGCGGACATGGACAGAGGAGCAGCTGTCTAAGTCCTAAGTTTGAAAATGAATGACCTTCCTCTTGAGACATACCCCAGTACAGGAATATAACATATTTCCCAAAACAAAGGCAATTACCTACAAAACAAAAGGTTTCATAGATTGAGGAATAGTATCAGCTAATAAACCACAGATCTGAAAAAACATATAAATACAGAAAAAGAAATTGAATACATCCATGGCAAAGATAGATAGGAAACTGTACCATTATTACTGTTGTGTATTTTCACTGGGAAAATAAACTATGGTTTACAAAGTTTTTGTGTCCTCCCCTCCCCATTCCCCCCAATCTCATTTTACATGTTAAGTCAACCAATTAAAAATGAATAGGTTAATTAACAGCTGTTTGAGGAGTAACTCCTGTATAAACACTCTCCATATTTATCCATAGAGTATCCTATCTCTGCTCAGTGGCGCACAAATAGAAGCATATATACACGCAGCTAAAAAGGGAATACGAGAAGAAGCAGAAATAAAACCTACCTTTACACCATAGTGCAAATACACACCACCAGACACGCAGCGCAAAGTGAAGGACTCCCTGACCTCCATGGGGCAGCATGATTAAAACACTCTGATTTCTTGTCCCAGTCAAAGGATTATGGAAAACAAAGAGCTCTCAGCCAGCCACTCACACTGGACTTTAAATCACCAGAGTCCACTGCAGTCCAAGTGTCTTCCGTGAAATGAAAACCTTCACAAATATAACATGGTCGTTCCCAATATCAGAGGCTGAAGCCAACCAAAAGGGCAAACCCAAAGGACTCAATCTGATAGCAGATGAGTCATCTCATCTCCTGACACTCTAGTTTGCTTCTCGTGCAGGAGCGAAGAGGAGGAGAAGCAGGAGGGGCGGCTGGGCAGACAGCCCTGAGGAGGGATGGAAAACTCTATCGTGGTTAGTGCATCTTTGCTAAGCATCGTTTCCCAGCCACGGTCCTGAGGGCAGCGAACACCTTTCTTGGGCTGCAGCTGTAGGTAAAGTGCCTGCCAGGTCCCAATGCGTGTATTCTGATTCACTGAGTTCTCTAGCCCATCGGGGCTTAACCTTGTTACCAGAAAACGTTCTAAAATAGGATTGCCTGTTAGGTGTGGCTCTGGGAGAACAGAATTAATTTGGTTTTGTCTGACTTCCGGGTCCTTCTGAGCTCAGAGATCGTCCTACAGGGACTAGAGATCAGCCTCCTGAGAACGAGACGAATGAATACTGAACACAGGATGCCGCCTGGACTGTTCCATGTTTATTTAGACATCCTTGTCACCAGTTCACTTTCTTATCATTTGCTTCTTTCCTCTGTAAGTTGTGCCAATAACTTTCTGATGAATTATGCTTTCTGGCCAGATTTTGGTGTTGGTTAAGGGTGAGTTAGCAGCAAAATGAGAAGACAGCCTACAGAATGGGGGAATTTATTGGCAAATCAAATAAGGGGTTCATATCTAAAATATGTAAGGAACTCATAAAACTCAAGGGCAAATGAATAAATCCCAGTTGAGAAAGGGTCAAAGGACCTGAATAGACATTTTTCCAAAGAAGACACAGATGGCCAATGGGTATATGAAAAGGGGCTCAAGCTCACTGATCGACAGGAAATGTGAATCTAACCACAAACAGTTACCACCTCCTACCTACCAAGATGATGTTGTAAGAAGACAAGAGATAACAAGTGTTGGTGGAGAAAAGGGGATCCCTATACAGTGTTTGGAATGTAAACTGGTGCAGCCACTCTGAAAAACAGTAGAAAGATTCCTCAAAAATTAAACCTAGGCCTACCATACCATCTAGCAATCTCACCTCTGGGAATATATCCAAAGGAAATAAAAGCAATTTTTCAGAGCAATATCTGAACTCCCATGATCGTTGCAGCATTATTATTCACAAGATACGGAGACAACCTGCCGTCCTGAGATGGATGAATGAATGAAGTTGTGATACACGCATATGTGTGTATATGACAGAATATTATTCAGCCATGCAAAAGAAGGAAATCCGCTGGAGACAACACAGATGAACCTGGAGACATTAAGCTCAGTGAAATAAGCCAGAGGCAGACAAACTCTGTATGATTTCATGTGCATGTGGAATCTAAAAAATCCCAGACTCATAGAAGCAGAGCGTAGAATGGCATGTTGCTAGAAGTGGGATAGGGGTGATGACGTGCTGTTGGTCGAAGGGCAGAACCTTTCAGTCATAGATGGGTAAGTGCTGGTGATCTAATTTATAGCGGTGACTACAGTTACCATATCTTTGAAACTGGTGAAGAAAATAGATCTCAAATGTTCATACCACCCCCCTCAACACAAATGGATCATGATGATGTGAATGATGAGTTAGCCTAACCGTGCTGCTCATTTCGCAATATAACATATGTCAAATCATCACTTTGAACACCTCAAGTATGCGCACTTTCTATTGGTCAATTACACCTCACTAAAGCTGAGGGAAAAGAAAAGGAGTAAGACCGGAGATGATGCCCCAGGGTCCTCCCACCCAAGCATTCCATGACGTTATCATGGCCACTACACTCGGCAGCTGTGCAGACTCTAACGGTTTCCCTCTCAGTTATACTGGCCTTGTGTTTCCGGCAAGAACGGTCATTTATTTAGCACCAGACTTAGACCAGGTGCTGGGCGGGGGGCCTCAGATATGTCTCCTTAAGATGTTAGTCAGTCGCCTTGAAGCACAGGGGCTTTTGTCCTTGGCCAAAAATGTCATGAGGAGTTTGCAGAAAGAGTATCTGGACAACACTTTACCGCGATGGATGAAAAGCCATCACATACCCCGAAATGGGGCTATGCCTCTCTAGTTTTTAGGGTAAAACCCAAACCAGGTTGGCTATTTTCAAAGCACCAGCAACACTCTCTACTGTTCCTATTTCTCAGGCTTTGATGGATTTGTCCTTCATACTTACAACAGACACACACTGCAGTCTCGCAGGAAAGCGGATATCTCATGTCTCCTGTTATATCCAGCCATCCTTCTATGTAGCCATCCCCTGTCAGCTTACAGAGCCCCTCTAGAGGAAGGATTCAGATGGGATTCATCCAGAATCGGCCTTTCTTTCTTCCAGGAGCATGCAGACGTCTGTCCCCGGTGCTAAGGTGCAGAGTGGGGGGTGGGGGGACTTTGCGGGTGGAAGGGGGTTACAGAGGGACCTCACCAGAGGTGAAGGAGGCAGAGGAAAGAACAGAGACTTTAGAGTCAGTTGGGTTTGGATTCTGGCCCCAGCACTTAGCATCCCCTGAGACCTGCCATTATCAGAAAGATGTGATTAAATTTGGCAACATAAATCCTTTAATCTCTCTCTATCCAATTTTTCATGGAATTTTTACTCACTCTCTTACCGGGTACAAATAAGTAACACGATTAAGTGAATCTAAAGCCTGAACATATTTTTAAAATATTTCTTAACATGTTCAAAATATTTTAAAATATATTTAAAATATTTTCAGGAAGAGTATATTTTAAAAGCTTGCAAAGTAAATCCATTCTCCCATTCAAAGAAAATGTTTAAACTATCCTCTCATTATCAGAAGAATGCTCGAATTTTATCATTGAATTATGGACTTCAAACCATTTTTGAAAGTTACAGAGAAAGAGTTTAAGACCAAGCATACAGGGGAAAACAAACACAGTTTCAAAGAAAAAATTTTTAATTCAGGTAATAAAAGTTCAAAGACAGTGTGTCTTTTTCTGATGTTGCTGTACCGTTTCAACTTCACATTCTGTGATTAGTTTTTGCTTCGCCTTATTGAACCAGCTGAAAGTTTCACGTTACTGATCGTGGTTTATGGAGGTGGAAAGGCTACCTGGATGTGAGACGTTAATTAACATGGGAAGAGCTAGGGTGTTTCTCCTTCCCCCACTTAACCTGCACCCCATCACCTCCTCCTTCCTCTCAGCCAGTTCCAAACGGAAAAAGGAAGAAGAGGTGGATCTTAACTTTCTTCAAGACCATGAATATCTGATAAAACCTATGGATTCTGTGTCCCCCACCCATGTGCGTCCAACACCATGTGTCATATAATTCCCAGGGGTTCCAGAGCTTTGGAGGGCAGTCCTGGGTAGAGGCAACTGCAACTGGTTCCATCGTCTTCCCAGGATCTGTCCCCAGTCACTCCACATCCTCCGTTTTTCTTTTTTGGGGTTGTTGTTATTTAGTGACATGTTATTTAGCCGGCCAGGCTCCTCTGTCCATGGGATTTTCCAGGCAAGAATACTGGAGTGGGTTGCCATTTCCTTCTCCAGGAGATCTTCCTGACCCAGAGATTGAACCCAGGTCTCCTGCACGGCAGGCAGATTCTTTACCAGCTGAGCCACCAGGGAAGCACTTAGTGACATTTAGAATATAATATATTATTCTAAATGTTTATTAATATTTATTAATTTTATTTGTAAACAAATTTAATTTGTAAATAAATTTATTTACAAACAAAAGATGTATTAATATTCTCCTTATAGCATGCGTGCCACCATAATTGAGCACTGCTGTTAATGTCATTGCGGGTCTTGGTTGGAGCAAAATAGTTTTAAGGGTTCAAAAAAAAAAAGGCAGTTTATCTGAACAATATACATGGCTCCACAAGCCATGCAACATCTACACACCCTCTTCTCAGAATAACATATTCTAAAGAGCTACAGTGTGAGGAAATTCGCCGGTGGCTCAGCTGTTAAGACATCAAGCGTCCATGGCTGGGGGCAGGGGTTTAATCTGTGGTCATTGGGATTTTCCACTTGGGGCAGCAAAAAAAGAGGCTAGCACCTTAAAAAGCTAGTGTGTCAGGAAATTGACAGGCTTCAGAGACTAATTGTTGGCTTCCTTTTTGGATTTTATCC
>SJYF01000930.1:2779605-2800428 GCA_006410515.1 Procapra przewalskii
CACTGGGATATCCATCTTGGGCGGCTTGAACGTTGCTGGCTCCTCTGCCCTTCGGGTGGCTTGTCCACGCATCACTTCCATTGGAGAAGGCTTCTGAGCTCCTTTGTAGGCTTGGATGGCAAAGCCTCCTGACTCAGACTTCTGGAGGGATCTTGGTCCAAAGAGGCTCCATTTATCGGCCGAGCTTCTGTCTTTATCCCCACTCCAAGAATCCATGGTGCTAAGACTGGGGCCAGGTAAGGCTGTGGCAGAACCAGAAGTGAACCACCCTCTGCTCTTCTGCTTAGGGGAGGCCTGGGGGCTGCTGCTCGGGGTGGACTGCGTGGATGCCGGCTGCCTCTCCTCTCTTGCTGTCTCTCCACTCTGGAGCTTTAGTTTCTTACTGAAGGGGCTTCCCAGGTGGCTGCCCGCCAGCACAGGAGAGGTGGGTTCAATCCCTGGCTCGGGAAGATGCTCTGGAGAAAGTGGAGCGCTTCCGCCACTCGAAGGTACTTGGTCTCCTCAGTGGTGAGGCCCTTGTGGGGGGTGTAGCCGGCATCTCGCAGCCCCGCCTGTTGCTCAAAACGCTGAATGCTCTCCTGGGTCTGTTTTGTGATCAAAGAGCTCATGATGACATGGGTCGCTTTGGCCTTCACCACAGGGGCCTTCTCTGCACTGTCAGTGGCCGGCGGCGGGGCCAGGGCGCGCGGGGAGACGCTGGGCTCTCCCTCCTCCACCTGCTTGGCGAGGTGCTGGTACTTGCGCTCTGGAATCACTGGCTTCCAGGGGATGCTGCCCATGTCCGATGGAGGAGGAGTCATGGGTGTAGGGTCCTCGAGGGCATCATCATAGCTGAATGCCCGGCGGTACATCCCAATGGGCAGGGACATCTTGCCTAGAGGCCCACTAGGCTCAAGAGCAGGCACTTCTGGTTGTCTCGAAGCCATTGAAAGACTGGGATCCAGACGCTTTTCCTACACAGATTTTGAGCTGAGTTTCCCCGCCACCAGAGAGATGATGCGACGATTATGCCGACAGACAGCTATTAATGAGGAACATTGTCCAGCTGCTGCAAATTAGCAAAACTGCTCAGGAAGAGTCCATCCATTCCAGAGGTTCTTTCCGTGCGCCACCGCCGCGCAGCTGCCTGCGGCCCGGGACTAAAGAGGCTCCAAAGTCCCACGTCTCTCGAAAGGTTGTTGCGCAGTCCGGATCCCAGCCATGGTGTGAGCGGCGCTGTGCCTGTGGCGACACAGAAAGTCCCAGACGCCAACCTGGGAGGGAGACCATCTTTTAAGCTTTTAAAGTTGATGGGTGATCTGAGAAAAGAAGAAACCTATATTACACTCTGTTTTTTTTTTTTTTTTAAAGATGAGTTTCTTTTAAGGAAACAAAACTGGAAGACATTTGAAAATCCTGATCCGATATTCTTCAGCTGTTCATATCTTGGCTAACAGAGACAGAAAGACAGAGGACAGCCTGTGCGGAATCCACCTGCTGCATTCCACAGGGTTCTTGAGGGAAATGTATGGTGGCGGGGAGAAAATGCTGACTATTTTTAAAAGCGCGCAGATATCTACCTTTCTACTGGTTTTTAATTTAATTTTTACTTAGAGTTAATGTACAATGTTGTGTTAGTTTCAGGTATACAGCTAAGTGATCTCATTATACATACACGTATAATCCATTCTTTTTAAAGAATGGACCATAAAGAAGGCTGAGCGCCAAGGAATTGATGCTTCCAAATTGTGGTGCTGAAGAAAACTCCTGAGAGTCCCTTGGGCTACAAGGACCAGTCAGTCCGAAAGGAAAAACCAGTCAATCCTAAAGGAAATCAGCCCTGAATATTCACTGGAAGGACTGATGCCAAAGCTGAAGCTACAATTCTTTGGGCACCTGATGTCAAGAGTCGACTTATCGGAAAAGACCCTGATGCTGGGAAAGATTGAAGGCAGAAGGAAAAGGGAGTGGCAGAGGATGAGACGGTTGGATGGCATGGCCGACTTGATGGTCATGAATCTGAGCAAACTTCAGGAGACAGTGGAGAACAGAAGAGCCTGGCGTGCTGCAGTCTGTGGGGCCGCAAAGAGTCAGACATGATTTAGTGACTGAACAACAAACTGTAGGTTTGTTTGCTATGTCTGAGAGTCTACTTCTGTTCTGTAACTAACTTCAGTTGTGTCATTTATTTTTAGATTCCACATGTGAGATATCATGTTATATTTGTCTCTGTCTGACTTACTTCACTTAGTATGATCATCTCTAAGTCCATCCATGTTGCAGCAAGTGGCGTTATTATTCTTTTTCTATGGCTGAGTAAAAACATTTACTGTTTTTAAGCCTGCTGCTCTAGGCAAGGGCTGCCACACAAATACCTTTAGAGCCAAGAGGCAAAGGGCCGGAGGACTGACCTGTCCTGGCCCTGCCAGGCTGCACACCATCCTCCTTGGCCCTGTCGCTTGGGTCACATGGAATGAAGTTGTCAGCACTTCTGATTGTTCAAGAGAAACACCACATGCCAATTCTATATGATCACTCTTGATTTTTAATTTGGACACATTAAACATGTAAAATAGTTTCTGGCCCCACAAAACATACCTGCTGGGCAGAATCAGATGTAACCCTCGATTTCTTCACTTCTGCTCTTGGGGGAAGCAGAGTGTCTGCCAAGGGGAGGTTTGCTGATTCACTCAAGAAATCACAGCTGGATTGCAGTGCTGAGCCAGGCTGCACTGCCTGGCTGCTCTTTGTAACTAAGTAAGATAAAAGCTTGACTTCTGTGAAGTTTGGGAGCCAAGAAACAAAAAGAAAAGCTCTTGGAAGTGAGCATGAAAGCAGATTTCAGTACCTGAGGAGAGGAAGGTGCTGAGAAACTGGTGGTGATAAGACAGCTGCAGACTTACTCTGTGTGTAGTGAGTAGGCCTGTTGTGTGTGTTGTGCATGTTTGGTGTGTGTGCAGTGTGTTGTGCGTGTGTGGTATGAGTGTGTGTGTATATAGTGTGTGAATATGTGTATGTGTGTTGCGTGTATGTATTATTTGTGCAGTGTGTGTGTGTGGTGTGTGTGCAGTGTGTTGTATGTGTGTGGTATGAGTGTGTGTATATAGTGTGTGAATGTGTGTATGTATTATATGCATGGTGTGTGTGTAGTGTGTATGTGTGGCGTGTGGTTGCATGTGTGTTGCGGGTGTGGTATGATGTGTTTGCAGCGTGTGTATGTGTATATAAGTAGCATGTGGTGTGTTATGTGTGGGGTATGGATGTGTGGTTGCATGTGTGATGTGTTTGTAGTGTGTGTATGTGTATATATGTAGCACATGGTGTGTGTGTGTGGTGTGTGTGTGTGTATGTATTATACGCACGGTGTGTGTGTATGTGCAGTGTGTGGCTGCATGTGTGTTGCAGGTGTGGTGTGGTGTGTTTGCAGTGTGTGTATGTGTATATATGTAGCATGTGGTGTGTGTATGTGTGTGTGCGTGCTGTGTGCTTGCATGTGTGTTGTGTGTGTGGTGTGGTGTGCTGTGTTTGCAGTGTGTATGTGTATATATATAGCATGTGGTGTGTGTATGGGTGCTGTGTGTGTGTATGTGTCGTGTTATTGTGTGTATATAGTGTGTGAATATGTGTATTATATGTGCGGTGTGTGTGTGGTATGTGCTTGCATGTGTGATGTGTTTGTAGTGTGTGTGTGTGTATATGTAGCATGTGGTGTGTATGTGTGGGGTGTGTCTGAGAGTATTATATGCACAGTGTGTGTGTAGTATATGCAGTGTGTGGTTGCATGTGTGTTGCATGTGTGGTGTGTTTGTAGTGTGTGCATGTGTATATGTGTAGCATGTGGTATGTGTATGGGTGGGGTGTGTGTATGTGTGGTATGTTGCTGGTGTGGTATGGTGTCTTTGCAGTGTGTGTGTGTGTATATGTGTAGCATGTGGTGTGTGTATGGGCGGTGTGTGTGTGTGTGGTGTGGTGTTTGCAGTGTGTGTGTGTGTGTGTGTATGTGTAGCATGTGGTGTGTGTATGGGTGGTGTATGTGTGTATGTGTGGTGTGGTGAGTTTGCAGTGTGTGTGTGGATACATGTAGCATGTGTGTATGTGTGTGGGGTGTGTGTGTGTGGCATGGTGTGTTTGCAGTGTGTATGTATATGTGTAGCATGTGGTGTGTATGTGTGTGGGGTGTGTGTGTGTGGTATGGTGTGTTTGCAGTGTGTATGTATATGTGCAGCATGTGGTGTGCATGTGTGTGGGGTGTGTGTGTGTGGTATGGTGTGTTTGCAGTGTGTATGTATATGTGTAGCATGTGGTGTGTGTGTGTGGTTGCATGTGTGTTGCATGTGTGGTGTGTTTGTAGTGTGTGCATGTGTATATGTGTAGCATGTGGTATGTGTATGGGTGGGGTGTGTGTATGTGTGGTATTACTATGTGTGTGTACATGCGGCATGCGCTTGCTGCCACAGCCTTGTTACCATGAACCGAGAGAGCCTGTTTCACCCAGGCATTGCAGTAATGACACCGGGAGAGTAAAAGCCAGAGTGGCCTCCTTGAGAAGCTAAAGAAGTTTTGAAAGAAAGTGTTATTATTAGGAAGTGCCTGCAATGCAGGGGACCTGGGTTTGATCCCAGGGTTGGGAAGATGCCCTGGAGGAGGGCATGGCAACCCACTGCTGTATTCTTGCCTGGAGAATCCCAGGGACAGAGGAGCCTGGCGGGCCACAGTCCATGGGGTCGCACAGAGTTGGACACGACTGAGTGGCTGAGCACGCACATACCAGAATGCGAGTGTGTACGAAAAAGGAGAATAAAGGCTTCAGTTAACTCATTTACTCTGGAGAGCGACATGTTGATCACGGGACCTTTAAAGGAGGCATCTTTATTCGTCTTTCAGAGGCTGCAGATACCAGGCTTCCCCTGCCACCTACTGGTTGTTAGTTGCAATTTAAAGAAAAATCTGACTGTAAAGAGAAGCATCACAAACACTAGCGAGCCAGCTTTTGAAGCAAAATACCATCAGCAAACCTGAAACCTCCGGCCTCCCCCGCCAGACTGCATCCCCCTTCTCTTTAAAATTCATTAGCTTGATTCATATGCATGCCATCCTAACGCACTTTATAGTGCACGCACACGCACACACACATACAAGTGATGTTGGTGTTTTGCATGTTTTTACAGTGCACAAAAATATCCAGGGTCACACGGAGTCGGACACAAGCGAAGCATCTCAGCACGCACGCACGTCTCCTGTAGACAGCCTATGAAAGTGAAATGTTCGTCGCTCAATTGTGTCTGACTCTTTGCGACTCCGTGGACTATATTGTCCACCATGCCCTCTTCCAGGGGATCTTCCTGACCCAGGGATCGAACCTGGGTCTCATGCACTGCAGGCAGACTACCGTCTGAGCCACTAGGGACAGCTTAGTTTTCTTATCCACTCTGACAATCTCTGCCTCTTGGCTGGGTTGTTTAATCCATTCATTCACATTAAATTCTATTATTGATGTGGCTGGTTGGTTTTTTTTTTTTGGTCTAGCGTTTTGCTTTTTGTTCTCTCTCTGTCTCACGCCTTATTTCTCTTGTCTCTTTCTGAAGTGCTTGCTGTGCATATATTGGTCTAACAGTTCTCATCTCACAGGTCTCCTAGGCTCTGTTCACGTTCCCTCAGTCTTTTCTCTTTGTCTTCTTCAGACTTGGTCATCTCAACTGTCCTAGCTTCATGCTTGCTGAATCTTTCTCTAGCCTACTTAAATCTGCCTTAACTTCCCTAGTGAATTTTTCATTTCTCTTATTGTATGTCTCAGCTACAGACTTTGTGTTTGGTTTCTTTGAAGGTTTTCTGCTGCTGCTAAGTCACTTCAGACGTGTCTGACTCTGCAGCCCCAAAGGTGGCAGCCCACCAGGCTTCCCTATCCCTGGGATTTTCCAGGCAAGAACACTGGAGTGGGTTGCTGTTTCCTTCTCTAATGCATGAAAGTGAAAAGTGAAAGCGAAGTTGCTCAGTCGTATCCGACTCTTAGCGACCCCATGGACTGCAGCCCACCAGGCTCCTCCGCCCATGGGATTCCCCAGGCAAGAGGACTGGAGTGGGGTGCCATCGCCTTCTCCATGAAGGTTTTCTATCTCCTGACATTTCCCATTTTTCTCAGACATAGTTTCCTTACTTTCTTCATACCTTCGTTTCTAGTTCTTGAGCACTTTTAACACAGCTGTAAAGTCTTTGTCTGGTAGCTTAGCTTTCTTGTCCTTCTCAGGGAGAGTTATGTAGGGTTGTTTTTTCCTTTGCTTGGAATGCCCTTGTTTTCTCTTTTTGGCTTTCCAGGTGGTACTAATGGTAAAGAGTCCACCTGCCTTTGCAGGAGACGCAAGAGAAGCAGTTTGATCTTTGGATTGCGAAGATCCCCTGGAGAAGGGCATAGCAACCCATTCCAGCATTCTTGCCTGGAGAATCCCATGGACAGCGAAGCCTGGTGGGCTACAACCCATGGGCTGCAGAGTTGGACATGACTGAGTGAACATCCATGTTGCTGCAAATGGCATCACTTCATTGCATTGACTTTTTTAAATGATTTTTTTGTTGTTGAAAACTGGACATTTGAATCTAATGATGTGGTAACTATGAGAATCGGATTCTGCTGACAAAATCTTGGCTCTCCATGCACCAATGCTGAACAGAAATGCGGAGACAGAGTTACAGAGAAGAAAGAGTGATCACAGTAGGGATCACAGTAGGCTAGAGCCCCAAGAACTGTGAGAACTCTCTGAAGAATAGGGAGCTTATATAGTCAGTCCAGTTCAGTTCAATTCAGTCGCTCAGTCATGTCTGACTCTTTGCGACCCCATGGACTGCAGCACGCCAGGCCTCCCTGTCCATCACCAACTCCTAGAGTTTACTCAAACTCATGTCCATTGAGTTGGTGATGCCATCCAACCATCTCATCCACTGTCGTCCCCTTCTCCTCCTGCCTTCAATCTTTCCTAGCATCAGGGGCATTTCCAAGGAGTCAGTTCTTCACATCAGGTGGCCAAATCAGGTGGAGTTTCAGCTTCAGCATCAGTCCTTCCAGTGAATATTCAGGACTGATTTCCTTTAGGATGGACTGGTTGGATCTCCTTGCAGTCCAAGGGACTCTCAAGAGTCTTCTCCAACACAATTCAAAAGCATCAATTCTTCGGCGCTCAGCTTTCTTTATAGTCTAACTCTCATATTCACACGTGACTACTGGAAAAACCATAGCTTTGACTAGATGGACCTTTGTTGGTAAAGTAATGTCTCTGCTTTTAAATATGCTGTCTAGGTTGGTCATAGCTTTTCTTCCAAGGAGCAAGTGTCTTTTGATTGCTTGGCTGCACTTACCATCTGCAGCGATTTTGGAGCCCCCCCCCGCAAAATGAAGTCTGTCACTGTTTTCACTGTTTCCCCAACTATTTCCCATGAAGTGATGGGACCAGATGCTATGATCTTAGTTTTCTGAATGTTGAGCTTTAAGCCAACTTTTTCACTCTCCTCTTTCACTTTCATCAAGAGGCCCTTTAGTTCTTCTTCACTTTCTGCCATAAGGGGGGTGTCACCTGCATATCTGAGGTTATTGATATTTCTCCTGGCAATCTTGATTCCAGCTTGTGCTTCATCCAGCCTGGGATTTCCCATGATGTACTCTGATGTAAGTTAAATAAGCAGGGTGACAATATATAAAGGTGACATACTCCTTTTCCTGTTTGGAACCAGTCTGTTGTTCCATGTCCAGTTCTAACCATTGCTTTTTGGCCTGCATACAGATTTCTCAAGAGGCAGGTCAGGTGGTCTAGTATTCCCATCTTTTTAAGAATTTTTCAGTTTGTTGTGATTCACACAGTCAAAGGCTTTGGCATAGTCAATAAAGCAGACGTTTTTCTGGAACTCTCTTGCTTTTTTGATGATCCAAAGGATGTTGGCAATTTGATCTCTGGTTCCTCTGCCTTTTCTAAATCCAGCTTGAACATCTGGAATTTCATGCTTCATGTACTGTTGAAGCCTGGCTTGGAGAATTTTGAGCATTACTTTGCTAGCATGTGAGATGAGTGCAATTGTGTGGTAGTTTGAGCATTCTTTGACATTGCCTTTCTTTGGGATGGGAATGAAAACTGACCTTTTCCAATCCTGTGGCCATTGCAGAGTTTTCCAGATTTGCTGGCATATTGAGCACAGCACTTTCACAGCATCATCTTTGAAACAGCTCAACTGGAATTCCATCACTGCCACTAGCTTTTTTCGTAGTGATGCTTCTTCCTAAGGCCCACTTGACTCCTCATTCCAGGATGTCTGGCTATAGATGAATGATCATACCATTGTGGTTATCTGGGTCATGAAGATCTTTTTTGTATATTTCTTCTGTGTATTCTTGCCACCTCTTAATTTCTTCTGCTTCTGTTAGGTCCATACAATTTCTGTCCTTTATAGTGCCCATCTTTGCATGAAATGTTCCCTTGGTATCTCTAATTTCCTTGAAGAGATCTCTAGTCTTTCCCATTCTATTGTTTTCCTCTATTTCTTTGCATTGATCACTTCTCATCTCTCCTTGCTATTCTTTGGAACTCTGCATTCAAATAGGCATATCTTTTCTTTTCTCCTTCACTTTTCGCTTCTCTTCTTTTCTCAGCTATTTGTAAGGCCTCCTCAGACAACCAATTTGCCTTTTTTGCATATCTTTTTCTTGGGGATGGGCTTGATCACTGCCTCCTGTACAATGTCACAGAGTGGTCAATTGTTCTTCAGGCACTCTATATCAGATCTAATCCCTTGAATCTATTTATCACTTCCACTGTATAAAGGATTTGATTTAGGTCATACCTGAATGGTCTAGTGGTTTTCCCAACTTTCTTCAGTTCAAGTCTGAATTTTGCAGTAAGGAGTTCATGATCTGAGACTCAGTCAGCTCCCAGTCTTGTTTTTTGCTGACTGTATACAGCTTCTCCATCTTTGGCTGCAAATAATACAATCAATCTAGTTTTGGTATTGAACATGGGGTGATGTCCATGTGTACCATCTTCTCTTGTGTTGTTGGAAGAGGGTGTTGCTATGACCAGTGCATTCTCTCGGCAAAACTCTGTTAGCCTTTGTCCTGCTTCATTCAGGTCTTCTAATTTCGATGGGCTTCTCTAGAATCCGCCTGCAATGCAGGAGACCCCGGTTCTATACCTGGGATAAGAAGATCCGCTGGAGAAGGGGAAAAGTACTCTGGCCTGGAGAATTCCACGGACCATACAGTCCACGGGGTTGCAAAGAGTCGGACCCGACTGAGCGGCTTTCACTCCTCTGGTCCCTTTAATCCTGCCTCAGGTGGTTTCCCGGCTGTCAGCTCCTTCCATCAGCAACTGTTCAAACCTGCTCTTCGGAGCTCAAAGAAGGTTGCGGAGGCTGAAGTCTTGGCTACAAGAAATGGGGGACAAAAAGACCTCCATGTCTGGAAGCCCCACAGGGCCCTGTACAGCACCAATTGTACTCTCTCCTCAGGGTTTGTGGTTTTTGTTTTTTATTGTTGTAGGCGGTCTTCTAAGGATCTGCCAAGGATTAGCATGATGTGTAAACCTAAGGTCTTTTCAGGTCTTTTCCGAACCTGAACCTTTCCCTGGGTATGCATAGTGACTTTCTGATTTCACTGTATGTGAGGTTGCTTGGTGGCTCAGAGGTTAAAGCGTCTGCCTGCAATGCAGGAGACCTGGATTCGATCCCTGGGTCGGGAAGATCCCCTGGAGAAGGGAATGGCAACCCACTCCAGTATTCTTGCCTGGAGAATCCCATGGACAGAGGAGCCTGGTGGGCTACAGTCCACAGGGTCACAAAGTCGGACACGACTGAGTGACTTCACTTCACTTGGAGGTTGCTTTTGAGTGCCTTAGTCTTAAAATGAAGTGGGGGGAAGGCACCAGTCCTTTAAATCCTCTGAAGGCACGTCCACCAGAGCACTGAGGTGTGTGCACCAATGGCTGCCCACTTCTGTTCCTGCACCTTTGTGATCAGAAGCAGCAATCAGCGGTCAGAACAGACTTCCGACATTTCGAGCAAAGGATCCTTCTTGCCCACCTTGGCTCTCACGAGCTCTTTGCAAGTTCTCGTGCAGCTCCTCCACCACCTGCACGGGCTGGGGGAGTGACACGGGTAGTCCTCACTGAAGTTGAAATTGACCAAAATGAACCACCGTTTACCATCCAAGCCTTCCTCTGGAAGTTACGGGCCTTTATCAGATTCCAGAGTTCCGATCGCTTATAGCAGAGTCTGCTAGGACTATAGTTGCTTTGGTTGGGAGACTGAGTCTTGGTTCTGCTTACTCTACCATCTTCCCAGAAAGCTCTTCCTTCATTTTTGAAAGACAGTTTTGCTACATCATGTAGTTACATAATTACATTCTTGGTTAAAAGTTTTTAAAATTAATTTTTAGTGGAATATAATTGCTTTACAATGTTGTGTTAGCTTCTACTGTACAGGTTTTTTCTTCCACCTCTGTCTCCTGGCCTTTATCTTTTCTAATGAGAACTTAGCTGTTAATCTTACTGGTGTTCCTTTGTATATAAGTCATTTTTCTCTTGCTGCTTTCTAATTTTTCTCTTTGGTTTTGATCCTCATTTTTACTATGATGTGTCTGGGTGTCGACCTCTGTGCTATTCTAATGGTATTTGTTGACCTTCTCGTGTGTGTGAAAGAAAGCATTGCTCAGTCGTGTCCGACTCTTTGCAACCCCGTGGACTGTAGCCCACCAGGCTCCTCTGTCCATGGAGTTCTCCAGTAAGAATACTGGAGTGGGTTGCCATTTCCTCCTCCAGGGAGTATTTCCTATCCAAGGATCGAACAGGGGTCTCCTGCATTGCTTATGCATCACCAGGTAGATTAGTGTTTTTCCTCAAATCTGGGAAATTTTCAGCCAGTATTTCTTCAAATACTCTTTGTTCCTGTCTCTCTAGTGACGTCTCTGGTTTTACTCCTTAGGGCACACAGTCAGGTGGGGTGACAGATTTTAACTGATCTTTAACAATTTCCCAATCTGTTCAAAGATCTGCCTCTTGGTGGCATTCTCAGAAATCGTCTCCAGCTGTCTGCAGACTGCTTTGTTTTTGATGATGGCCTGGGGCATGAATTACTCTGCGATTGGGTCCAGTTAAATTTGGGCTCCTTTGCAGAGCTGCAGAGGCAGTGTATAAGGCCAGTCTTGTTTATTAGGATGCCAGGAGGGCTCTTCCTACCTGGCACTTTGCCTGCCTCTCACTGGTACAACTTGGCTCACTGCCCTTTTGGTGCTACCAGGCTCCTAGCTGCTAACCACCAGGTCCTCCGTTCTTGAGAGCACCCTGAGGCTTGGACTCCGCCCCCCCCCCCCAACTCCTCCAAATAAAAGTTTCCTTTGGGCAGAGCTTCAGAGTGCTCACAGCCTGCCACATCAGTGGCAAAAGACACCTGAATCGCTGTTCTGGAGCTGGCAAGTGGTCCCACGGCTTGCTTCTCTGGGACTGATATGCCTGCGTCAGGAGTAGAGCTGTTTGACTTGCCTCTCCTGGCATGGAAACTTCGCCCTTTGGAAGGGCATCAGGGTCCCGGGATTCTTGGCCTGCTACACCTGGGGACCTGGGGTGGAGCCTCCATCCTGTAAATGGGAGCTGGGTGGAGGAGGGGAGTCCTGATCTCTTGGCTGTAATTACCTGGAGTTTATTTAGCCTTTGATACACTAGAGGGTCCTAAGAAATACTGGCAGCCTCCACTCCTGGGAGACACATACTGTAGGCCACAATTGGGAACAGCTTGGAGAGGAGACATAAATGCCACAGTCTTGACTTTCTTATGAGAGTCAATGTTCCCGAAGGTTCATGTGCTGTATGCCCTTAGGACAACAGGCAGACTATTAAACGGTTGTTTTTCTCCACTTATGGTAGTTATGGTGGGGAGGTGAGAGCTCCTTAGAGTCATTCCAAAAATCATTTCCTACTGATCATTAATACTGTAGCTTCTCTCACCAAAAATAGTTTAAAAAATCAAAGTTTATTCCTATCCCTTATGACATTAAAAAAATGAAATTATGATCATCTTAAAGCTCAAACTTCTATGAATTTGGTAATGAATAAAAATTCTGAAGGTTCTGGGAGTTAAAAAAATATTTTTCAGGAGAAAACTGAGTAAAACAAAGCCACATCCAAGGTAAAAATAATATATCAAGACATGGAATTGAAAGAGAGTATTATTACTTCAAGCAAATTATTGTTATTTTAAGGACAAACTTACTATTCTTTTTTTCTTGTGTGCAAATCCCTGTTTGCTTTGATATTTTTTCTTTCACATCAAGGACTGTATTTTTAATACACAATCATAGAAAAAATGACGCCCAGAAACACTAGTTACCATATCAAGAGCAATACTTCTTCTCTCAGTGGCATCAGATTCACATGGTCCCCAATACCAGAAGAGTAATGACCAAACAGGCAAAACTATTCTGTCTCCTTTAAATGCTATTCATGGTCAGCCTTTTAAGAGTGTGGAACACAACTGCAAGCTTTCCTTCTATAGATCAAGGGGACTTTCATATATTAAGGGTCATGACTGACTTTATAAAAGCCATAGGTTTGGGTATGTGTGTGTACGTAATTTTTTAAATAACTAAAGATGATCAGAAAATAGGACTCTGATCTTCAAAACAACAACAACAACAAAACCCGTGTCAAGTGGCACTTGCATCCGCCTTCAGCACTATGGCTATCCCGTCTAAGAAAGGGGTCACACAAATCATAGTTGAAAGAGAAAGCCTCCTGTATGTAGGTCTCCAAGTCAAAAGTTTTGCTAGTTGACTTTAGACACCAGTGTTTCTTAACTGCAATGACAGAATTATTTTTAGCACATGTAACAGGCACACAATAAACATTTAAATTATTTTACAAAATTTTAAAACTTCTTTAATTTGGAATTTGATAGTTCAAACTATGCAGCAGTTCAAAGTGAAGTTTATAGTTGCGTTATAAACAAGTATTTTTAAAAGTGGCAACAAATGCTACTCTATTCCAGAAATTCATTTCAGAGGATCTAAACAGCACTGCTTACACATCAACGGTATACAGAGAACACATGTCCAGCTGTCAGGGATAGCTCACAAGGGGATTCTGCAGGGTTTGGAGGTGATGCAGGCATTCAGTCATCTCTAGCGCCCTTCTAATTCTAAAATTCTACAGTTCTCCTAGTAGTTCTAATCAGGAAAAAGTTATTTCTTCTATTACTGCCAGATTATATCATTCATAGATGGAAACTTCAGGATGTTACTATCTGTGCTTAAAAAAAACGTCATCTTTCATACTCTGATGAAACTCACAGGAGTCTTCTCCCCACTTGTTCCAGATGGAGACCTTGCCCTGCTGTTTCTGACCGTGTGTCACTGTGATTGAACAGGACCTATTTTAGCCTGAATGTTCTCCTTCTCTTGGCAATGTCATAAACACGACAACAGACAAAATGAATTTTTAAAACATTTCAACAAACATTACATTTCAAATTCAGAAATAAGCACCTGTACTTCAAATTCTGTGTTAAACATAGTAAGTGATCTAAATGCAAATAGTTGGTACACATGCTGGTGCTCAGTTCTCTCTAATTAGGGAGGTCTGTCCCATGGAAAAAAGTAGCTTCATGTTATTTCATAATACTAAGATGCTAACTGATTCTGACGGTCACTTATACAATTAATGTTGGACTCCTGGTTCTGATCACACACACACACACACACACACACACACATTTCTTTTACATCCATGACAGTTTAGTTTTCACATATATATTTTGTAAAATATTTACCCACATATCCTCCAGGAATTGCTAGACAGATGAAATGTAAAAATAAACTACTTAAGAGACTTTGTAGCTTCCAAAAACAGTGATGAGACACATGAATAACTAGAAAAAGTCCTCTGATTCCTTAGAGTTAGTTCTAAGTGTTATCAGACAATAAAATTTCAAGTAGTCATAATTTTCTACTTTTGAAATACTGGTTCATAAAAAAAAAAAATCAAATCTCCATGAATCAAAGCACTGGCAAGATGGCAGTGAACTACACTGAGAAACAGGTCTACAAAAGACACTCCTGGACTGATGACTGCCAATCTTGAATACTGCCTTCAAAGGTCTGTGCAGCACTCTGAAATACAAAATAATTATAGCTGGAGTAGTTATTCTAAATCTAAGTAGGTAATTCCTATGGCAGTGCTTGTTTACTCAGAACTGTTTTCATTTCAAACATGCAAAATTTCTCACAAAGTCAGAGCACAACTCAGTCTGAACAGAAACCGCAGCATTTGAATCTCAATTTTGAGTAAAATAAGCATTACCTATTAGGATGCCTCCAAATACAAATCACTCATTTAGGCAAACAGGACGTGACTTCTCGCTTGTGGTAAAAGTGAAGAAATTGTCCTTTGTGTGATGTCTTGACAATCAATTCGTCAAGAGAGATTCCCACCTGATGCAACGAGTCACACTCTACCCACACGACACAGCTGGCAGAGACCTGGGTGCACACACACGTCCAGTGGGGACCAAACGCCCCTGACCTCAGAGCAGTCAGAGGAAAGGCGAGCCCAGGGTCAGCCCAGTGGCCGCTGCTCAGCTCACTGGTAACGACGTGCAGTCTGCTTACTGGAGAGTGTGTCTTCCCCTGGAGACACACTTCTAATTGTATAATGCTGGATGGGGCTGAGAAAGGAAAGGCCCCATTCTTCAAAAAATTCCTTCTTTAACATCATTTAACCATTATGATTAGGTATGGAATGACACAACTCACCAAGTTAACTCTGATAAGGGATTAAGGTAAATGAATCTGTCGACTTTACAAATAAGAATGTGTAAATATATATATTCTGAGACTTCATGTCCTATGCTTCTGATTTAAAACGTGATGAAGTTCTTTCAATAAACTGCACTAAATTTTTTTAACTTGAAACTTAAATCATCCTTACTGCACTGTTCTCATTCTCTTTACTTTTTATTTTCATATCATGTCTATAAATACTTGAATTGAAAAACAAAAATCCCCAATCTTGAAACCAACTGACACTGAAGCTCTGAGGTTAGTTTATCACTTTTAAAATATTTTGCTAAAATGTAAAAACCCTGAAATTACAAACAAAAAATTTACAGTTTTACAGTATATATCTAATTTATTCTTTTAAAAAAATATTCTGAATTGCTTTTGTACAATTTATCAAGTGTAATCTCTTTTCAAATGAAACTCCTCTCTAGGGTAGAAGAGGGTAGGTGGTATTGCCCCATGAAAAACCAATACAAATCTCACGCTTTCACGCGGGGACTTCAACTATCTCGAAGTAGTCATTGGGGAGAATGACGTAGCCCCTCTCGGAGGCGCCGTCCTTCTCCTTCTGGAAGTGCACCACCTCCTTCAGCCTCTCCAGCTGCCTCTCCTGTCGGCGGCACCGCTGCTGCGCGGTCTTGAGCTTCTTCCGGAGCTTCTCCACTTGCTGCTCCAGCTGGTGGATCCTCTTCCGCTGGTGCACGGTGTCCTCCACGGTGTAGTTGTGGTCGCAGAAGACGGAGAGGTTGTCGGGGGTCTGAAGAGGAGGCATGAGCAACCCGATCGCAGCATCGACCTGGGAGATGGGGGGCGTTAAAGGAGGCGGCGGGGGCTGTTCCTGAGGCTCCAGCAGATCTTCCTTCTGGAACAAAGACACAGAGCGTGTCTGAGCTTCATTATTAAAAGAAACACGTTAAAAGAACACACTAAATTCCGCACCTGTGCAATATATGAATGTTAGACTTAGTTCTGCCTCCTTGGCATAGAAACAGTCTAAAATGAAAAGAAGTTTTAATTTTCCTTTTTTACCTGAAGTAGAAATGGGATGCAAAAAAGACAAAATGATTAATCGGATCTAATTAAACACTAGCACTGAAAACTGAGGGGAAAAATGCTCTGAAAGTTAACTATGATCATAAAGGAAAATCAAAACTTATCAACATATAAGCAGGAACACCAGGATCCCCTGGTGGCTCAGACGGTAAAGCGTCTGCCTGCAATGCGGGAGACCTGGGTAGGGAAGAGCCTCTGGAGAAGGAAATGGCAATCCACTCCAGCACTCTTGGCTGGAAAATCCCATGGATGGAGGAGCCTGATAGGTTACAGTCCATGGGGTCACAAAGAGTTGGACATTGAGCGACTTCACTTTCACTTTCAAGCAGGAACATGGGGCTTTCCAGGTGGCGGTAGTGGTAAAGAACCTGCTTGCTTACACAGATGTAAGAGATGTGGGTTCAATCCCTGGGTCAGGAAGATCCCCTGGAGAAGGAAACTGCAACCCACTCCAGTACTCAGCTGCAGAATCCCATGGACAGAGGAGCCTGGTGGGCTACATAAACACACAAGCAGGAATACAGACTGATCTTAAAGTAAGTTAAAAGCTAGGCTGAGTGTCTTAGTGTGAGAATATTTAACTAAACACTCTGTATTTTTTTAAGTATTTTGCTGTGAACAGGGGTCATTTACAAGGGATAGGTTCCAGGAAACATTTATATTCTTAACACTACTGTGGCTTTTCCAGATTTTCCGCTGAACACATGAACTTTATGGAAAGAGACCCGCCCAGTACTTTACACGCCCCTCACCTTGTCGTGCGGCTCGGTACACAGAAATATCGTGGGGACAGCATCCTCTTTCAGCAGCTTGTTGTTGCACTCCCGCTTAAAGCAGTCCGGGGTAAAGTGCTCCGAGCAGATGCTGCTGTACTTGGTGGGCTTAAAGTTTTTCCTTCTGACAGCTGCCTCCCATTTCTTACAAAGACTGGGTCGAGTAAGAGGAAACCTAAGAAGATGAAATGATTCCGTTTTCTAGCCTTACTCAGAAACAAAAAGGCACACCCAGGCGTTCCTGCTTAGAAAAGAATTAGCTTACAACCACCGGTGTTCACACGCCCCGGGCGTTTGATTAATGCACCTGCTTCCACTAATCCTTTTTTGAGAGTTTTTCAGGGGTACCCTTAGCACCCTAGATGTTACAGATGTACTTGTTTGGACACAGAAAACAGGCTTGTGGTTGCCAAGGGGGAGGGGAATGGGGAAGAGTGGGACTCAGAGTTTGGGGTTACATATAGAAAAGGGATAAACAACAAGGTCCTATCATGTAGCACAGCGAACCATGGTCAAAATCCTGAGATAAACCCAAATGGAAAAGAACATGAAAAAAATGCTGAGCTATGTATGACTGAATCACTTTGGTGTACGGCAGAAACCAACGAAACGCTGTAAATCAACTATACCTAGATAAAGTAAACTTTTAAAAAATGGACTTGTTTTAAAATCCTGTAACTAAAGTGTGAAAAATAAGTCACCCCTCCTAGCATGGTTTTTTTTTTTTTTTAAAGCAGCATTTCTTATCGGAATCTTATTGATCACAGAGCAGTTATACGAATGTCAGATATAATGATGTATACAATCTAAATAGGTCAGGCTCATCAGGATTTACATTATGCAAAAACATACTTATTCAAAGGCAGCCACATGGACAGACGCACGCAGCTGGCAGAGCAGGTGATAGGAGGGTAGGTTCAAGGGCTCATGTGTTCTTCCCTCCTTTGCAGTAAATAACCTTCACAGACACAAGGGTAAACCATATAGCTCCACCATCCAGCTATCTCAGTCTTCAATGCTGAACTTTTTATACTGAAGACACTAAAGTTTTGGGTAAAATACACACGCTATAGACTGAATTTGTATTATTATTTTTTTAACCAGTAGTCCTCTGTGTACTGTAAAACAAAACTGCACGTTTATAACTATGTACTGAGACAAAGAAGCGTTTTGTTTTCTTGAGAATCATCTTGACAAATATGAATCAAATTGTAGCCAAATCATGATGATAAAGAAAAAAAGTATTCATTTTAATTTACCTCTTAATTGACTGGCCCAGATAAAGAAAAATACAAAGCTTTTAAACTTATTTTGATTTTATTTTTCCAGGTAAAAGATTCAGTGAGTTGGGGGGGGGGGATTGAAAAAAAAGCCAAAAAAGGGTGTTTCGACTCTGTGTCCTAGTTTCTCTACCAAGTGAGATACGCTCGAGCCTGACTCTGCTGTGGTTGTGGAGCCCTAATCTACCTTCAGGGTAGTCCCTTCTCTTTGCCCAGAACATCTGTTCCCACCACCATGTAGAAGCTGAGAAGACTCCTAGAATGTTCCTGCTGGAAGTGCCTCTAGAAGTAGACAAAGCAGCAACCGCTGGGAAACTCAACACCCAGGGCCTCCTGACCAAGGATTACAATGCAGCTTATTTCTGAGGTCAAGATCCTTCCCAAAACTGTTCTTTTAGATAAGGGATAAGATGCAGATCAGCCCTTCTTTTGGTCAAATCAATTATTTAACCGCAAGCAGAAACTCAGTATTTCTGAAACTTGTGAATGTTAACCAGTGCCAATGCAGGGTTTTCCTTATGTCTGGATTCTCTCAGCCACATCATTAGAAATGGGGAGGGGATGAGCTGAAAGTCTGTGATCGCGTCACCATCTCCAGACCTGTTCCTTCACTTTGGAAGTGCTAGAGGTCCACCCATTAGCTTTCAGAAATTCTAATAAATCAAGAGGCAACATTAGGAAGTGTTAAGTGTTCTATCTGTTTCTTAGAAGGGGAAAAAAAAAATCAACATCCTCGAGACCTCTCTATACCCTACACACTCTGATTTTTGTTCTCATATCAAATGTATAAAAATGCACCCACATTCCCTGTTAAACATGGAAGGTCCTTACTCCCCCCAAATTTAAGGTTTTGCTTTAGTAATTATTTACCTATAAATGTGTGGATGTGTGGATCACAACAAACTGTGGAAATTTTTCAAAGAGATGGGAATACCAGACCACCAGACTTTCCTGCCGCCAGAGAAACCTGTATGCAGGTCAAGAAGCAACAGTTAGAGCTGGACATGGAACAACTGACTGGTTCAAAACTGGAAAAAGAGTTATATTGTCACCCTGCTTATTTGACTTATACACAGAATACATCATGTGAAATGTCAGGCTGGATGAATCACAAGCTGCAATCAAGATTGCCAGGAGAAATTATCAACCTCAGATAATGCAGATAATACCACCCTAATGGCAGAACTTGAAGAGAAACTAAAGAGCCTCTTGAGGAAGGTGAAAGAGGAGAGTGAAAAAGCTGATTTAAAACAGCATTCAAAACTAAGATCATGGCATCTGGTCCCATCACTTCATGGCAAATAGATGAGGGGAAAAAAAATGGAAATCGTGGCAGATTTTATTTTCTTGGGCTCCAAAATCACTGTGGATGGTGACTGCAGGCACGAAATTAAAAGGTGTGAAAAAATAAATGCTTGCTCCCTGGAAGAAAAGCCATGACAAAACCTAGACAATATATAAAAAAGCAGAGACATCCCTTTGCAGACAAAGGTCCGTCTAGTCAAATCTATGGTTTTTCTAGCAGTCATGTGTGGATGTGAGAGTTGGACCATAAAGAAGGATGAGCGCTGAAGAACTGATGCTTTTGAACTGTGGTGCTGGAGGACTCTTGAGAGTCCCTTGGACCAGGAGGAGACCAAACCAGTCAATTGTAAAGGAAATCAACCCTCAATATTCACTGGAAGGTGCTGAAGCTGAAGCTCCAATACTTTGGTCACATGATGTGAAGAGCTGACTGACTGGAAAAGATCCTGATATTGGTAAAGACTGCGGGCAATAGAGGGGGCGACAGCGGATAAGATGGTTGACTGGCATCACCCACTCGAAGGACATCAGTTTGAGCAAACTCCGGGAGGCAGTGAAGGACAGGGAAGCCTGGAGCGCCACGGTCCACGGGGTCGCAAAGAGTGCGACACTACTTAGCAACTTCACAACCACCTACAAACCATCTGTATAATCTACCACCGATTCTCCGTTAGCTATCATCCACTTACAGTAGGAAATTTTTGCAAGACACTTTAAACCTAACAGAATTTGTAAATAGTGAATTTGGCCGATTGAAACTGGCATCGTGCGGACATCGGATCATCATCATTCCGTCGTGCGGCTCTTTTCAGCGAGGCTTCTTTCTTCTAGCGGTCTGGCCGCAGCAGCGCCCGGCAGAAGCAGCCCTGCGGGCGCGGGCGCGCTAACCCTGACCCTGAGGGCCCCCCTCCCCACGCAAGGCGCACAGTCACTGCCCGGGCTACACTGCGCACCTTGGCAGTCCCCGAGGCGTTCTCCGGAGCTCAGCCGTCCTTAACGGTGGGGTCCCAGCAGCTGAGTCCAAGACGTGCTCCCTGACACGGCGAGGTGAGTCCTCACCTCGCCGATGCCGGACCAGCAGGGTGGGAAACGCGGGACTCTGCTTCTGCTTCGACTTCCCTTCTAAGAGTTATCACCACCTGCCTTCTCCGCGGCCCGGGTGTGGCACCCTCACCACCAGCGGGGGCTCCACACAGCGCCCGCGAGCTCCGAACCCGCCACCCGGAGAAGCGCGCCAGCCTGGGCGCGAGGGCGGGCAGCCGCGGGGGCGCGCGCCGGGGACGCGCAACTCGAGCCCGAGGCGGCTGCTTGGGGACACGCCCACGGCCCGGCCCCGCCCCTCTCACCGGTCTCGCGCGGAAACGCGCCTGGCTCCGCCCCCGAGCGCGGCCTTCTCTCTGGGTCTCCAGCAGACCCGCGCCCGGCCCCGCCCCTCTCACAGGTCTCGCGTGGAAACGCGCCTGGCTCCGCCCCCGAGCGCGCCCTCCGTACCGGGTCTTGCGCACGCCCCGCCCGGCCCCGCCCCTCTCACTGGTTTAGCGCGGAAACGCGCCGGGCTCCGCTCCCCAAGCGCGGCCTTAGCAGTGGGTCTCGCGCAGGCCCGCGCCCGGCCCCGCCCCTCTCACAGGTCTCG
>SJYF01000930.1:2803068-2824445 GCA_006410515.1 Procapra przewalskii
GATTAACTGTTCCTTACTTGTCAAGGGATAACTTCGAGGAAGTCTTTCAAAGACGTCATCATACTTTCAAAGATGATTGTCTGCTTTTTAAAAATGTTAATGGAAGCTAATGGAAGCCACCCAAATGTCTATTAATAGTTGAATAAGTTGTGGCAGTCATAAATGGAAAACTATATGGCAAGCAAAATAAAGCAGCCCCACCCCATGGATAGTTCTTACAAACATAATGTTGAAGAAATCAGGCACACGAAGGGAATTACAGGATGGTGGTGACCCCTCTTGACTGAAGTGATGGTTAAATGGTGTGTTCATGTCATGATAAGACATCGTCTGACCCTGACTTATGTTTGGTGTTTGTTCGACTTCAGTAAAATAGCTTATTAAGCAAACAAGGGCCACACAAGATAGGCAAGACTGCCCCCTTTTTTTGTTGTTAAGAGAAAGCTGTTTATATGGTCATATGATCTCTTCATTTGACCCCTTCAATAAATGTCAAAGGTGAATACATGCATAGCTTTATATGACCATCTAATAATAGGGATAAACCGAAGGATACTGTTAGTTGATGTTCTTCAAAGTCTTAAGAGGCTAATTCATTTCCTAATACAATATTTTTTTAAGGAACACAGAAAATTTACTCCTTCAGCTGAAAAGGGTAAATTTCGTCTTTTTCTAGAAGGGTACCCTGAAGAAAAATAAGCCACTTGTTTTGGTGCTGGAGAAGCTAAGGCTGCTACTGACCTCTAATAGCTCAGGTCTTAGTTTCCATCCAGCTATGCTACCTTTTCCATAAAGTTTTTATATTAAAATAGCCCCACATTCATTCCCTCTGAGCCTCATTCTTTTCATCTGTAGGGTGAGGCTGTAGAACTAAAGAATTCTTAATTTGGAATCCACGAATGGTCAGCTCTTTGAATCCCCTTAAAATGAACCAAAACTATACCTCTGTGTAGCTGGGGAGCTATCCATAGTTTCTGTCTGATTTTCACAGAGAAAACACAAAAATTCATCAGTTTCTAAGGTCCCTTATAGCTCTGACATTCTAGGGTTCGTGAAACAAGATTTTCATGTAGATATTTCTGTAATACTGATTAGCAGAGTGAATGTTTTGATCTGAATTATTAGATATTTTTAAGTAATTTTTAAATTTTGTTTTGAAATCAATTGAAATCTAAACTGTTAGCTATAACTAAACATCTTTCTTTAGTGTTTAGCCCTCTTCAGTGTGACATACTTCATTCCCCTCAAGAGGGATAGTCTGGAAGGAAAAGGACAGCGTTCAGACAGGCTCAGTGTTGTCTGACAGCGGTGTACTGCCCTGGTACCCCGTCTGGACTGGGACGAGACATGGGCGGCAGTGGATGGAGATGGTGACCGACAGCATCTCAGATGTGCTTGCAGTCGACAACGCCAAGCTCAGAACAGACACAGACACCATGACGGTGGTCTGGTTCTGATGCTACGACAAAACCTCAACGACTGTCTTTACCTCTGCAACAGGATCACCTCCTGGCAGCCCCTAAAGCCTACCCGCCTGCTCTGAGGACACTCTTAGGTCTTAGGGCCTGAACACCTTGAGTGCCCTTTCCTAGGCCTCACTCATTTCAGTTATCAACCATACCATTTCAATAAGATACAAGCTCATGGGGTGGGAATCAGGGTACAAGTCTTAACTCTCATTCTAATTTCACCCTTAAATGTCTAGAATTAATATAGATTGCCCCAATTAAATAATATTCCTCAAAAACATTTCTATGTATAAAAATGTTTAAATATCAAAGCAAAATTGGTGAAAAAGTCATGACAGCCATTGTACTGAGTGCTATTTCAGGATTCTGAAATTAAAGCAAACAGTATCAAAGAAACCAGACAGTAACAGCCACTTTTAAATTTTACATATGTTGCTTTTATTCAAAAGAATAACTGGTTGACAGACTCTTAAGTCACAAAGTTTGAACCAAACTGTCAATCCTCTGAAACAACTCTGTGAGGTAGGTATCTGCACAGCACAGGGACCAACACAGCCCTTTCTTGTGTTGCTCGCTTTCAGGTGCTGAGAACGGTAGTCGCTGGAACCACTGGTCTACTGGGCAGTTGGACAACTGTTTCCTTCGTCTCACTCCCCACAGAGCTGCCCAAGTTATCATCTGCTTGTGGGGCTGGACCATCTGCTTTTGTGAAAGTTACGGTATTATTGTTTGTAAAAATCCACACTGTTGTTTTGATTTATAAGCTCTAACTGAATCACAGAAGTACTACTATGATGTTTAAAATACTGATGGACTCTACCTGCTTTATATACTCAGATCCCTTTACATTTATCATCAGTGATCAATCAAGGTGACATAATAAACAGCTCTAGAATTCTGAGATGCCAGCATGTTCCCTTTTTAGCTGAGTAAGACTTCACACAGTGTTGTATGTTACAAAAGTTGGTACAATACACCTCTACCAGGTAAGCTGTAGAAGGAATTCCAGATACTACGATAAAAGCGCAGTAAGTGTGACACTTGAAGCAGAACACGTGCACAGAAAATGAAATCCTTTCAGAAACGACACGGCTGTAGCCCCGCACCAAACGTGCAGTTGTTAGGAGATGCATTTCAAGACTAGTGAATGGTGGTGTAACAAACTCCTACTCACTGCTTTTCAAGTCAGTGCAGCTGAAATGTTTCCCTGTGAAATGTGCCACCCTGTGAGAAGCAGACTGGTAACTGCAGAATCAGGATTCGTGTAGCTGTGATGGCATCTTTTTAGACCTTTCCTATGCCTATGTAGGTTCCAAACATCTTCCAAAGGATCCCAGTTTCTCCCCATATGGGAATCCTAGTCATCTGATACCAGGGCAGTCACTTATTGCGCCTGGCTTCAGACAAAAAAATAAAAAAAAAACCCTTTCATCTATATCAGGAGTTTCATCTGTGAAGAGGAAGGTAATGTCCTGCCTCCTTCACATAACTGTCAGGGTAAAACGAAAAGTGTGCAAGAAACTGCTTTAAATACAATGTGCTGTACTTAAGAATTTTGTTTTCCTCTCTGACAAGCAGCAGCTTGGTCTTAGGCCCAAATGACAAGACGCTGTTGTTGACATCACCATTCAGCATCTCGTCAGTTGATAGCATTTGGCTCACCTGGGAGACTGGGACTGACCTACGTTTCTCCCCGTCTGTCCACAGCGAGGCCCCTCGACGTGTGGGTGGACAGGGGGACCAGCAGGGGCTGCAGGGGCAGAGCTGACACTGCCCAAGCCCCAGGGATCAGAGACCACCCTGCAGCCCAGGTCACTCATGAGCAGCGCCAGCCGAGGGACTTAAGATGTTGTAATACTTGCGGTTTTGATTCTTTGCAAACAGAAAACTGCAGAGGGGAGCTTAGGTACTTATGCTACAGTCATCCAAACACCAAGATAACTTCCGTACTCATCGCCTTCTGCACGAGGCCTGATGAATCTGGGCTATATCCTGCCGTCTAGGGACAGTATTACAACAGTTTTCTGACAGAAAATTAACCAAATCTGTCCACCTGTTAATTTCTCTTGTCAGATTTAAATCGTGCTCCTAGTACCCTCCTTATAAGCATCCCTAGTGGCTCAAATGGTAAAGAATCACCTGCAATTCAAGAGACCCAGGTTTGATCTTTAGGTCGGGAAGATCCTCGGGAGAAGGGAATGGCTACCCACTCCAGTATTCTTGCCTGGAGAATCCCACGGACAGAGGAACCTGTTGGGCTACAGTCCATGGGGTCACAAAAAGTTGGGCACGCCTGAGCAACTAGCACAAAGCAGAAGAGAGTCCCCTCCCAGGGTCTTTGGTGCTCACAGTCCTTCCCGAGGGAGGCACTGAGCTGCCGTGTGTCTGCATGTCACCCAGGCTCCTGAAGAACAAAATTCCCTTTAGAAGTTACTGAAACTTTTAAATGCTAGGCCTATAAAAGGACCCAACTCTTACGGAGATGCCGTAACAGAGTTATCAAGTGTGCTGACTGCAGACAAATGTCTTACAGTTTCTTAATTCTTCTATTGATTAAGTGTTCTGTAAACCAAGATAATGAAAGCAAATTAACAAAGTTCAAGTTTCTTCTTTCACTTTCAGCTGATAACTAAGTATTGGAGTGGAAAAGCAGAACTGCTTCAAATGCACAAAAGTTAGCTAGTTCTCAAAGAAACACTGACTTTTCCCCAATATTGTACAATATTTTATTGTAACAAAAATATTTAGGTGAGGCTCATAGCAGTGTATTATCATGTAGGTACTCACTGAGAAGGATGAATCTGATAAACTTTACATCTGACAATATCCCACTAAACATTCAATTAATCTGAGTAATTTGGGGGAGGTTGCAGAGAAGATACAAGAAGCATCCAATTTTATGTAATTCCATATTTTTCCACAGAGTTTATAGACAACACAGACTCAAGATACAGCTGTAAATCAATCTAATTCTAACCTTAATATTAGAATCTGCGACATGTAAAAATTCCAGTCATATATTGCTAGGTATTTGCCAAATGATAATCAAACGTTTGTCATAAAGTGGTTTTAAGCTCATTAGATAATATTCAGATGCTGCATACTGCCATGATCCTTTTGTCTGATGTTATACATCAGCTCAGATGTTTTAGTAAACTCATGTTTTTTCATCTGTTTAGTCTCTGTGTTATTACTTCTCGATACATAATAGAGATGTAGATGAGCAACAAGAAGATGACAAAGAAATCATCGAGAAAGCCGAGAATTCCAAACAAGGCTTCGGGTACAAAATCTAGAGGTGATATAAGATAGAAAAACGCTCCCATCAAACAAAGTATTATCCTGATACGGAACATCCAGAAAAGGCCCCCGACTGAAAACATCTCTCTGAATGCATGCCTCAGTAAAGTGGGGAGGTCCATAATTCTTTCCATAATCTGGCAGAAGAAGAACAAATATTACAATTTGGTATGGAAGGTGTCAGACTTCAAAATAATACAATTTTCTTAAAACATGCAGACAGTTATTAACATAAATAAAGGAGTTTCACATACTGATGGAACACAGTATGTTCTACTTACTCATTTTATTTAAAAACCCGTTCTTTGATTAGTAGGTTTTTATAAAATAGGTCTTATTACAGATAACTGAAAAGCAACTAAAGTATCAACAAACTTAAAATACAGGATATAGTATTAGTAATACAAAATTCAAGTTATCTCTACTTTGAGTTAGTAAAGTGAACTAACGAAGAACCTGTGGGTGGCATTAAGCTGAGGCTTGAGCTCAAGTCTCACCTTTAAGGTTGGACAGATCTGGGCTTGAACTCGAACTCAATCCCTTATTAGCCAGGTGACCTTGAGGAAAGTTGTTTAACCTACTCGAGATAAGTCAGCATCTAACTGAATATATGCCACAAGGAATATTAAGAACTAGAAAAGATATTGTTATAAAGTGAAAGTGAAGTTGCTCAGTCGTGTCCGACTCTTTGCGACCCCATGGACTGTAGCCTAAAAGACCTTTATAAATTGCCAGATAATATATATATATTATATAAATATGGCTTTGACCATCTAAGAGTATCAATGAAACTGATTTCCTTCTTCGGATGTTTATTCTGCTGAACTTGAGTTTAAGTGAATTACTAATTGCCACAATGATTTTTGGAATGCTAGGCCTTACCCTTATCTGGAAATGATTATTTTTCTGAATATATACAGACTAATAATTAGATTATATTTACTCTGTAAATATACTGAAAAACCACTGAATTATATAATTGAAACAGGTCTACTTTATGGCATGTAAATCACATGCAAATAAAGCCGTTTGAAAAAGAAAAGTGCCTGCGCCTATTGGTGTGGCCTTGAGTGAGTCTGCCGACTGTCTGCAGACTTGTCGCTCTGTGCAGCTGCTGGCTGGCTGCACGACCCGTAAGGCCCTGTGCGGTAATGAGCACTCTGCACTCACTCCCGTGAAGTCTCATTTCCGAGGGGCTGGGAGATGCAAGAGACACAGGCCAGGGGAAGGACGTCACTTCCTGTGGTCATTCCACTGCCCACAGTTCACCTACTGCTAACCATCTGCACAAATATCATAAATCCAACACTAAGTATGTATTTTATTTGTCTAACAAGTGCCATCTAAGTTGAGAGGGAAATGGAGATGAAAATGGGAAGAACTGAGCTAGTGATGAGAGAACAGTTTTAAAAACCCCACTAGATAAAATCTTATAACTCCTTTTGGAAAACTGGTCACAAAAAACAGGAATGGTGTTTTTTAGAATCACTTCCTATGTAATTTTCTGTTCTCTATGGAAGAAACTAATATTTAAAGCCAAACAGCTATACAGCTTTCACAAGGTCTATGGTAAATTACTTCAAATATTCTAATGACCAGCTGGTACATCCTTTGAATACTTCTCTGTCCTTTATTAGAGCTATTTTGTTGTTTTCATCCCATTATCATTTATACAAAATCTGTAGTGATTAGACAAGAAAATATGAAATGGGCCATCAAGAAATATTTGTATATTAATCATAGTATGACTTCAACTCTGAGGTAGAATACCAAACTAAGAGCTAAATATCTTTATTAAATTGTAATTTCATCACACACCAAGCTTTCTTACTCATTAAAGTATATATCTGACATAGAGAAAATAATTGAGCAATGGTATGCTTCACACTTTAAAATATCAATGAATATCTTTAAATGAATTTTTTTAACCTCAGTGGCAGTTCCTGAATTTGAAACACTGATTTTCAAAGAATCGTCCTAAGATGTCTCTGGAGGATATGTAAGAAAATTGCTAGATAAGAAACAGCAGAAGAGGCTCCCAAATACCCGAGGAGGATAGTAGTGACCTGGTCAAGCTTTTCTTGCACCTTACACATCTAAAAGACTGGCCCATCACCATCCACAACAGGCAAACTCTATGTGCGCCTTTAAATGTACCTGCCATCACACATGAGGAACAGCACGTACGTGGGAGCACAAGTCTGCACAGGTGTTTGACACAGAGGTGTAGTATCATTTCTATCTTAAGGATAACAGTAAGTTATATGCTAGACAGCATATTAAAAAGCAGAGACATTACTCTGCGGACAAAGGTCTGCCTAGTCAAAGCTATGGTTTCTCCAGTAGTCATGTACAGATGTGAGAGTTGGACCATAAAGAAAGCTGAGTGCCAAAGAATGGATGCTTTTGAACTGTGGTGTTGGAGAAGACTCTTGAGGGTCCCTTGGACTGCAAGGAGATCCAGCCAGTCCATCCTAAAGGAAATCAGTCCTAAATATTCATTGGAAGGACTGATGCTGAAGCTCCAATACTTTGGCCACCAGAGGTGAAGAGTCAACTCATTGGAAAAGACCCTGATGCTGGGAAAGACTGAAGGCAGGAGGAGAAAGGGACGACAGAGGATGAGATGGCTGGATGGCATCACCGACTCAATGGACACGAGTGTGAACAGACTCGGAGCTGGTGATACACAGGGAGGCTGTGCTGCAGTCCATGGGGTTGCAAAGAGTCGGACACGACTGAGCGACTGAACTGAACTGACTGAAGTTCTACAGACAGTAAGGCTGACCGTATCCCAGGCACTGAGACTACAGTAGTGCCCAAATAAACACGGTCCTCACCCTCGGGAAACTGTCTCCTGAGAGAATGGAAATGAACAAGGTCAGAGGGCGAGGACAGAGACCATCCGGTTGACTAGGGACAGCCCCCCCGAGGAAGGTCTGTTTAGGGACAACCCGAAGGATGGGAAGTAAGCCAGGAGACAAGCAGAGGGACACGCGTTCTGGGCAGCGCCCTTCAGGTTACGTCTCGTGGCCGAGACGCCGGGAACATCCCGCTGGGATGCTTGCTGAGCAGGTGGACGTTTGTACTGTGCTCTGGGCTTCACAGTACATATTCAGTCACACATGCACTTCCAGATTCCTCTGTTGCATTTGGAGAACACCGGGATGAGTCAGTAAAGTGTGAGTTTTTAATCTTTCAGGTGCCTTTTGGGGGAGGAGGGGCAGCTGTAGAATTAACACTATTTCTTTTAAAAACGGAATGCTTTTAAATACCTGACATACGAAACCCTCAAAACTTAGGATTCCTTAAGCAAACAATTCAAACAGGGTAAATAAACAGGAAAAACAACTACAGACCTCCCTCCGAAGTTCTCAGTTGTAAGTTTCCCATGAACAACCCCTATTTTGGAATCGCTAAGAGTCTGATAACTTTTCCTTTCCCTCCAGTGTTTTCTGTCGCTTTTTTTTGGCCGCTTTCTTAACAAGTTTTATAACGCCATTTTTTAAAACATAAGAAAACTAGTCCTTGGGAGAGCTTGTAAACAACGATGAGGGTGAAGAATTTACCCAACACATCCAGACTTTTCACAGCTAGAGAATATTTGCTGGTAAATCTCACTTCACAAAAGACAAGTTATCACTCCACTCCAGCTCTGCACCCGCTGCAACATTACTTACAGATCTGGGCTGCCCTGAGAATCTCCGGTTATAATCACTGATATCCTGATGCAATGAGACAACATCCTGAGACTGGTCGTTTTCACCAAATACTGGTAGCAGTAAAGTCACCTGGATATTACAGAAAAAAAAAGAAAAGTTGGCACACCTTTCCGGAGCATTAATTTTTTTCATCTTGTGTTAGTATTTAGTAAAATGAGATAAGCTTCTGAATTTAGATTTCGCTCATTTCTTTTAACAAAGGCCACACAGGAGAGGAAAATAAGTTATTGTCTCCCTACAATAAAATCCAATTCAAAATGTTGTTTGCACTCCTGTAAAATAAAATGAACAATGGTTCAAAGACTTTTCAATCTACACCGGGGAGCAGGTCAGTGGTTCTCTCTTTGGGCTAATGGATATTTGAAGATACGAGAATGATGAGAAAACACTCAGGAGCAAAGTGACATAAAAAATATATACTAATTATTTTGAAAGAGAAAAATCAGGGATTTCATCTTCAATTAAAAGCATGATTCCTTATGCTCGCCGGCATCTGAAATCTCTTTGAATGCCACCAACTAGAACAGAGACATGAAGTTACCCCCCCCCCCCGTCTCTACTGCGACCAAAAAGGTGATTCGTGACACTCGTCTAAAGTACTGCGTTTAACCCTGTTTCCTCTGTGGAGAAGGATCACAAACGTCCCGGGGCTACACTTGGGTAATCTGAAGATGATGGAACCTCAAAAACAAGTACATTTAAAATGTACGAGCTCCCAGAGAAATGGGAAGCGGTCAGGATAGATCTGGGTTTGTATCATCTCGCTGTGTTTCCAACCCTTTCTCAGCTCAGCTACAGAACCAGGACTTGAGTGCTCAGGTGCTTCCCAAGCAGCAAAACACAGGAGCCACTGAGAGAGCAGCAGGCGAGAGGAACAGCAGCTGCAGCCGCTTGTTAACACAATGAATTCTTCACTGAACAAGAACTGAGCACCGCTTTGGGCCGGGCTTCCCTGGTGGCTCAGACGGTGAAGAATCCACCTGTTATGCAGGAGACCTGCGTTCGATCCCTGGGTCAGGAAGATCCCCTGGAGAAGGGAATGGCAACCCACTCCAATATTCTTGCCTGGGAAATCCCATGGATGGAGAAGCTAGGTGGACTATAGTCCATGGGGCTGCAACAAGTTGGACTCGACTGAGCAGCTAACACTCTGGGCGAGGCACTGTGCTCACTGCTAGATACAAAAAAAAGTGAAGACGTGGCCTTGCCCCGGTGCTCACAGACCCCTAGACAGCAGGGGAGGCAGGCTTGAACACAGCGGACATAGAGCACTGGGGTAGGCATTACAATGGTGCCAGAGGGCAAGGACTTCCTCTGTCTGGGCTGTCTAGCACGCCTGACACGGGGGCTGGCCCGAGGACGTGGCTGGACCACTGGTGTGTCAAGTGTGCACGCCCAGGGTAAACGTGTGACCCTGGTGCAGTCACGGGCAGCAGCCTGCATGCGATCCCCAGTGAAGCAGGTGGGCAGGGAGGCAGATGAAGGGGACCGCTTCCTCTGCAGTTGGGGAACCTACAAGCTATCATATTAAAAGAACCATATCTCCACCTTCTAGCCTCCAGTCAACGAAGGTGTGGCCCAAAGGATGAGAATATACATCTGCCTTATGAAAAGCCACGTGGGCTGGCAGGAAGCGGGAACAGGTGCTGGAACTAAGGCTTTGGTGCAGACCTTCGGCCTGGCCTCCGCGTTGCTGGCAGAGATGAGAGGTGTGCCAGCAGGGAAGCTTCCGCGTTGACTGCCTCGTGAAATCAGCCGGAGAGGTGGGACCAAAAAAAATCACTTTTCTCCTAATCATATGACAAAAAGGGTGACCGAGGCAGAATCTGGAGAGGAAGAGGCAAGAAGGAAAGAAGAGAAAGCCTCGGACCTCTGTGTCTCTGACCAAAAAAGAAAGACGTGACGGAGGAGAGTGGATGAGCCAGAACAACGGCTGAGGCACACACACGTGTGTATGTATCTGTGTGTGTTTCTGTTTCACAATACACTCTACATGGTTTTACTTATACAACGTCCAAAAATCAGGCAAAATGAAACAGTAGTCTAGACGAGCATGCTGAGGCAATGAAACTATAAACTATTGGCATGGTCCAATTAGGCTGGACCAGATGAGGACTATTTAGGGTCGTTACAACAGCAGCCTGATAGCCACATGGTGGTCACCTGTTGGAGGGAAAGGTGACGAGGGTGGGGCAGAGACTTGTTCAAGGCCCTGCAGAGGCTTCTGGGGCCGCAGCCAGTCTCCGGTTCCTCATCGAGGCAGTGGTTACTCCGTTCAGTTCAGTTGCTCGGTCGTGTCCGACTCTCTGCGACCCCAAGGAGTGCAGCACGCCAGGCCTCCCTGTCCATCACCAACTCCCGGAGTTTACCCAACCTCATGTCCATCAAGTCGGTGATGCCATCCAACCACCTCATCCCCCTCTCCTGCCTTCAATCTTTCCCAGCATCAGGGTCTTTTCCAATGAGTCAGTTCTTCATATCAGGTGGCCAAAGTACTGGAGTTTCAGTTTCAGCTTCAGCATCAGTCCTTCCAATGAATATTCAGGACTGATTTCCTTTAGGATGGACTGGCTGGATCTCTTTGCAGTCCAAGGGACTCTCAAGAGTCTTTTCCAACACCACAGTTCAAAAGCATCAGTTCTTCGGTGCTCAGCTTTCTTTATGGTCTAACTCTCACATCTATACATGACTACTGGAAAAACCATAGCCTTGACTGGACGGACCTTTGTTGGTTACGTAGGTGTGGCTTTGTGGTGAGTCGGTGAGCTGTACTTCATTTTGTGTGCTTTTCTGTACGTCCACTAGAGCTGACAAAGAATTTTTGAAAACCTGCTGCTCCTTCCCTGGCTCTGTTCTGTGGTCTCTCTGGGTTGACGCCTTTCCTGTCTCAGTGGGGCTGCCAGAGTGAGCAGATGGAGGCGCTCGAGTCTGGCTTCTCGACTTGGAAGCTCTTTGTCCCGGTCAGGACTTCCATTTGCCCTGGAAGACCTCCCAACATGTTCAGGACTCATTTTCAGGTGTGTATTTTAAATGAAAAATTAAATATAAAGGAAATTTTGTAAAACCATGTACAATTGATAGAACCCCCCCACTTTGCTATATTTATTAATTTAAAAACAAAGAACTTCAGTTTCTCAGAGTTTTCAGTATTTTGCGTCTCCGGTGTGTCAAAGGAATGGAGACCATTTGGTGCATCTCCTTAAATATGTGTTTATGAAAGCTCACGCCTGTCCTCCTGATGCAGTTTCCATATCAACTAGGATGGTCTAATCTGTTCTGATAATGAAATGTGGCTGCTGTTGCCAAAAGAGACATTTTTTTTTCAAGTATTATTCATCATTTAAACCTGTCTGGATCCTTACTACGGAAGGGCAGATTAAAAATAAAGTACAACCAAAAAACATTTTTTTTTTTCCAAAAGAAGTCTATGTGGGGGATATTTGCTTAAGCTTGATTGCTAGTTCAGTTATTCCTTTGCTGGCGTTACAGCAAAGACTTCTTAGGATTTGGGGTGCAGGGTGGGGGACTCATTTACCAGTTTTTTTTTTTTTTTTCCCAACTAAAGGGACATCAAAGGGAATTCCCTTCTTTGGGGCATCTTACAGACATTTTTTAAAATAATGGAGAAACATCATAGAAGCTTTGGATAAATGAAGTCCTGCTGAAAATATAATAATTCAAGAGTCAGATACAGAAACTATATAATCGTGTCCGACTCTTTGTGACCCCATGGACTATACAGTCCATAGAATTTGCCAGGCCAGAATAATGGAGTGGGTAGCTTTTCCCTTCTCCAGGGGATCTTCCCAATCCAGGGATCAGGCCCAGGTCTCCCACACTGAAGGCAGATTCTTTACCAGCTGAGACACCAGTGAAGCCCAAGAATACTGGAGTGGGTAGTTGATGCTTCCTCCAGCAGATCTTCTCGACCCAGGAATTGAACTGGGGTCTCTTGCATTACAGGTGGATTCTTTACCAGCTGAGACACCAGGGAAGCCCAATTTACAAAATGGACTTGTATAAATGATGTTTTCTGGACACCAACATTACCGTTTGTCTACAGATCGGACAACTGATGGCCCCAAGCCACGAACCGTATCGCCAGTATGCAACAATGCAGGTACCTAATGGGAAGAAAAGATCGATACTGATGTTGTTAAGTCCATATATCCCGAGAAAGTTTCATATATTTGAAATATTTTAACATCATCACCTACTTTAGAATGTTTTTTACTTCATCCAACCAACTCTTCAGGCAAATTCAAATCTAATAACAATTCCTAGCCACTGAAATATATTTTAATTTAAATTACAAGCTATGGGGACTTCCCTGGTGGTCCAGTGGCTAAGACTCCAGGCTCCCAATTCAGGGGCCCCAAGTTCAATTCCTGGTCAGGGAACTAGATCCCACATGCTGCAACTTAGACCTGGTGCAGTCAAATGAAGAAATAAATAAATATTTTTAAAATAAATAAATAAATAAATTACAAGCTATGATACAGGCATTTTTATAATCAAAAGCAAGCATGAAACCAGAAACTATGAAACTCTTAGAGGAAAACACAGGCAGAACACTCTGACATAAATCACAACAAGTCCTCTTTGACCCACCTCCTAGAGTAATGGAAATAAAAACAAGCCAACTGGACCTAATTAAACATAAAAGCTTTTGCACAACGAGAGAAAAGAAAACCTTCAGAACAGGAGAAAATAATCGCAAACCAAGCAACTGAGGATTACTCTACAAAACATACAAGCAGCTCACGCAGCTCAGTATCAGAAAAACGAACAACCCAATCCAAACATGGGCAGAAGATCTAAACAGACATTTTTCCAAAGAAACATATACAGATGGCCAACAAACACATGAAAAGACGCTCAACAGCACTCACTATTAAGAGAAATGCAAATCAAAACCCCGGTGAGGTATCACCTCATACCAGTCAGAACAGTCATCATCAAAAATACTACAAACATTTAATGCAGGCGAGGATGTGGGGGAAAGGGAACCCTCTTGCACTGTTGGTGGGAAGGTAAATTGATACAGCTTCTATGGGGAACAGTATGAAGACTGCTTAAAAAAACAAACGAAAAACTAGGAATAAAACTACCATCTGACCCAGCAATCCCACTACTGGGCATGTACCCTAGGGAAATCGTAACTGACACACGACCCCCACGTTCAGGGCAGCTCTATTTACAACAGCTAGGACACGGAAGCAACTCAGATGTCCATCAACAGACAAAGAGATAAAGCAGCTGTGGTATATATATATGTATATATACACGCACACAATGGAATATTACATTTGAGTCTGTTCTGGTGAGGTAGATGAACCTAGAGCCTGTTATACATAGTGAAGTAAGTAAAAAAACAAAGACAAAGATCGCATATTAATGCATATATATGGAATCTAGAAAAATGGTACCGATGAAATCCACGCAGGGCAGGAACAGAGATGCAGACACAGAGAAGAGACCCGTGGGCACGGCGTGGGAAGGATGGGCCAAATTGAGCCAGTAGCACCAACATATACTCTGCCTACATGTCAGCTCAAAACGGAAACATGTCAGCGAGCGGAAAACTGCCGGAATCACAGAGGACCCAGCTTGGTGCTCTGTGATGACCTCGTGGGGCGTGGTGAGGGAAGGCCGGGAGGCTCAGAAGGGAGGAAATATACAATCTATATGGCTGACTCATGTTGCTGAATAGCAGAAACCAATATAACATGACGTTGTAAAGCAATTATCTTCCAATTAAAAAAAACAAAGGAAGCATAAACTGCTTCAGTGCTATAAGGCTTAACAGAAATTATTGCACTTCTTATGCAAAATAAATAAAGTAACTGAACATTATTGTAAACATGATAACTGACAAATTGGTGTCAATTTTCATTCCAAATTTGATGCATATGTTCTAAAAACATAAGTTTCATATTTTTAAAAGTTTAGAAAACCAAGCTGCTTAAGTAACAGTAATTAGGTAATATGAGTAAGGAACCAAAGGATACAAAGATTACATGCTTCCTGCCCAAAGAAAGTTCATAATCCAGTTAAGTAATTGAGTCAGTTTTTATACTGGATGGATTGGACTTCTCTGCTTGAAGGTGCTGACGAGCAGTGAAACAGGTAAACACAGCCTAACGGGAGGATTTGGAGTCACAGACTCTAAAAAGTGGTGCTCACTGAGCTCCACGTATATGCACTGAAGCTCGGACTAGGAACAAACGCAGAAGGAACATTTTCGAACGCTGGCTGATGCTTACGGAGCCAGTTCCCGTTCCTCTCTGCGGGCCCCCGTTTCTGGGACTGTCCGGGTTCCACTGTGCGTCTGAACTAAAGGCTTCCTGGCTCCTGCTGCCTCCAGGGCCTTCTGTTTTCTTCCTCTCCCCTCAGCCACCCAGCTTAGGCCTCAGTGTTCCTTGTTCTGATTCTTCCAGATCAAACACATGTCCACAGTTCAGAGCGAGCCTGACAATCGGACAACGCCAAGGCGACAGAGTGAGTCAATCGGAAGGTGGTTAAATCCTGAACTGCGTCCTGTTAACTTTCGGTGCAAAAGCAGCACAGAACTTGAACCTGACTTCGTGGGATTGCTAAGATTCAGTTCGGCAGAACACAGGAGGGGAGGATGCTCCAGGTTTTTACGATTCAAAAAGAGTACATGCCGGAGGCAGAAACAGTGGTCCCTGAGGGGCCTGGTGAGCAAGCCAACGGCTCTAGCCAGGCTGGCTCGCCTGGATGTGAGTGACTGCGGGGTAAACTGGCTCAACAATTTAAGGAGGAATTTAAATGCCAAACCACCTGTTATCTGGGATTTTCTTCTGCTCTCAGAGTGCTGTGTTAGATAATATTTACTAAATACTCTGAGGAATCTAATGTCATATGGAAACTACGCGAAAGCAAAGGATCATAAGCTGTGAGTATTACCACCATCGGTAATGACGCCTCAGATCTATCCAGTACCTTTTCACCCAGAAAGTCCAGTGTGCTTTGACACATGTTGACTGATATAATCTTATTTCCACAAATCGGAATGCAGGCGTCCTTGTTTGCACGTTACGTAACCGCTGCTTGCCTACACTGGAAAGCTACGGGCCAACTAACAAACACTCGGTTCACACACATCTGCTGGGATGTGCCTGATGCTTTTTCTTGCTTCCTCAGCTTTTCCCTTCTTTAAACGGGAGATCCGGGATGTCCCTGTGGTCCAGAGGGTAAGATTTCACCTTCCAATGCAGAGGGTATGGGTTCAAACTCTGGTTGGGGGGGTTTGGCCACATGCCTTGTGGCCAAAAAGAAAACCAGAACGTACACAACAGGAGCAATATTGTAACAAACTCAATCAAGTCCACGTTAAAAAAAAAAAGTTAAAAGAAATAAGTAAAAGGGCGATCCACCTCAACTGGATGATGGGAGAGAAGACTCCTGACCTGAAGTCAGGCCACCATCTCTCCAGATCTGTTCATTTTGTAAAATGGGAATGAGACCCCACAAGATCTCTGGAGAATTAAATACAATGACGTGGGTTACAAATGCAAGGAAGGGGATGTGGGGGGCTGCTGGTATCCTTGGCTCTGTAAAGGCATGGAACTGTAGTTCCGCACACGGAGCTGAGCTAGGGTGCCCCTCACACACCTCACACCAATATCCTTAAACTGCTATTCTAAGAAACACATTCCTGTTTTCAGTGAAGCTGAATAACTAGGTGCTGTTTTTGTTTTTGTTTTTGTTTTTAACCTTTGGACCCACAGACAATAAATAAATCTGTCTGACAAGTAGAGCAGTATAACAGGAGGAGTCTGACCTATCACCTCAGTCCCAGAGGTGAAAAACCAAGAGCATAGCACAGCCATCTTTCGGCTGCCCGGGTTATCTGCTCGGGGCCCAGCCTGGCAAACAGACTCCGACTAGTCAGCCAGACCTCCTGGACTCCCAGTGCCGGCCTGGGGTCTCAGGTGAGAGGACGGCCGGGGCCACGGCCAGACTCGGCGAGGGGTTCCAACTGACAAGGGCCAGCGACCAGAGCTCCGAGCAGGGAGCAGCTGCTTTCCCTGATGGCCATTTAATTCCCCGCACCCCTCTAACCATGCATTATTTTGCTGCTCACCAGCACTTCCAACAGATAACTAAGGATACGCAGGGAAATAGTGTTTTACAATTCGGTAGCTCCTTAAGGCTAAAACCTGGGGGAAGAGGCTGAACATTAATGGGTGAGGCAGCAATGGGACTGGCAAGCACTGACGGAAGGAGCACGAGGTACAGAAAACCCTGTGTCACCTGGACAGGTTCCAAACTCTATTTCATCCCCGACAGCATCAACAGGAACACTGTATACCTCAAAATTCTGAATCTCAGACAAAAGATAACAAGGGGAGAGCGCAATACGCAGATCAATGTACGCTACAGTTTTAATCAGTCTGGAAGCGGAAACTGGGCACAGCCTGGGAGCAAACAGAACCCTATCCTGGTTCAAACGGAAACAATCCCAATAAAAATCAGGTCTAGTGATGACAGAAACCTTAAGTAGCACGTTGCGGTATAAACCAGCGATCATGCAGAAGTCAGCCCTGGCTTTGACGTTAGACCGGGTTTAAAACCGAGCTCTGTCCGCCTGCAGCTGGGATGCCCTCTGCCAAACCTCAGCACAGCTGCACCTCGGTCTCCTTGTCTGTGGGCTTGGAGGAGACACGGGTATGTTGTGTCCAGCACACAGCAGGCACAGAATAACTGAACTTCCCCCATCTCCCGTGACCACAGCCAGCAAACAGCTACAGAACACCCCGCTGCTCTCGATGAACTCTTTCTGGAACGTCGGGAAGAACACCCAGGGGTAGACAGCGCCTGCCCGGATACTAAGGGTGACGTCAACGTCCTGTCTCGTTCCTCCACACGCTCCAGGGTTCCTGAGCCTCTGGGGGTCACGCAGGAACAGAGGGAAGCACCTCTGTGTCGACTCAGAGCGAGAAAGGGGTAGCAGAGCTGAGCGAAGGTCTCGGGCAAGGTCCCTGAGAGAAGACCCTTCCTGACCCTTTGGAAAGAAGTAACAAACGAAGATACCCGAAAGGTGATGAGAAAGGAGATGAGAAAGGAGAGCTTCAGCGACTCCCTCGTGTGCTGATACACTTACTATTCAAAGAAACACATCACTGTTTACTGGGGAGGTGAATAACTAGGTCTTTTCTTTTTAAGCCCACGGACACTCAATAAAAGTGGCTGAAAACAAGAGTAGGATCCCAGAAGCAATCCATCCTACTCATAAAAATACAGACAGTGGTGGAGAGAAAATTAGGACTCCCGCTCACGCGCACGCACACACAGCTCTCGGTGTAAACAGTCCCTTTCACCCAGAGGAGCGGCACCGTTTGCTCACCGCAGAAGAGATGTCCACAGTTGGTCTCCACGGGGAGGGAAGCTTGGTGTAGGCAGATCGGACAGTACATGTCAGTGTAGAACTGCTGACGGGCAGCAGCAGGTACATCCTGGCGAGAAAAACGCAAGCACGTTGAGACACGACGCACACGGGCGTTGCAAAATCAGCTGCTTGCTCAAGCACGGGTGAGGATACAGTCAGGAGACGTAATCCTCGAAATCTCCGACGGGCACTCGGTTCAAGCCTTACAGGTCTGAGAAACTCACAAGCCTCCGCTGCTGCTCCCCTGACCCTGCGCGGGCTCCGCCTTTCTTCCTGAACACAGTCTAAAGATGAACATCTGGACTAACCCTGGAGTTCCTCCACTAGAAAGCGTTCAGTTATTGTGAATTACTGCAGGCTGAGCTGAAGCCTTCATTCGGTGAAGAGGCCGGTAGGCCCAGCAAGTCTCCAAGTGTTCACTTTCTTCTGTTTCTAACATCTTTTTCACTCATACATCCCTGACCGTGTTACAGGTTTGGAGATTAAATGACACAGTGATACGTGAAATCACTTTGTAGATTATAAAACACCATCCCTGCGTGAATTACTGATAACAAGAGCTCTGGAACACAATACTACGGATATGTTTACACTATTTCTGTGTCAATGGATTTAAGATCTATGAAGCAAGAATTCTTGTCCATTTAGTTCATGAATGAATTTCCAATGCCTGGAACAATATCTGGCATACGGTAGATGGTTAATAAATAAGAGGTAAATGAATATATCATAAAAATTCTCTTTGGAATTAAAGTTGGATTGGTGGGTAGGCAATCAATTTTTAATTTTTTTTTTTTTAATGTTCACTATCTCAGGTGAAGGTGTGCTGTGCTTTGGTCACTTCAGTCGTGTCTGACTCTTCGCGACCCTATGGATGGTAGCCCACCAGCCTTCTCTGTCCATGGGATTCTCCAGGCAAGAATACTGGAGTGGGTTGCCATGACCTCCTCCAGGGGATCTTCCCGACCCACGGATCAAACCGGCGTCTCTTAACAACTCCTGCACTGCCAGGTGGGTTCTTTAACACTAATGCCACCTGGGAAGCCCCATGAAGGTGTATAATATCCTACTTAACCCACCCTTCATGAAATGTATTTCTGGTTCCTGGTGAGTCCATACAGCTAAAAACAAAGATGAGGCAGAGAGGCCTAGCTAGTTTTGTTCATTTTGACCAGAGAAAGAAAGAAAAAAAAGGAAAAAACCCACCTGTTACGTTTATTTGAAGGTCTTAGGGGAAGGTATTTTAGAAAGAGCAGTTTTTCACCACATTTCATTAAAGTCAACGAGACAGTGATTTTTTTTCCTTATCAGTTAAATAGGAAACTGCTGCCTTTTAAAGCAAGTTAAAATTAGCACATGAAAATATCTTAAATTAGATTAAGGCTAATCATTTGCTAATCTGAAAATGTACAATCAATAGGATAAGGAAAGGTAACCCTAAGCAGGAGAGAAGCCCGTGCTTCTGTGGAAGGAATTTACTGACATTTCATCACTATTTCTTCTGCAGAAGGAGTAAGACTATGCCCCCTCACATGTGTGTCACGACAGTACCTGTTCTGTTTGAAGCTGTTCCCGAAGCACCCTCACTAGCTCTTGGTTTTCTGGATGAATATTCTGATGTGCATTTCTGTTGAAGAAAAACATAGTAAAGTTTCAATATAAAACACTGTCTGATGAATCAGTTTTCCTTCTCAATCTAACTTTTGACCTGACTTCTGGTAACGTGAGAAGTAGAGATGACGGCTAACACCTGTACTCCAGCTGCAGGACTGAACGTTCCAGGCCATTCTGAGCGCACTGATCAGGTTTAACTAGCAAATGATGAAACCCACAGGCCCAGTGCCCTGGGGACTGAACGTAGTTGCAGACTTACACGTCATACAGAGAACAATTGACATGTTTACTTTTTCTGTAAAATGTCTCATATTATTATGCAAGACACGTCTTTTCCATATTTAATCAGGTCTTTCGCCCAACTTTTCACCCATAAAGACATAGGGGACAGAAAAAAACCCAAACCAAAATGTATGATATAGAAAACCCCAAACCTATCATACCACTAATATCTTAAAACATTAACAACATGTGGATGGACCTAGAGTGTGTCATACAGAGTGAAGGCAGAAAGAGAGAAACAAATACTGCATATTAACGTCTATACGTGGCATCTAGGAAAATGGCAGAAATAGGGACAGAGACGCAGACGCAGTGAACGGACTTGTGGGCACAGCAGAGGGGGGAGAGGATGGCGTGAATTCAGAGAGTAGCACTGCCGTCCACACACCACCATGTGCAGACAGACAGCTAGAGGGGACCTGCTGAAGCGCACAGGGAGCTCAGGCTGCGCTCTGCGATGGCCTAGAGGGCTGGGAGGTATGCATATACACGGCTGATCTTAACACTGTACAGCAGAAACTAACACACTGTAAGCAATTATACACCAATTAAAGAAAAAGAATCAAAGGTAAGATGTTAGTGGCTGATACAAAAGGACAAGACACGAGAGGACTGGGTGGCAGGGTGGGAAACGCAGATTTACATCTGAATCGGTTTAATTTCATTTGGCTGTAGCAGTTTTTTCTAAACCTGAATCTCTTTTAACGGCAATATTTCAAGTCCACTCACCATCGGTGTTAATCTATAGAAGGACCTTTATTCTTTGGCTGAATCAACATTCCCCAGTACCTAGAACTCCAAATCAGCATTTCAATGGGATAAGAAAAATTACAGCTATCCATCCTATGGTTATTTAATTTTTAGTAAAACATTTAAATTTTAGAAAAGAAAGCTGAAAAAATATAACCATTATTTCAGAGATGACAAAGAAGCAATTTAAAGTCAAATATCTACTCAGAAGTTTGACATCAATGTAATGAAACTGCTTGAACTCTGTTTAAACATCTTAAATTTTGGTGGATTATTTATTTTTAAATGTTATGTTCTTATGATTGAATGAATGAATCAGTGAAAGAAAGCTACTCTGTGGGAAAAACAACCTATCCGGGAACACGCTAGGAACTGTCTCATTTACACACGAGTATGGGCTTCCCTGATGGCCCAGATGATAAAGAATGCCTGCAATGCAAGAAACCCAGGTTGGATTCCTAGATTGGGAATTCTTGCCTGGAGAATCCCATGGACAGAGGAGCCTGGTGGGCTATAGTTCATGGGGTTGCAAAGAGTCAAACATGACTGAGAAACTAACATTTTCACTTTTTCAAACACACAGCTAACTGGAAATTCTTGATTCTTTGACACTGCAGAACCATTCATTTCCTTTCACTGAAAAAAAGTCATGAGTTTCAGAGTGCGTGTATATATATATATATTTATTATATATGCTATGCTAAGTTGCTTCAGTCATGTCTGACTCTGTGCGACCCCACAGACAGCAGCTCACCAGGCTCCCCTGTCCCTGGGATCCTCCAGGCAAGAACACTGGAGTGGGTTGCCATTTCCTTCTCCAATGCA
>SJYF01000930.1:2838755-2866837 GCA_006410515.1 Procapra przewalskii
ATTCCGGGCATCCGGGAGGAAGGGAGAGGTGCCCGGGGAAGGTGCTCGGGATGGAAATAAATCCGCAAGGCTGGGGGATCTGGGCGTCAGTAGTGGGAGTCGACATTTGCGGAGGGGTGGGGGTGAGCGCCACGCTGTGGCATTCTCAATTTTCAATTATTAAATGTTGATGAAAATTCTTACATGTGCCTATAAAGGTGTTCCGTTCTCACGCCAAAAACCGTGCCTGTAGCAGCCTTTTCTGCAGCTGGAGATTAACACCCAAGCTTGTGTGTTTCTCTTAAGTGTGGTGTCAGTACTTGGGTTGTGCGTGCTTGCGTGTGTGTGTATCTGCAGAGCCACGGGATAAACCCAGTACTTCTTTTGGGGAGACTTCGTTTCACTCAGTGCTAAAAAACGTTAAATATCACTTTTAGTATCACTTTTAGAATGAAGCACTAACAATATTTATGGAGGTGACTACAGCATATATATTAATGCTGAAGGTAAGAAACAGATGCCAAACGGATTATATTTAGCGGTGCCTTGGGTGATGAGCTTGGATTGTGGACTTGAGTCTCCTACGTGGGGACCTTTGAGCGGAAGGGTTACTGGGGCACTGCCCTAGGCTGGTTGTAACAAATGTAGTGAAAATCGTCTGAGATTGTCATAATTTGTCTTTCATCACAGATCAAGTTGTGTTTTCTGAAACAGTGTGTACCGCGATAGAGAGGTTCAGTGACTTTTGCATGAGGCCGTTCTTGGAATTTCAGATTGTTTGCAGTAGTATATAGTTCACACACAGCTTACAGCTAGAGTGAGGTGCAACTTCACGTGGGGAAATGGGTTTCACTGCCGTATTTTAGGGCAGAGACAAAGCTGATAAGGTGTATAATGTGGCCAGAGTTTGACTGGGAGGACAGAGATAAAGGAAAGAATCACCACATTCTTTGATTTTGTGGAAGGACTGGATTTGGCAGACGTTGTAAACAGAAGGTGGAGGATCTGAAAATGAGCATTTTTGGTCTGTACCTCCCTCAGTGCTAGAAAGAAAAAAAGCCAAGAGGGCAAAGATGAAGAACCGCATTAAATCTGAAGTAGGGCTACATTGTTTAAAGTTTGGAAAGACAAGTCACAGAGAAAAGGTGTGTTTGAAGGGCATCTGCCAGAAGGCGGTGATCAGTGCAGTGATTTGGGTGAGAAGTGCTAATAAACAGAGGAAGAACCACAGAGAGAAGTTTCAAGGGGCATATCCTGGCAGCATCTGTTTAAGATCTGGTCGGTTGTTAAGAAAATAGAGATCATCGAGGTGATCAGTTCCACAGAGTGGTCAAGGGATCCGGCTTTGTAGAAAACAGCCTTTTTGAAATTTCGCTGGAAGGCTCATCAAGGAAAGTTTCTAGAGAGAAGATAAGAGATTATCAATGACCAAACTGGAGGGCAGAGTCCAAACAAAGTTAATCAATTCTAAGACTTGGAAACATTTGAAAACATTGTACGGTTGAATCCTTTCCAAGTAAGGTTGAGTTTTAAACGTTGGGCTTGTTCTTCTAGTTGTTCTTACAAATGTGGAGAATGTCTGAAGTAGCTGAAAATGTGCGTTTTACCCCAGTAGCTCCCCTCCTGTCTGAAGGCCGGATTAATGCTAAAGATAATTCCAAAACGAAAAGTGAGGAAAGAAAATGTATACTGTACATTCCCCAGAAAAGACCGCCCCCCACGTTTGAAATAATTTGCTCTGTTTCGTATGAAGTTCTAGCCAGCCTGGTTGTGCAATTGCTCTGCGCACAGCAGCTGGAAAGGTAACTGCCCCGCTCAGCAAGGTGCAGGCAGTTGTTGTCAGTGACACAGAAGACCCGAGAGCTGGAAGTTCAGCCTAGGTCATTCATTCCTTGAGCTTCACATATGGCTACAGCCTCCACAGTCAATCACTGAAGATTGTAATTATGGTCCCAAATATCAAATAAGAGCTTATTTTCACTCCAGAGCATTTAGGTTGAGACTAGAGGTATATAGTACATATTAGAAGTTCTTCCACCAGAAATAGTTGAACTGATGCAGAAAACGAAGATCATGGCATCTGGTCCCATCACTTCATGGGAAATAGATGGGGAAACAGTGGCAACAGTGGCAGACTTTACTTTGGGGGGCTCCAGAATCACTGCAGATGGTGACTGCAGCCATGAACTTAAAAGATGCTTACTCCTTGGAAGGAAAGTTATGACTAACCTAGATAGTATATTCAAAAGCAGAGACATTACTTTGCCAACAAAGGTCCGTCTAGTCAAGGCTATGGTTTTTCCGATGGTCATGTATGGATGTGAGAGTTGGACTGTGAAGAAAGCTGAGTGCCGAAGAATTGATGCTTTTGAACTGTGGTGTTGGAGAAGATTCTTGAGACTCCCTTGGACTGCAAGGAGATCCAGCCAGTCCATCCGGAAGGAGACCACTCCTGGGTGTTCATTGGAAGGATTGATGCTGAGGGTGAAACTCCAGTACTTTGGCCACCTCACGCGAAGAGTTGACTCATTGGAAGAGACCCTGATGCTGGGAGGGATTGGGGACGACAGAGGATGAGATGGCTGGATGGCATCACTGACTCGATGGATGTGAGTGTGAGTGAACTCCGGGAGTTGGTGATGGACGGGGAGGCCTGACATGCTGCTGTTCATGGGGTCGCAAAGAGTCGGACACGACTGAGCGACTGAACTGAACTGAATAGCATCAAGGCACTTGAAAGGATAACTGTAGCCACTTGTACAGAATTCATTTCTGTGGGGCGTCTGATTGCCCCAAATGCTGGCCAAATGCACTGTTGCATCAGAGAGGTTAGTCCCAGAACCATACGTTCCACATTTTTGTTGAAAGAGCAATGTTTGTTAAGAGACAAAGTATCATCGTACCTAGGGAAAATAGTTGAAGCTTAAATTCCGAATCAAAGTGTGTGCACCAAGCAAGTTCAGCAGGATGTGCTGGAAAATCTCCGCTCTCCCTGTCTCCCCACCCTCTGAGTCAAAATGCACTCTTACCGGTTAGAAAAAGTCTGCCCTCCCTAGTACACCGGTCAGGCCTCCTTTCTCAATCAGTGCAGGAAACTACTGCTCTCTCCTAGGGTTAAGAGACTGAGGAACTGGAAAGAGTCAAGAATGCCCGCAATTGATGGCAGGAAGCTGAGTGGAGCAGGAGCCGCCCCCACACAGTGCCATCCACACACCCTTGTGAATTTTCACGTGCAGTGGCCTGTGGAGCGGCGCACCGGTGCTTACAGTTAGGAAAGGTGTGCTTCTCTGGTCATCTCTCCCCCATTCCACTCGCTCTGCCCTTCTGACTCTGCTCCGCTTAGCATTGGTGTCCTCTACTGGAGGAATAAAGGAGTCAGATGTACAAAAAGACAGAGTTTTTAAAAGCTTTCACTTTCTTATTTTCTTTTTTCCTAAGTAGAGGGCCAGTTTAACCTGTTTAGAGTATAGGTTCTGAAATTTGACCACCCGGCTTCAAATCCTGACTTGGCTGCATACTAACTGTGGGTAACTTTGGACGAGGAACTTCACCTGTGTTCAGACTGTATTCAGGGTGACACCGAGAAGAGTTTCCTATGCATTTAGTATGGATCAACATAATTGCAGGGCTTGTCGGACTACTGGTTGCCTGGTCCGGATTCCAGAGCCTGTAATTCGGGAGGGCTGGGTGAGGATCTGCTGCTCTGCATTTCCAACAGGTTTCCAGGTGGCGCTGTTAGTGACCGGAGCCCCCACGCCGAGAACCACTGCTCGAGAGCGGGGTTTGTTAGCCTTAGCGTTGTGGCCGGTCGGGACTGGATCAGGTTCGTCGTGGGCACTGCCCCGTGCTTCCTGTAGGAGGTTTAATAGTAGCATCCCTGGTCTGTACCTCCTGGATACCAATAGCTCCCACTCACTTGTCACAACTAGAAATTTCTCATAGGGAGCAAGATCTCCCCCGGTTGAGAATCACTGCCGTGGAGACAGTCATTCAAGGTGAGCTCGAGCTTTCCCCTTCTCATGATTTTGCGGGGGTGGTGAGGTGGAGCTCCAGTTGGTGTTAATAGAGCTTCTTGGAATTAAAAGAGAGGGTATGACCCTTGAGGCAGAGTTTCATGCCCTAATGTGGCTGACTGTAATTACCTTTAAATTTTAGTCTACTGCTATCCTGAAACACCCTGCAGATGATAACTCAAGAGTTTACGAGAACTGGTAGGTGACAGATTTTTTTTTTTTTAATTAAAATACCCATACCACAAAGTTCTTTTGAGGTGCACAATTCAGTGCTCTGTGGTGTGATCATAGATTGCAACCATCACTGCTGTCTAATTCCAAGAACATTTTTATCGCCTCTGAAGGGAATTCCACAGAGAGAGTCTGTCTGGGACCTGCATTATTTTATCTCAAGGCAGAGATGGACACCCTCACGAGCAGCTAAAAAACCTCCAGAGCCAACTCAGGAAATAATTGTTTGGAAGCCACATTTAAAAAATGAAAATGAAAGTAGTTTTAAGTCCCAGGAGAGAAACAGATACAGTCTTACAAGTAAATTACTTGCATTATTGAATTGCCTGCTTTGTTGAGTTTTTTTCTTCTGATTGCCCAGTGGCAGTTTTCTGATCGTTCATCCTTCGCATTTGGTAGCGCTTTGGATCAGAGGGCTCTACCTGCCAAACTGGTACTCTAGCACAGAAGGTTATTTGATGAACTTGTTAAAAATAGACTCCCAGCCCTCTCCATCTTCCCAATTGATTCAGTGTACACCCAGGCCTGGGAACTACTGCGTAAGGCTTTTACAGGTACCTAATGTGCATTTGTTTTCTCATTCATTCTTAAAGCATCCCTCCAGAAGCTATTTTTCCCCATTCCCAGGTTGAAAAACTGGTATTACAAGAGGTAAAATGGCGTATCCAAGGTCACACGGCCAGCAGATTAGGCGCAAACCTGGAGATGGAGTTAGTTCTTTTGTTTTTTTGAGGGGCGGGGGACGGCCATGGCAGGTGGGATCCTTTTTCCCCAACTAGGGATCAGACCCGTGCCCCCTGCGCCGCCTGCTTTGGAAGCGTGGAGCCTTAAACCACTGGGCTGCCAGCGAAGTTGCTGGAGTTACTGTTTACCTTCCGAGCATGTTCAGTGAGAGGTCGTCTCGGTCAGGCAGGGGGTCAGAAGATGAGTGAGCTGTGCACTCACCCGCTGCTCTTTTTTATTGTAAGCCTGCAAGAAAGAGATGTATTCAGCAACTGTAGGAGGACAGTGCGTATTTAGTTCTTTTTAAACTATTCAATACATTGTTACCACCACAGTTATTATTCAGAAGGCGACTGGAGCGGGAGGGTGTGTAGTAAAATTCAGTGCCCTTTCCTACAGGTGATGTTTATCGGGTCCATTTATTCATTTACTAACAACATATTGAGCCTCTGCCTCCCATAAGATTAATGTCGGGGGGCTTGACAGATGCTGTTTCATCACCTCTCCCAAATAGACATCCGAGTGAAAACCACTCGCTACGCGATCTTTTAAGTCATTTCCTTAGTTCCCGCTGTGTAACCATCTCCACCCACCAGACTGTGCAGAAAATGTGAAGAAGCTACTGACTGCACTTATTCATAGTTCTTGGTTTAAAGATTTGATAGATGGCATGGCACAGAGACGTGGACACTGCCCCACTGTTGGACAGTAGATTGCAGCAGCATTCGTCAGGGACAGCTTGGCGATATTTATCAGAAACTTTAAAACGTTCGTACTTTGGTCCAGCAAATTTACTTCTAGAAATATGACCCCATAAGTAAAACATATTGAAGGCAGATGGTCCCCTGAACATTATTTGCAGTGTTACCATGGTCGTTACCTGGTTTGACCTCAGCTATGTTAACATGCAGTCAAGGTCACGGTTTTTCCAGTAGTCAGGTATGGATGTGAGAGTTGAACCATAAAGAAAGCTGAGCACGGAAGAATTGATGCTTTTGAACTGTGGTGTTGGAGAAGACTCTTGAGAGTCCCTTGGACTGCAAGGAGATCAAACCAGTCTATCCTAAAGGAAATCAGTCCTGAATATTCATTGGCAGGATTGATGCTGAAGCTGAAGCTCCAATACTTTGGCCACCTGATGCGAAGAACTGACTCACTGGAAAAGACTCTGATGCTGAGAAAGATTGAGGGCCAGAGGAGAAGGGGACAAGAGACGATGAGACGGTTGGATGGCATCACCAACTCGATGGATGTGAGTGGGAGCAAGCTCCGGGAGTTGGTGATGGACAGAGAAGCCTGGCGTGCTGCAGTCTGTGGGGTCGCAAAGAGTTGGACACGACTGAGCGACTGAACTGAATTGAACTGTGTTAACATATAAACCTGTTGTGTTAACACAGGCCTCCCTGCCTCCTCCGTGCAGGCCTTTCTTCACGCTGCAGCTGCTGCAATCCTTGTACTATGCAGATGGCTCAGCCTCACTCTCCTGCTTAGAATCCTTTGCCTGTTCCCCTTGCTCTGAGGATAAAATCCTCACGTGGCTTGTGAGGATTTGCAGGATGATGCTTCCTTCTTTAACCGTGTCTTCCACCGTTTACCCTCTTCCCTGTTCTATCCTCTGATGCCCGTCCTCTTCCATTTTGCTAACCTATAAACTGCAAGAGCACAGCCTTTATCTGTTCTCAGAGATTATTTCTTTCCAAGTCCTGGTTGCACCACTGAGTAGAATCATTGTTGGCTCAGTCTGTTATCTTGCTCAGAAATAACAAATGTGGCTACTGATTCTCAGCAACATCATGTTAGTTGTAATTCATGATATGTTTCAAATCAAAGTGAATTGAGGCTATAAGCCAGCTGTAGCTGTGATCTCTACATATGTATAAAGCTGTTTGGGTTCTTTTTTTTTTTTTTCTGGCTGCACCCCTTGCAGCATGCAGGATCCTGGTTCCCCAACCAGGGATCAGACCCGTGCCCCCAGCAGTGGGCGTGCAGAGTCTTAACCCCTGGACCACCAGCTAGTCCCCCACGATACTTTGGTTCTGAGTGAAGGAAATCTCAGCTTGGCCAGATGTAAAGAAGAGATGGATCTCGCATCCCAGGAGACCCTGAGGTTTAGTTCGGTGGCTCAGTTTTGGCCTGCAGGGCCTCATTCTTCTGCTCCTCTTTGCCATTTACTGCGTTGGCCTCATCCTAACAGTCACAAGACGCCTGCTGACGGCCACTGAGGCCGCCAGCATCCTTGTTCACACCAGGGGAGGTTGGCTTTCCTCCCTGGAAGCCCACGTAAGCCTCTCTCTGCGTCCGTTTGGTCCAGATTGTCTTTGCCTGAGCGCCTGTGAGCCAGTCACGGGCAGAGTGAATGCAGGGGCCCTGACTTTCTTAGGCAGGATGTTGAATGCGGGGAAGCCGCCCAGCGTCGGCCACAGTTCCTTTTACCGAAAGGAAAAAATTGCAGTGCAGCCTGCAGGAAATTCCCCATAAGGGAAAACATTTCTTACTGTTCTGCTTTTTTTTTTTTTTAATAGTCAGATCTTTATTTAAAACTCCAATCTGCCAGCTTAGTGTTTTCCACTAGCTTGGGGAGCAGAAGCCTTCACAGGCTTCCCAGCCTTCTGCTGAGAGGCTGCTTTCGTGGGAGCCTCTGCAGCAGCCCTTCCTGCCCTTTTAGATGCTTGCCTAGCCTTTTTTGCCTCCTTGGCGGCCCTGCCAGTTTCTTCTCATTGAGCCTTCCGAAGTTCAGGTTCTGATTTCCTCTTGGCCATCACATCAGCCAGAGATGTACCCGTTTCAGCCCTCTGGAATTTGAGTGCATGGCAGGTTCTCTCTCTTGAATTTCTTCTGACTGTCCTTTTCTGTGCTTGCTTCTGAAGAGGACAGTCCAGTTGAACTGACGAGAACTCCTCTTGGAGAGGAATGCCAACGCACATTTTGCATCAAGAAACTGGAAAACCTTCCCGTCGGTCCAGGCGTAGCGCCCCCCCACCCCCACCCCCCATGCCCTGGGTAGATCTTGAACCCGCTGAAGTGGCCCAGCTCCACCTTCAGGGCGGCTAATGCCGCGGAGAAGGAAAGATCTGTTCCGCTTTTTTTAAATGTATTCAACTCCAAGATGAGGTAAAGAATCCTAAGAATTCTGCTGTATGGTTAACCGTGAAATCTTTCTTTTCTCTCTCTCTCTTTTTTTTTCCCCCTTTTTTCCAGATCCAGACATTTAACGTGGACGCGCCATGCCAGACCGTGGAAGATTTAACGAATGGGGTTGTGATGGCCCAGGTTCTTCAAAAGATGTAAGAATAAATCGCTTTATCTTTTTCTGTGTTATCTGCATGAATATTTATTAGATTGAAAACATGGGCCAAAAAATAGAGTGTTCGCGTGACACACGGGTTGCCTGTAGCCTGAGAACTGAGCAGCACGTGTGGTGTTGGTGGCCCATGCTTGTTTCAGCTGCAGGGTCGTGAAGGCTGCGACTTGCAATGCTCCAGCAGTTTGGGGAGTCTTCATGTGTTTTTTCAGCAAGCGTGGCAGACATTTTCACGGTAGCATCCCAATTTTGCCATTCTAGAACGCTCTTCAGAGGCTTCCTCTTTCTGTAGGACTCTGCCCAGATGTCTCATCAGCAAGGCTTATATTTTTATATTTTATATATTTTATAGAATAAAGGAAAGGCATGCCCCATGTTCTGTGTCACTGTTAAGCTTCTGTGTGCTTCTAGAGGTAGGTAGCACCATCTCATGTGCCGTGTATTTTGCTTGTTTGTTATCTGCTTTTGCAGACACACGTCTGCGGAGACACAAACACACACACGCAGACACACATCTGCAGAGACACACACACACACACACACACACACACACACACACACGTAAGCTCCACTTGGAGGTGGGAGGTTTCTTTTGTTCATTGCCGTATCCTGGCACCTAGGACAGTACCTGGTTTTGGAGTAAGCCATCTGAAAATGCCCTTCTTTGTGGATCTAAAATAGTCAAATGTCAGCATCTCTGGTTCCATCTGTATCACGGGTGCTCTGTTTACTGATTAATGGAAGGAGTGAGATACTCGTTTGAGGTATAGGATATAAAATAATCCCAGTTCTTTCCTTCTAAGCACTTTGAAAGCATAATAGTTATAAAATTGATGTTGTTAGGTTGTCTGGAACTTTTGATCTTGGAATTTTCAAGTAAAGGGCTACCTGTGAATTCACGATGTCATTAGGTGTGGCATGATCTGGGGACATGGTTGTCTGCTGAAGCCTGAGACAGTGAGAGATTTGCCTGTGACTTGCTGAGGTTTCCTGCAGCTGGGTTGAGGACCAGTGTCATCACTGAAGCCATCTTGCTATTGCTCGCCTTGCAGGGAGCTATGTAGAACTGCTTGTCTGAGAAGCAACTCAGACTCCTGCATTTCAGGGAATCTGCCTGCCTTTCACATTAGGGGTCCGTGCCTGGGAACTATAGCTTGCCGTCTTTCTTCTGCACTCAATGGCACATCCCTCTTGATAGACAGGCATGTAGGCTTTTTGGTGAAACTTCAGGAGGCTTGCCTAAAACCTGACCAGCCCTGGTTCTAGCACTGAGAAGAGTGGGGCAGTCTCGAGGGTTTCACTCAAATTCTTAGTAAGAATTATTTGTGAGGAAGTGGGCATAGCTACATGAGCTTTCCAAGTCGGTGTCAGTAAATGAGTTTTTTATTTAAGTTACTTTGGTTAGGATTTCTCTCAATTGTAGAAACCAGGAGAAAGCCTGTCTGTACATATTATTTTACCAAACCAAGATCATAACATACATGATGTTCTGCCGAGTGGTGGTTCTAATTTACTGTAGTCTTGTAGATGTATTTCTCATCAAGATTTCACTCTTTTTTCTCAAACTGAATCCCTTTTTTCATTTTGTTTTGGTATAACACAGAGCAAAAAGCATACCAAAGAAAAGGTGACAAGTTTTTTGGGTATGTTTGTATGCGTAGGCATGGATGTGTGCACACGTCGGTGTGACCACCTCCCAGGTAGAACTGTGTAACATTTCAGGCTCCCAGATGGTTCCCCCGCATGCCCTTCCGTAATCAATAACCTCTTGTCTCCAAGACAGCCATGATTCTGAGTTCTACACCATCCTTCTTACAAGTGGAATCTTACAGTTGATATTCTGTGCCTGATTATTTCAACATACTGTCTGCATGACTCATCCATGTTGTTCTGTATTATCTATTTTAAATAATTGCGTCATACAGCTTCACAGACGCTTCCTCCTCTGTCAGTTTGATATTTCGTGAACAGGTACTCTGTGTCCAGCGCTGGTGACACAAGGGCGCAGCACAGGCTGCAGGTAATTGTGTTCAGAGAGTTTATAACCTGCAGAGAAACTAACTATGGAAACAAACTTGCTAATATGACAAGCACTGCAGAGAAAGTTGTGAAAGTTTCGAAGGTAGCAGGCAGGCGACTCAGCTGAGCTTGCATTCAGAAGAGTCCAAGAGGTGGATGTCCCTTTGGGTGTCTCTCAGTGGAAGCCGTGGGTGTGGATTATTATATCACTCAGGGAAGAATATGGAGTAAGAAGAACACGTGTACATGAACCATGAAGAGCTTCGATGTTCAGCTGTTGGGCAGAACATCTACCAGCCGAGGGGCCAGGACAACCCCAGGAACGCCTGTGAAATGTGGGTGCCCTGAGAAAGGGCAGGTCTCTTCATTGGTCTGAGCTGAGCAGTAAAACCTGGATCTGTCCTGTTGTTTTAGTAGAAATTTTACCAAATATATTCATAGTACCCTCATTGTTGGTACAACTTACTTTCCTCTCTCCTCTTGTAAGTCATTTTCTGCTCGTCTGCTTTTCTGCTTCCAGCCTCTTGTTGCTGCCTCCTCTCTTGCTCTTTGCCCACGTGGGTTCACCTCTCCCTGTTTTTTGTTTTTAATCAGTAGACTTTGTTTTTCGGAGCAGTTTTAATTTCACAGCAAAACTCAGTGGAAAAAAGTTTCAGTACGAGACGATGAGAAAGTGCTGGAGGTGGATGGTGGTGATGGTCCGACAACGGTGTGAACGTACTTAATGGTCCGGATGATAAATCATACATGTATTTTACTACAATAAGAGAAGTTTTTAAAAACTGAGCCAACAGTCTGGTGAGTTCCCACCTGCTCCGTGCCGCACCCCACACAGACCCTCCCCCGCTGTCAGAGTCCCCACCGCGTGGGACGTTTGTTACCATTGCTGAGCCTGCGTGGAAGCATCATCATCACCCAGCCCCCAGTTTACGGCAGCATTCACTCCTTGTCATACACTGAGTTTCATTACAGCGCAGAGAATAGCATCTGCCCTGAAAATCCCAGAGCTCTGCCTAGTCACCTCCCACCCCCCAGTCACGGTCTTTTTATTGTCTCCACTGTTTGGCCTTTTCCGGTCACACAGGCTGTGGACTGACTTCTTTCACTTAATAATGCGCACTTAAGATTCCTCCTTGTCTCTTCCTGGCTCCTCGGTTCGTTTCTTTTGAGGGCTTACCCTCATTTTTTAAATAGCTTTGTTGAAATCAAACTGATGTGCATTGAATCGCACATTTGTAGAGTAGAATTTGATGGGTTTTTTTTTTAACTGATGGAGATGCCCAGGAAACTGTCAAGATAATGAGCATATCAATCACTTCAAAAGATTTTTCTCAGCTCCTCCTTCCAGTATCACCCCCCCCTTCCACATCCCCAGGGCAACCATGGATTTGCTTTTTGTCGATTAATTTGCATTTTATAGAGAGTTATGTAAATAGGCTGATAGTATGTTTTGCCTTGAGAGGGAGAGGTGGTGGCTGCTTTGCGTGCAGCGCGGTCTGAGATTCCTCCGTGCCGCTGCCGTGTCACCAGAGTGCACGCATGTTCCGTTGTACAGGCACGCTGTACAGGCAATGCTGTAGTCCGTCCCTCCGCTCCTGGGCTGCTGTCATCTGGGCTGTTACAGGTAGGGTGAGGCTCGGTTAGCATCACAGTCGATCCCAGATGCCGGGAGCACTGGTGTCCCCATCTTTGTATGCACATACACTTTCATTTCTCTTGGGCACAATTCCACGTGAGGATGAAATGACTGGTTGTATGTTTAATGTTCAAGAAGCTGCCAATCTGTTTCCGAAGTTGAGTGCACCATTCACGTTTCCACAAGCAGTGTGTGAGTCTTCCGGTTGCCCCGTGGCCTGAGCAACACTTGCTGAAGCCGGTGTTTTTCATTACAGCCATTCTCGTGGCTGTCTAGGGGTGCATCACTGTGGGGTTCATTTGTGTTTTTCTCGATCTGATGACTGGTGACGGTGGGCGTCTTTTCTTGTGTGTGTGTGTACACACACGTCTGTATCTCCTTTGGTGAACAGTTTGTGGTAGTCTTTCTTAAACTTTTTAAAACTGAATATAACTGATTCACAAAGCTGTGTTAGCTGTTGGGGTACAGCAGGGTGATTCAGTTATCCACATATATTTAAAATGTTCTTTTCTATCAGAGTTTATTACAGTTTATTATATATAGGTCCCTGTGCTACACAGTAGGACTTTATTTTACATATGGTGATTTATATCTGCTAACCCCAAACTCCTAATTTATCTGTCATCTACCCTCTTTCCCCTTTGGTAGACATAGGTTTGTTTTGTGTCTCTGCGTCCATTTCTGGTTCGTTCGTGCCATACTTTAGATTCCACGTATTAGCGATAGCATGTAGCGTTTGTCTTTCTCTTTGACTTCCCTCGCGTAGTATGATAATCTCTAGTTGTATCCATGTTGCCGCAAATGGAGTCGTTTCCTTCCTTTTCATGGCTGAGTAATATCGCCTTGTCTCTATGCCCCACATCTCCTTTATCCTTTCCTCTGTTGATGGGCAGCTAGGCTGCTTCCATGTCTTGCTTGTTATAAATTGTGCTGCTGTGAACATTGGGCTGCGTGTATCTTTTCCAGTTAGAGTTTTTTTTCCCCAGATACATACCCAGGGATGGGATTGCAGGATCAAACGGTAGCTCTTTTTTTTTAGTTTTTTAAGGAACCTCCATACTCCTCGCCGTAGTGGCCGCTCCAGTGTACATTCCCACCAGCAGTGTGGAAGGCTTCCCTTTTCTCTGTCCCCTCTCCTGTCTGCCTTTTTTTTTTTTTGATACTTTTATTTATTGGCTGTGCTGGGTCTTTGTTGCTCTGCAGGCTTCTCTCACTGTGGAGCGCAGGGGCTGCTCTTCCTTGCGGTGCGTGAGCGTCTCTCTGCAGCGGCCTCCCTTGTTGCGGGGCGCGGGCTCTGGGGCCTGCCGGCTTCAGTTACTGCGGCCCGTGGGCTCAGGAGTCGCGTCTCCCGCGCTCTAGAGCGCAGACTCACCAGTTGTGACGCACGGGCTTAGTTGCTCCGCGGCGTGTGGGGTCTCCCTGGCCCAGGGATCAGACCCATGTCTCCTGCATTGGCAGGTAGACTCTTTACCACTGAGCCAGCAGGGAAGCCCGTTTTGCCTATTTTTAAATTGAATTGTCTGTCTTATTGAATTTATAGTTCTTTATTTTAAATACATGTTCTCGGTCAGATGTAGGTTTTAAAATATTTTCTCCCAGCCTGAGGCTTCCCTTTTAACTTTATTAATAGTGTCTTTGCAGAGCAAATGTTTTTGAACTTTTTTTAATTAAATAATTATTATTTAATAATAATTTTTTTTAGTTCACCTGTTTTGTTTTGTTTTTTAAACTGTATTAAGAAACCTTTACCAGACCCAGGGTCACTGAGATTTTCTCCTGTGTTTTCCTCTAGAAGTTTTATAGTTTCAGTGCTTACGTTCAGGTCTGTGATGCAGCTGGCCCTGGCTGGTAAAAACACCGACACGCTGGGATGCACCATTCTGCGTTTCCCAGCACGAGCCCTTGGTCACCCGGTATCAGTGCCGTCCCAGCCCTGCCGTCTTCTTCTCCTGGGGGGCTGCCTCCCGCTGTCCCGTCTGCAGACCCCCAGAACTGCATCCCCCGCTCTCCTCTGATCACCTTCCGGGGTAGGGGCCAGCATACTTCTGAGAAGGTTAAGACACATAGGAAAGTTTCCCTGGCATCCCTGACTCTGTCCCCGCCGCCACCACCGCCGCCAGCATCCGCGTGGCCGCCTCGTTGCCCGTGGCCGCCTGCGGGCTGGGCTGGGGCCTGCAGTCCCACCGTCTCGCCCACCCCTGTGGGCCCTGTGCTGGCTCCCACCACCTCTCCCCTGCTCTGCAGGGTCACATCGACCAACAGGCTTCTGTGTCTTTAAACAGACTTTGCAGGACCCTGCTCCTGTCCGCCAGCACGCCGGTCATCCTCCCGGCGGAGCGTCTGTCCCGGACCACCTCCGCCCCCGCCCCGCCAACCTCTCTCACATCCACTTCCAACAGAGTGTCCCCACCATCACGTTGGAGCCGCTCTTGTTCGGGACATCAGTTATCTGCGTGCTGCTGATGCCATTCTCCGTCCTTGCCTGGACCAGCAGGAGCACTCCAAGGATGTCTCAGTCCTCGCCGGGACCGATGCGAGCACTCCAGGGACAGGTGCTCGTCTGCTCAGTGCTTCTTCCTTGTGACGCTCACTTGCATTTGGCCTCCAGGGTGCTGTGGCCGGCCAGATTGCTCTCCTGTCTCGCTGAGTGGTCTGCATTTCCTGGGCTGGTCTCCCTCTCCTGTGCTCCGTCATTGGGGTGCAGAGCCTTAGACTCAGGCCTCACCCCTCTTCCCTTCTCTTTGGTTTGCCTCACCTCTTGATGATTCGTCTCACAGCCTGGATTATCATCCGTATCCTGATGATGCTCAGATTTTATCTCCAGTGTGAATCTCTCCTCTGGCAGCCGGACTTGGTTTAGGCTCAGCATCTCTGGTTGGATCTGAAAGACATCTCAGAGTCATCACATCTAAAGCTAAGCCCTGCCTTCTACCCAGACCCACTCAGTCAGACATCCTCTCGTTTCAGTGGTTGCTGGCCTTGAGCTGCTCAGACCTTAAACCTCCCTCTCCGATTTCTCCACGTCCCACATCCAAGCCATAGCAGATACTGATGGCTACATTTTTAAACTGTCGCTAAATCTAGCCTTTAGATCTGACTTCCAGGTTACAGAGAGCTACAGAGGAAGAGGTGAAACCAAGTCACGAGGAAAGGGCCGGACAAATCCAGAAAGTGGACTGTTCCACGCGACAATTGACTTGGTCTCTTCAGCAAGAAAGGGGTGAACGGTTCTAGATCAAAGAGCCCGGACAGACAGACACTGACCGAACACGTCGGATGGCTCTTCCTGGAAGACCTACCATGGCTAGCAGCATGGACACCCCCAAGGACGTCGTGCCGGGCAGTAGCCGGCTGGCTACCAGGAGGCCAGACTCCACCCGTGACATCTGGGAGGTGTCTGAGGTGGTCAGACTCGTAGAGCGGTGGCTGCCAGGGACTGGGATTTGGGGAAACGGGGAGTTGCTATTCTGCAAGTATAGAGTTTCCGTTCCGTGCGATGCACAAGCCCTGTGTCTGCCTTGCTGCACCTGCGGCTAACAGGACTGAACCCCGACCTTGACTGTCTCTTGAGAGGGCAGAGCTCGTGTTAAGTGTTCTTACCACAGCTTCGAAAACAAAAAAGCTAGTGCAGTGCGTGACTCTTGGGTTTTGTTTGAACAAAGACACCTCAGAGATGTAACGGAGGGGATTTGAGTGTAGACTGAACATCAGGTGGTATTCTGGGAACGTTTCTTTGTTGTGTGAGGTATAGCATCAGAACCATGGTAGGTGAGGTGCAGGTAAGTGCCTCACTTATCAGAGGTGTATTGTGGAATTTTTAGGACTAAAAACGGTTTATGATGAAAATTACGCTCTTTTCCGCTACTGTACTGGTCTAGCCGCCCTGATCATGGAATTTCCAGGCTAGCGTCGGTGTCTCTGCAGTTGCCTGCCTGCAGGCTGATGTGCGTGCAGCAGCCAGAGGGTTTCTTGGTCAGGTGTCCAGCTTCAGGCTGGCCCTGGCGCCCCAGGTCACTCGGGGTGAAAACCGAGGGCCCACAGCGACACATCAGAGCCCACATGGCCTGCACACTTGGCACCGTCCTGACCTCACTTTCCTGTGTTCTTTCCCGCACCGGCTCCAGGCTCATCCTCACACGTGTCCCGTCCCAGGGCTTTTGCACAGCCGGGCCCACTGTCTCCAGGGTTTATCAGTCAGACCTCCCAATGCCGCTCCTCCTCACCAGCCGCCATGCCCCCCGATAGCCGTCCGTCTCCCCATGTACCACACATCCCCCCCCAGCCCCCTGACCAGCCATTTAGCTTGCTGCTGCCCTCACCTTCCAGACCCACTTGTCCGGCTCTGCAGTAGGTGTTCTGTAAACGTTAGCTGAATGAATGAATCTTGAATTACAAACATTGACTTTGAAATGAAAAGAAAGCAACTTTTATCTTCTTTTGTCCTTTATCTCCAAGAAGAGTTCCCCGCTCTTATGTCATTTTCCATCAAGTTTCCCTGATGCCAACATCCCAAGGTGACTCAGGCCCCACAAGTTGAGGTCGAAGTTCTTTGATTCTGACACTTAGGGCAGACAGCGTTAAGGCCCAGTCCCACGGGACTGCCCCCACTGCAGACACCACGTGGATGTGGGCAGGGTCCTGGGGCACCATACTCCTGCCCAGCCAACTGCAAATGCTGCAGTTCCTGTGAACCCCCTTGTGTTTGATATTTGTGAGAATGACACAAAACTCAGAGAAGCCCTGTGCTTACGATAACAGTTGTATTGTAAAAGATCCGACTCAGGAACCAAATGAAAGCGATACCCAGGGGATCCTGGGGTTGAGGGCAGGGCAGAGTTCCGTGCCCCGGCCCACAGTCCTCCCAGCACAGGGCCGTGCTCACCTGCCCTGAGGCTCCTGAACCCTGCTGTATGGAGTTTATTTGGGGGTTTCACTACAGAGCCGTAAGTAAAGTCATTAGCCTCAGGGAGTTTGAACTTTATCTCCATCCCTTCCTGGAGGTTGGGCGTAGGGCTGTATGTTTCTCTGGGACCAGCTATGGTCCTAAAGCTGTCTAGGGGTCCCACAGGGAGTCACCCCCTTAGCATTAGTATGGCTGGAAACAGCTCACAATGAATTGTAAGAGACACCCCATCACTCAGGAGAAACACAGGGTCTTAGGAGGTCAGCCCCAGTATCCAGAGACAAAGACCAAACCTGTTTCTTGTTCTGCCGCAACCACATGTTGGGTGAAAGAGCCAGATCAGAAGCTGGCAGCCACTCAGTGCCACCAGGTTTTATATTTCAGAGACCAAGGGCAAGGGAGAAGAAGGATGAAATGACGGCCAAGCTGTGGACAGTGGTGGAAGGGCTCTTTGGGCCTGTGGGACTGGATTGCCTGCCTTGGTGTAGACAGAGCCTGTCTCTCATGAGCCTGTGTGGCTCATTCGGACACAGCCGGGGCTAAAGCATAGTTCACTTTATTTTTGTTGTCATTAAGGATGTAAAATATAAATATCACAGCTAACTCTTCAGTATCCATTTAATGGCAGAGGACCAAAATGATCGTTTTATGTAATGAAAGATCACGAGAAAACAGACCTAAGTATCAACGTATCTATTTAAAAAAATAGTAAAGTTTGCTGCTAAAAATGCCATATCAAGGATATTTGTATAATGTAGCTGATTCACTTTGTTGCATAGTAGAAACTGACACAATACTGTACAGGAACTGTACCGCCTTTTGTTTTAATGCCTTATTAAGAAATCAAACTGCAGTGTTTGTTTCAGACCTCGTCTTCATTTGGGGGATTCAGGAAGAATATTATGGTACTTTAATAATTGCAGCGGTAGAAATAAAATTTAATGTTTCGGTTTCTGTGGAGGCAGTTGACGGTAGGAACACAGTGTATTTGTGGAATTACATGAAGGATTAAAATTAATGGGCTTTTCCTTTAGCTTAAGCTGTGACAAAGAAGCTGTAGCCAAGTAGATGTGTTACTGGAAAAGTGGAGGAAATGGCTTTGTATGTTTTGTGGTTGGTTTATGTTGTTTTCTTAGCAGAGTCAGGACATAGTAAGAAGCTAAAGATAGTCCCTTACTCATGAGGAACACTCCCAGTAAGATTATCCCTTGTTGGTTACATATCTATGCAGAACTATAATCTGTTATGATTTTGGAGGAGATTGCCTTTATGTTGTTTGATCCTAGCCTGAGAACATTAATTAGGGTTTTTAAGAAAACACTGGAAATTGTCAGCTACGTAGAGAAACGGTGTTATGGCTGGATGCTGGCACATTGAGTCAAAGTTTGTGACTACAAAATGTCAGTTTAAATGGAAGCCGGCTGGGGACCACTGTTGCTTTTTTTTTTTAATTGACGTATCGCTGATTTACGGTGTTAATTACTGCTGTGCAGCCAAATGACTCCGTTTTACATACACATTCTTTTTAGAAAACCACTCTTTTCCATTATGACTTCTCCCAGGATATGGAATACAGTCCCCTGGGCTGTGCAGGAGGACCTTGTTTATCCGTTCTCTGTACAGCAGCTTACCCCTGCCAACCCGACCTCCACGCTCCCTCCCGCCCCGCCCCAGCTACTCTCTGCCTCTGTGGCTCCCTCCCGCCTTGGCTCCGTTCTGCTCCACGGGCCGTTCACTGGTGTCGTCGTTTAGATCTGTGGACTCCTGTCGTGTTCCACCCAAGTGGCAGATTGGAAGCTCATGCAGTGAAAGCGCTGTGACTTTTTCCAGACGTTGTTCGGTGCACAGGTATCGCTGGGGACTGCCGTGTGTCAGAGGTGCTCGGCGGACAGCGGTGGCTGGGCCTACTCATCTGTGGTCAGAAAAACGGCCGCACCATCAGCCGTGCCACTGAACTGCATGAAGGTGGGGCGAGCACTTGCCTCCTGAGTCTGATGTTGATGCTCGGCAGTGCCACGCGGGGACGCTGATGACCTTCCTGGCAGGATCGCCGTGAGCACGCAGTGCCGGGCTCCAAGGCGCGGGCGCTCCGGGCGCTGAGTATGGGGGAGTGACAGCTGCCTGGGCTGTCCTTCCTGCTCTGCTCAGGCACCGTTTGGGGGTTCTGATGCAGTGGTCCTTTTAGGAAGAAGCAAACTGTATCGTAGTGCTTTTCCAAGTTCTTCGATTTGTGTTACGCTAAATTGTAAATGAAGTATTTCATAGTCTTGGAGTTCTGAGTGTATAGTTTCTTAAGCATTGTAAAGCGTTCTGTTTTATAAGTTAAGAGGTTTCCTGTTGAGATGGAAGTTTCTTTAGGCTGTGTGACCCTGGATTGCAACTCAACCAGTAAGTCTAGCTGCCTTTAGCTTTGGGTGAGCATCCCCCACTTAGCACCAGACTCACAAGTTGCCCTGCTTGGGAGTCTTTCTTATTTGGAAAGACTGTTACTTGGCTGGCAGTGATAATGATTTTTAGGTTATGGTTTTTTCAATGATTTAAGTATTAAAAATATGGAATTTTTTATTTTCCAAATTATTTCCATGATAATTCTTTAATATTTTAGTAGAATTCACTTATATTTTCATTTTTTCTTTGCATAACCTATTGTTGCAAGAGGTTTTAAGCCAGGAGGCCTCTTTTTTTGGGGGGTTGTCTGCCCAGTATGTGTCCCACTTCATCCTTCTGGTCACATGACAGACTGGGGATGGAAACAGACTCTGGCTTCATCGTTTGCAGTTTCGGGAATTTAGAATTGGGATTGGCTGGGGGCTGCTGCTCATCAAAACTCTCTCCTTGAACTGGCATGGTGAAGACTTGGAGCATCTGTGGCGACACAGGAAAAGCTGGTCTTCAGAGAGATGTATGGACGGGCGGAAGCAAAGGGGAGAGTCAGGCAGGTACCGTCCAGACTCCCAGCAGCCTTCCTGTCCTTGGTCCAGTTCTCGAGGAGGCCCCACTGCCTGTCTGCACCGCAGCGTCTTCCGCAAGTTCCTTCTTTTTGCAGTTTTGCTCAAATTAGTTTCGACTAAAGAAGCTACATTAACCTTGGAAGGAAAATAGTTGAGTGTGAATATCTACATGCAGAAGAATGAAGTTAGACCCTTTACTTACACTATGCACATGGGTCATAACCTACCAAAAACACACCTACATTTAAAACTGAAGCTGCTGAAAATCATAGACGAAGACATAGGAATAAGTCCTCCTGACCTCGAATTAGGCAAAAGCTTCTTAGATATAATACAAAAAGCAGACATAGATGAAATTGAACTTTATCAAGATTAAAAACAATTGTGCCGCAAATTGTGCCATCAAGAAGCTGTAAAAAGATAACTTACAGAATGCGAAAAAGTATTTACACATCTTATGTCTGATAAGGGGCTTTTATGCTGAATACTGAAAAAAAAAGCAAAACCAAAAACTAACAACTCAAAAACAAAAACCCAATTGTTAAATTGGAAAGACTCTGAATAGACTTGTCCAAAGAGGTTATACAGATGGCCAATAAACACACGAAAAGATGCTCCACGTGGCTAGTCACTAAGACGGCACAGATCACAACCACAGCGAAACAGCACTTCACATCCATTCTGACAGACGTAGCTAAAAAGAGGGATAGCACCAAATCGCAAGACTGGAAAAAATGGAGCTGATGTGTGCTGCTGGTGAGAATGTAAAGAGGTACAGCTGCTTTGGGAAACAGTTCAGTCATCTTTCACGTGTTAAACAGGGTTGATAGGGGACCCAGCAATTCCGTTCCTAGGCCTATACCCACGTGAAGCGTGTATGTCAGCTGATGAATAGATAAAAGTCTAGCGCATCCATAAATGGAACATTATTGAGCCTTGAAAAGGAAAGAAGGGCTGGCACGTGCTGCAACATGGGTGACTTTAAAGAACATGCTGAGTAAAGGGAAGCAGACACGAAACCACACAGCTCCCAATTCCATGAAACGCACAAAACAGCAAGCTCACGAAGGCAAGAAGCCGATTGGAGATTCCTAGCGGCCAAAAAGAGAAACAGGAGTGATGGCTAAATGAATAAAGGATTTCTTTGGGGGATGATGGAGAAGTTCTAAAATTAGATTGTGGTAATGTGAATATACTAAAATATACTTCAAACAGGTGAGTTGTATAGGTCTGTGAATTATATCTCAATTAAAAAAATTAAAGAGACAATAAAGTGGATATGTCAACTTTGGTACAGGCTTCAAAAATAATCATAGTAGATTTCTATGGAGATAACTTATTTGTAACTTTTTTCATAAATACATATGCCTAAATAAGTACGTCTTTCTTTTTTAATAAAAATTTGAAACTCTAGATAGGATGTTATTTCATTTAATGATAATTTGCAATTTAGTATTGATTATGCTTATCAGTTTGAGTGATGGTTTAAATTGAGACTGCTGATTTTGTCCTAACATGTTTTTCTGGTTGCTGTTACATTTTTTGGGTGAATGGAGGCAGTTGTTGTGATTTCAACTCAGCACTTGCTAGAGCAGGTCAGAGGTTTTCAACCTGTGGTCTTGAACAAATACAATTTAATTTCTTAGAGGATCTGTGTCAAGAACTTCAAGGTAAATATCATGCCAGGCTAAAAGCTTCTTTCTTTCTTTCTTTCTTTCTTTCTTTCTTTCTTTCTAGTATTTATAGAAGTTTTGGAGGTTTTCCTAAGAAAAATAAGCATAAGTATATTCAGGTTATATCCTTGTTTTGCTTTGTTTGTCCACACTGAATCCAAATGTTATCTTAGATTTGGGGCTTCTGCAAACAGAAACAATATCCAATTTTGTCTGATGCCTACTTTACATAAACAGGTCTCTGTTTATATTATTTAAGCACATTAAAATTTTAGTAATGTTATTGGTGACCTTTAAGTAGTAGGGGGTGAAAGGCATTGAAACATTAACTGAATAGCTTATTTTAACCTTCTTCCTAATATATTTCATTGACCTTTTTAAAGCATTTGTCACTGACTTTGACTGATTTCAGGTATCAGTGTGGTATCTACTAATTCCAGATAAAATATATTTTATGCTATCACTTTTCACCTTTTAGCTTGTTTTTGATTAAAAAATGTTTTTAACGAGCTGATAAAGGTTGATTTTAGAGAAACTTATTGTAATAGCATTCAGTCTCATGTATTATTTTGTGACTTATATGTGTCAAATACATTTTTACATAGCAATTAAGTGATGGTGCAAAATGAATTTCAATTGTTTTTGTGTGTGTGTGTGTGTGTGTGTGTTTTAGCTTGAGAGCTACATGATCTTAATATGCTAGCTTTTTCTTATTTACAGAGATCCTGTGTATTTTGATGAAAATTGGTTAAACAGAATCAAAACTGAAGTGGGAGATAACTGGAGGCTAAAGGTATTTTTTTTTCATGTCTTTTGCTTGGGTGACCGTGACACTTGTTGACTTTTGGTCTGATGTGTCTGAAATAGCGTTTGGTGAATAATCTAGAACTGAAGATGGGGGTAAGCTGAAACTGCGCACCACAGTGCCGTCTCGTGAAGCACCGTGATCGGGCTCCAGAGCCGGGCCGCCTGTGTCCACAGCCCAGCCCAGCGCTCACAACCCCGGCCAAGTCTTCAGCCCTTCAGAGCCTGAGTTTCCCATTTGTAAAATGAGGGTTGTGGCAGGGTCTACCCCACGGAAATAAATGAGTTAACGCATGAAATGTACATAGGACAGTCATGTTCGTTGCTAGTCTTGTTATTAAAGATGAGGAAATAGTGATCATTATTAACTGTGTCCACAGCACTCAGAGAATGAATTATTTTTATTTCCATCCTAATAACCTTAGTTTTCAGTACTTCCTCAAGCATCTTTGACCAAAACCCTCAGTGAGAAATGCAGTTCAGAAGGAAGCCTCCCACCCGCCTAGGTGTATGTGCGTGTGCATTCAGACAAGTTTCTAACCTTGCCCCATGCAGTCATGTTTTTATTTTATTTTTTAAAATACAGATCGCAGCCCATCTGTAAATTTTTTTTTTTTTTACCTTTCTGTCTTGAAATGATTATAGACTGATAACGGGTTGGGAAAAGAAAAGTACAGAGAATTTCCACATACCGATCCCCCGGTTTTTGTGAAACCTAAGGACTGACGTGGGTGGACTGCGCAGTGTACGCGGCCCTGCCTGCCTCTGTCCGCACACACCACCCGCATCACCCGGGCCCTTAGCCACTGCCGCTTCCCTCTCCATCGCTGTAATCTTGTTACACAAATTAATTCTGTGGTCATAACTGGCAGTGTGGAGAACTCTAGAATCATTTATTTTTGACACAGCTTGTTGTTTGTTATTTACTCGCTAAAAGTCATGTCCAACTCTTTGCAGCCCCATGGACCATAGCCCGACCAGGCTGCTCTGTCCATGGGATTCTCCAGGCAAGAATACTGGAGTGGGTTGCGGTGCCCTCTTCCAGGGGTCTTCCTGACCCAGGGATCGAACCTGCATCTTCTGCGTTGGCAGACGGGTTCTTTACCTGTGAGCCACCAGGGAAGCCCCTGATACAGCTTAGCAGCGACTCAGATGCAGATGAGTGAGCTTGTGAAATCCCTGGACTTAACGATGGGCCAAGCTTGGTTTGTTTTCCTATTTCCATAAACCACATGTTTGAGGAAAATATTTATTCATTGACTAGACATTGAGTCTGACAGAATCTAATTCCTCTTTTTCACTAAACTCAAGTTAATGGATGCGTTTTAATGCCACTGTTTTAATTTCGAAATAGCCTTTCAAGAATAGGCAGTCGCAGAGGTGCCTCTTTAGTGCCATGACGTAGAAATCAGGCTGCTCATCAGCTCACGTTTGCTGCTGAAGGGGCTGCACGCCCCGCGCCTGTGTGCGTGGTTTGTACACAGACACACACACCCCCCCACGCGGCCGTCAGTGTCGGGAGGGTGGCAGGGCAGTAACCCAGAGAAGGGGGAGTGTTCATCGCGTTCTCCACGTTCAGAACTGAAAGGCGCCGCTGTGGTTTGCATTCCTGTTCTCTCTCTCACATCCTGCGTTCTATTTCTTCAGCTATATTTCTTCAATTTTAAGATGCCATTGATTTTAAGATACCTTTGATGAATGAATAATAAGATTTGTAGTTTCCAGTGGAGAATAAACTACTGTTTTAAACGAATGCATCGATCTTTAAGACTTTTTCTAAGTTAAAATGTTAAAAGATAAATGAACACCAAAGAAAGTATGTATTTCCCATGACTCCACATTTTCTTAGGGATGTGAACATGTTTTATTTATGAGGTTTTTTTTTTTTAAGGATGATGTTTTCAGTTTATTGTCTTCCCTTAACACTAAGTCTGGCTTCGATGACCCTGAGCCCTGCTGCTGTGGAATCTTTTCTCTGATGGCGCCCACTGCTCCTGCCCTCTGTCCTAGAATGTCTTCCACTAGGAGCATCCGGCAGGGGCAGCCCGGTGGATGATCCAAGGAATCCTGCCATGTGTGCGTCCTGACACAGATCCAGCCATACAAGTTGGGTCCAAAAAACAAGGGGGGCAATGCAAGTCTGTAGGAAGTAGTGCAGGTGACTGTGCCTGTGATTTCACCCAGGCGGCAAAAGCAGGAGCCTGCGCCCGGAGCTAAGTGGCTGTTAGTCCCTCAGCCTGTCCTGTTACTGAGACGCTCCTGATAGCATTGTTGTCTTGCAATGCTGAGCGTTGTACAAACATTTAAATATATAGTCTTTTTTTTTTTTTTTTAGTCTAATGACTCCTAAATATTTCCTTGGTCTCAGCTGAATGAATACACTCTTTTTCTGACCTTGGAGAAGCTTAGAGACATTCTTTCATAGGTGACAACCTGTTTCATAGGTTGCTTTGAGACATTCTTTCATAGGGGACAACCCGTTTTCATAGGTTGCTTTGCGAGGATAATTTTGACTATAATTTTTGCTTAATTCTCTAACTTTAGAACTTAACCTCTGTGTAAGATGTAACTCTGCTTTTCTGGGGAAAACGGCACTGAACTCGAGTCTTCAGTAAGGATGCCACTTTTTTTTTTTTTAATTTCCCTGCAGAAAATCTACGTACTTTGATCCTACTGTTAAGTCTTCTGCAATTACCTTCTGATTATGTCAGTGTGGTCAGAACATTGAAAATTAAATTTAATAATCAGAAGCTTAATTAATTTGCTTTATAAATCTCTTAGATCAAATAAACCAGAGTCCTTTTTTATGATGGTGATTCAAATGTACTGTTGAATTTATTTTTTATGTTTACTTTATGATTAACAAGGTGATTGGTTGATTCAGAAATTTTTTAGCTTAAAGTATGTTTTTATCTGTGGTTGGCTTTTACCCAGTTTTTTTTTTTTCCTCTCTTTAAACAGATAAGCAACCTAAAGAAAATTTTGAAAGGAATCCTGGATTACAATCATGAGGTAAGGGCATTGGAAGTACTTGAAAATGGTTTCAAGTAAAGGAAAAATTAACTCAGAATTAATAATCAGCTTTATTTTCCATTGTATAGTCTCTATGATGTTGGTTCAGGAAACCAGCTATTAAGTGATTTTTAGATAAATGATCTTTTTCACTATAATGTGGATAGTTTGTGAGGGGTTACTCATTTACGTAAGCTCTCCTTTCTTCTATCTGTTAACTCTCTCCTATCTTTCCTTACTCGTGAAGGTGCAAAATTACTCACAAGTCCCTTCCCTGCTTCCGTCTTATTCCTTGGCAGACTCCCATCCTAAGATTAACTCAGTTTATCCAGAGTCTGTATCAGGATGGTCAGAACATCGATGGGGAAAAGAATCAGGCAGTGGAACTAGTTTTTCTTTAAATTTTGTGATCACAGGTAGCAAATGAACACGCCACAGCCTAGAAACACCTGTTATTTCCTTACTGTTTTTCTCCACAAACTGACTTGCATTTAAGCCTACGTCTGTGCTTAGGTTACCTGTCCTCTTCATCTCAGCACGTGACCCCGCCATCCACCCTCCTGTCGAAGCCCTGCAAAGCATGCTACAGTCCTCCGCCTCCTGATGCCCTCAGCAAAGCCTGTTGGTTAGCTCTCCAGAATGCCATTTTCTCCGTCTCTGCTGCCAGCGCCCTATACCAGGCCGTCGTCAGCTTTTGCTCGGGTCGTGGTGTCGCCCAGCTGGCAGCCCTGGCCTCACTCGTGCCCTCTGCCGTCTGTTCTCCGCTCTCAAGCCAGGCTACTTTTTTTTTTTAAGTGGAAATTCAGTTCCGTCACTCTCGTCCCCCACATCGTCCTCCTTGGTCTCCCTGTTGTGTTGAAAATGAAATCCTCACTTCTCACCAGGAACCACCGGATGCCATGTGACCCCCGCTGCCCCTCTGTCACAGCTCTTTGCTCACCTCCCAACTGCAGCCACGTTGGTCTTGCTTTCATGCTTCACCCTACGATCATCGGGCAGAAACCTACCCAGTTGTCCTCAGATACTTCATTTGGGGCCAGTCTCCCTTCTCTTTCCTGATGTGGGCGTCTTGCTGTGAGCATTTTGGAGTCACACGGACTGGAAGTGGCCAGGGGAATCCTGCTGCCGCCGCCATGACCTACATTCAGTGTTTGCTCTTTCCGCTGCCCCCGAGTTTCAGAGCCTCTTGGGCTCCACTTCTCTAGAGAGTGCACAGCCAGTCCTCTGGGGGAGCTGGGGGGCGCAGTAGTGTCCATACCACATAGGCGATGAGAGGCTAAGTTGCCGTGACTCAGGAGGGTTATAACTTAGGTGTGGGAGGTAGAACTAGGAATTGGGAGTGAGGTCGACCAGACAGCTCTGCTCTGAGCAGGGAGTTTCCGGTGCTGACGACTCCTCTCTCATCAGATATTTTATTTGGCCATGTAGATGTCACTGCAGCTCTCAAGTGTTTCTCTCTGGCCAGATTCTAGGGCAGCAGATCAATGACTTTACCCTTCCCGACGTGAACCTGATTGCGGAGCACTCCGACGCCGCAGAGCTGGGAAGGATGCTTCAGCTCATTTTAGGCTGTGCTGTGAACTGCGAACAAAAGCAAGGTAACATATTTGAAGTTAGCGCGTGCATGTAAAATAACCAAGGAAAGTAGTTCATATCATACATGTATGCAGATCACATGTTCAAGCGAGAACATCTTAAGGCCACTCATGAAGAATGCCCTTTTCTACGATTTTGCCAGTAATCTCTTTTCAAGCTTTTACAGGTTAGAACAAATTTGATTGCGATGATGTCCTTCCCTTTTCTGCAAGGCTACCTAATTGTTTGAGTAGATTATTTTTAACTACACCAAGTCTGATGAAATTTACTGCTAATTGGACAAGGTCCAGCCAAATTAATTACTGATTAATAGTAATGAATACCTATGATCAGTTCAGCTATGAGAACTTAAAATTTGATATTTTATATGGCAAGATATGTAATTTACCTAAAATTAGATATTTTAGATTGAAGGATTTATGTCATAAACATTTAACTGAATATACACATCACGCTCGGGTTTGGGACAATGTCAGACAGTCGATCTAGTACCCGCCCTTGTAGAACTTTGAGTGGGATGGGTGTTTCTAAGTAGGTGCTTTGATTTTAAAAGGCAGATGAGAATTATTTAGCATAGTTCATTAAATTCAGATAAATTCTGTTAGGAGAGTTCTCAGCTCTTGGAAGTGTGTAACCATTAAGAGTGGCTGGTTACAGGGTCCAAATAGGAAAAGATGAGAATGTTACCTACACCTGTAGTCTATGGGAAAGCAATATAACATTCATTGAGCTTCTGCCACAGACCGTGTGTTCTGTGTAACACCTCGACTGAGTTCTTCCCTGAAACTTAGGCGAGCAGTGAACACTCTGAACAGGATTTTAACACCCCTCTGTCCAGAGGGCGTTCTCTGTCCTTAAGAGCACAGCTGAGAGCTTGCATTAAATGCCGTGAATCCCCGGGTTGCTGAGTGTCCCTGTCCCGGGCATGCGAGACACAATGTGAGGCTGGCCAGGGGCTCTGCCATCTACCTCCTGCCCCGGGATTCTGTGCTCGGCCTGCTTCCTCGCGGCCACAGTGAGGGCATGACATCAGTTGTCGTGAAGAGTCAGTGAACCCATGTGTGTGTGTTTGCTCTGTAATCCATAAAGCGTGGCAGAAACATGTGCTTTCTGTTCAGAGGATGTTTTTCAGTTCCTAGAGTAAAGAGCAACTGTTCAGAGCGTTGGCTCAGCGTCCATTCATCTCGGCTACCTGACTTCTCAAACCAGGTCAAATACACAGTGGTGGATTTGTAAAAGCA
>SJYF01000930.1:2884639-2911688 GCA_006410515.1 Procapra przewalskii
GGTGCTTGGAGACAACTAAAGTCAGACTGAGAAAACCATGAGGAAGAGCTAGCAAAGAGGCCTGAGGGTGAGCTGGAACGGTCACTGGAAAGATTAAGTTCACTCAAAACTGGATATCAAATTTAAAACAAAAAAAAGGAAATTAGATCAAAACTGCAGGGATAGATAGGGTTTCAAATTAAGTGTATCTTCTTAAAGGGCCAGATGCCAAAAAAGGAAATTAAGCAGGCATGGAATTTAGAGATTGTGCCTTCCAGGGCACAGTTTAAGGGCATAAGAGAAAGGCCAGGAGCGAAGTTTATAGAGACAGATGTAGTTAAAGGGCAAACCGATGTGAAGGAGTCATCCTCTAACACATCTTCTTGAGGAGGAAAGGGCCAAAAAGGAAGAGGCCCCACTAGCATTTGGGTGGTAAAAAGGAAAATCTGGTGTCCTGCAAGACGAAACAGAGCAGCAAAGTCTAAGGACCTGGCAGGATGATAAAAATACTATGTTACAATTTTCTAGAAAATATATCATGACCCCTTTCTTACCTAGCCATAGATTTTCAGTGTTAAAACTGTGGGTGAAATTAAGTATCATTACTTATCCACTAACTTAATCTGTTTACGTATCTACCAGTCTTTATTTTTCTCCAGTGATGTGATGTTTTGTTTTGTTTTGTTTGCCTTGACCAGAAAAAAGCGCACTTTATCTTAGTATTCCCAGAGACCTAAGACAAATAGTCCATCTCTTATGGTCTGCAACCGCAGTTTAGACTGATCTGAGGGCCCTTTCGGAGAGTCTTCAGGCCCTCTCGCTTCCAGCTGCATATCTGTGTTGGACTGAATTTCCTTCATGAACCTCAGCCAAAAAAACCCTCACATCAGACGCATGTAGAAACAGGAAAACCCAGCTGCCTTCTAGTAAACCAGTGATTTGAATCATAGAATGTAGAAAACATTGCCATCACCATTTTTAGAAAGTAGTTGTGTTTCCTAAATCATATATTGTATTGACATAATGGGTTTATTACTATTATTTTCAAATGACTAACATCTCATTTATAAGTACTCTTTAACCAGTTCTGAAGAGTAGCAAACTCAATCCAGTGCTAGAGTAAAAATAAGCTTTATCCCAGAAAATATTATTAAATCTGTTATAGTAACTATTAAATCTATTACAGTAGATAGATGTATTATGCCGCCTCCAATCCGTAAGTGAAAGGAGAAGGAAGAATAAACAATAAGCTTGGTACATGAAATTATCGGTAGAGTCAAGAATATAAGATGAAGATGAATATTAATCTATTACTATTATTGGACTTTTTTCTTGACACTCTAAAATTCCTGGCTTTGCCCCTCACTAGCTGTATAACCTTTGGCATGCCTCCATTTCTCTAAGATGGTCTAATAGTTTTGTCTACCCTCTAGAAGTTTTGTGAGCATTAAATGATTTAACATATGCAAAGTATTTTAAGAAAATTGCCTGGCACCTAGAAGCTATATAAGATTTAACTGTTGTTACTTTTCTAGAACACGAAGAGGAAAAAGAAATGAGATTAAAATATGGGAAAGACAAACAATAAATGATCATTATTTATAGATAATGTGTGTCCACCCTGAAACTAGAAGAGAACCAGCTGAGAAGTCCTTAGAACCAATAAACATTTAAGAGAGAGAGGGTTATGCGACACCTTTGCTTATGTCGCAAGCCTTTCTAGCAGTAGCTAGATTCTGCTCATAAGTATATAAATGAAGAAGAAGAAAACATTGTAATGCTTACCCTAATGGAAACAGCTTGGTACCCATGCAGCAAAATACAGACACCGGTGGCACAAATGATCCGTAAACCAGTCCAAGTATATATAGAAATTTGTAGTATGATAAAGGTGGCATTTTCTAATCAATAGGGAAAGGTTATTTGTTAAATAGTTTGGGAATGATTGGTAGGTATTTTGACAGGAAAAGTTAGATTCCTGCACTGTATCATATACCCAGATGGTTTCCAGAGAAATTGAAAACTTTAATGTTGAAAAGTGAAACCCTATAAATACTAACAGAAAATAATGAATTAGAAGAAAAAAAATTCTAATTGTGCATTAGAAGCAAAAACTATGCAGTGTGAGATTCATTAGTTGAATTGGATAAAAACTAAGAATCTTTATGCATTAAATACATAACAAAATTAAAATAACCAGTGATAAAGATTTGTGACGTGAGAGAGAATCCTGTATCCAAAGGAAAGGTGTATGTATTAAGCAAAACAAATTCATACATGGAATTCCCAGCAGCCCAGTGGTTAGGACTCGGTGCTTTTACTGCAGAGGGGCTGAGTTAAATCCCACGAGCCGTGAGGTTCAGCCAAAAAAGCAACAACAAATTAAAATCAATTAGGGACCATATTATCCATATTTTAGAGGTGAAAAGATCTATGAAAAGAAGTCAGGCTGGAAGTTACACTCCATAAATGTTAACAGTAGGTACCTGTCTAGAGAGTAATGCATGATTTTTTTCTTCCTTGTTTTTCTGCATTTTTTAAGCTTTCAAAAGGAGTATGTGTATTTCCTAATTAAAAATAAAACTTCATAGCTGATACACTGTGAAACATACCACTTGGTGTCTTACTTTCTGAGCAGAGGAATGGCAGCTGGTTGTTGTCTTTCTTCAAGTCTTAGACCACCAGGCTCTGTTTCCAGGATGGTTAAAACTTGTAAGTGCAGCATACAGTCACAAAAGTGGGAGACAAGTTCAAGAACATCCTGTCATTGTTTTCAACTTACTTTTGCTGTTCTAAGAAGAATTATTAGACAGTAGAGCTTTCTGGGTCTGTTTCGTTTCGATGACAGGCTGGAAGCAGCCAAAGATGACTATCGAATACGCTGCGAAGAGCTGGAGAAGGAGATCTCTGAACTTCGGCAGCAGAACGATGAGCTGACCACTCTGGCAGACGATGCTCAGTCTCTGAAGGACGAAATAGATGTTCTTAGGTAACCAAGCCCCCCATCCCCGTGGGATCTCAGACCCGCCGGGCCCCAGGGTTCACCTCCATGGAGCCATTTTTCATCTGTAGAGTGGGAACAGCACACACGCCCACTCAGGCAGACGTGTGGAGCTGAGTGAGTCTATGCTTGTAGGCCCTTGGAACAGTATCTGGCAGATCAGTGCTGCATATGAATGCTGGTTAAGTAGGAATAACCTCTGACCAGCACTTGCTGCTTGCGTACCTGTAAGCGTTCTTTCTGCTGCTCCTGGGTTGTCATTCTGCGTCGTCTGGCTGATTGGTCGTCCTCTTGCTCAGATCCTGTCTCCTCCACGAGGCTCATTTCCTTGCTGGACTCAATTGCGCTCTCACCGGGCCCCTTGCTCCCTGCCACTTCGGTGCTCCACCACTCTGCCTGTATAAGCTGTCCTCTGTCGGATCATTCCAACCATCTGTATCTTACCGTTTGGCTCTTTAAATGCTGAGAATGAATAGAGAAAAAATCATGTAGTGATGTCATTTTTGTCCTCCCGTAGACTAACGATCCTTGCCCTCCTCTGGGCTCCCCACATTTATCCCCCGTTCTGCTGCCCACCCCCGGACAGCTCTGTCCCCACTTATCTTGTCGCTACTCTGAGTTTTCCTGACTCTGTTGTCCCCCGCCACCAGCTCCTCCTGAGCTGCAGTCTTGGTGGATGACGTTGCCCCCTGCACCGAGGGATGGGGTCATGACCCTGGACCCGCTGCGTGCTGTCTGCTGCATCCCCACCGTGTTTGGCCTCTGCTGCTGCCTGCAGACTGGTGCCCATTGCCCCGTCCACTGCTGACTGCTGGTGCTCTGGTCACAGCCCTTCTTGGCTCTGCAGGGGCCAGTGCCACATCAGTTACCACTTCTCTTCCCATTTGAATCTCCCCCCACCCCGCCACCCCCAAGCGTCTGTCTGTTTCTGTCCCTCTCTTCTTAGAAACCATGAGAAGTACTACTCTCTGCTTCTCTCCAGCACAGATTTAGATTACACGGGATCAGATTTACCTTCTCTCCTTCACCCACTAGAGTTTGCCACCGCCCACCCCCACTGCTCCTCGGAAACAGCTTGTTTCTCTGCTCACTGATAATATCCACTTGCCGAATTATTTGGACACTGTGCAGTTTACTTTGCTTTTGTGCTGCCTGGAGCTCTGACTACCTGCTCCAGCTTGCATTCCTTAAACTTTGTGTAATGTTCTTCATTACAAATTTTGCTGTCACTTCAGTCATACTTTTGAACCTGCCCAAAAAGCTAAGCTGGACTCAACCGCTGGTCTGGCCATTTCATTAGAGCCTGTGACCTCCTGGCGGTCTTCCCGGCGTAGCCCTGTCTACAGCAGCTCTACCACGGTGGGTGCGTTTGTGATTCCTGGTTTCCCATCTCGTTCTAGACATTCTTCTGATAAAGTTTCTAAACTAGAAGGCCAAGTAGAGTCATATAAGAAGAAGCTGGAAGATCTAGGTGATTTGAGGCGGCAAGTTAAGCTCCTAGAAGAGAAGAATGCCATGTACATGCAGAACACAGTCAGTCTGGAGGAGGAGCTGCGGAAAGCCAACGCGGCGCGGAGTCAGCTCGAGGCGTACAAGAGGCAGGTGAGAGAGCGGCGTGGCTTCTTACCGTTGTGTGCAGCTGAATTCCCCAGAGTCGCACCGGCTCATCCGCGTCCACGGACTCGTTTTCACAGTATTCGGTTTTTCACCTCTGAACCTTGGTTCTTATCCAGAGGCTATCGACGGGTCCCTACAGCAGATACTTCTGTTAGGTCTTAATGTAAGCACACTGAGTCTTGCCTGCTGCGCTCAGACTGCCTCTGGCTGCGGCAATCGGGGGCCCCTCTTTATTGAGGTGCACGGGTGTATCCTTGCGGCGGCCTCTCTGGCTGCAGAGCCGGGGCTCTCGGAGTGCAGGCTTCAGGAACTGTGGCACCTGGGCTCAGTGGTTGTAGCACACAGGCTTAGTTGCCCTCCAGTATGTGGGATCTTCCCAGACCAAGAGCTGAACCCACGTGCCCTTGCATTGGCAGGCAGTTTCTTAGATGTTGGACCACCAGGGAAGTCCTATATGCTGATTTTACAATCTTGTCAAATTCCCATATTACTACTTTTTTTTTGGGGGGGGGGACCATTTTTAAAGTCTTTATTAAATTTATTTTGATATAGCTTCTATTTTATGCTTTGACTTTTTGGCCATAAAGCATGTGGGATCTTAGCCCCCTGACCAGAGATGGAACCTGAATCCCCTGCGCTGGAAGCCAGGGTCTTAATCCCTGGACCACCACGGAAATCCCCCATGTTACTTCTAATGATGTCTGTTAGTTTTCTTGTCAGAAGTCATATTTTACACAAAAATCTTTTCTTGTTTTCTTTCTTTTTACAGCATACCCTTTTTTTCCTTCTTAGTCAGCATGCCTGACCTTTACTATAGTCTTGAACAGAAGCAATAATAATACACAACCATTTCTTGTTGTTGATTTTTTATGCGGTGCTTTAAATGTTTTACCAGCATATTATAAGGATTGCTTTAGGTTTTGGTAGCCACCTTTTCTTGAGAGTAACAGAATTTCGTTGTATTCCTAATTTCATGGGTGTTTTCCGTAAGCGGATGTTGAATTTAATCAGCTACGCCTTTGAGAGACACCCGTGCTGCTTCTCCTTTCTGTTAATCTGATGAATTACATTAAGAGGTCTCTGTGCTTAAACCGTCCCTGCATTCCTGAGATAAGCTTAGTTCATAGCAGGTTTATTTGTTGCTTCACATTGTGAGATTCACTTGGCTTATTTTACTGGAGTATTTCACCTCTACAGTTTGTTTACTCAAAGTTTTCTATCTCGTGCTTTCCTTGTCTTCTGATTTTGGCATCAAAATTATATTCACTTAGTATAATAGAGACGTTTTAGTAGAACAACCCTGTACACCACGTATGGCTGGTGGGGTTTTCTGGTGAATACATTTTTTCCACATTTCATTATGAAAATTTTCAACATACAACTAAGTTGAAAGAATTACTGAAAGTTAAATGTAGTCCAAAGAAGCAATAAATGTGATTAAAGGGTATTAAAATAAGAAATGATTTTATCAGAGTTCCAGAGAGAAGAACAGAATCATAGAGGGACATTATTTGAAGGAGAGAATGGCTGAGCCTTTTTCAGAGTTAATAAAAGACATCAGATTTAGTATTAGCCGTGAATTACAAACAGAATAAAAAAGAATTCTACACCTATAATTATGATGGTGAAATTGAGCTACAGAATATAGAAATATTACACTTGTTCCCTCTGTTTCTGATCTTGCTGTTCCCGTCGCTAAGTCATCTCCAGTTCTGCGACTCCATGAATTAGCTTTTGATCTGGAGCTTAATGTCATTTTCTTTTTCGTTGTAATACTTCTCTTTCTGCAGCTTCTCCTTTGGTGGCTATTCACACCTGTGCGATCATATTTGGTGCTATTTTATTCCTTTCATAATTCAGGTTTCTTTCTTTATTTTAAGTATTTAACTCCAATTTAACTTCCTTGGAGGGCTTATTCTACTATTTTGCTTTTGTTCGTGCTGTTAATGTTTTTCTGCTGACTGTTGTTCTTAGTGGGTTATGTCTTTAACACTTTTGTGATTTGGGGGTTTGCTCTCATCTTTAGCTTTGAGGGTACTGGGGACCTGGTTGAGGCTGTGTTCCTCCAGGCAATCTGTGTGTTTCGTATGCCAGGTTTTCCACTGCGTCACCAACCAGGGTGACTTAAATTCATTGCTGGGTTTAGGGTTTGCCAGACAAGGCATATGGCAAAAATTCTAACACAAATCCATGTATCCACAGGGTATGGTTACACATTTTCAAGTTACACTCACTTTAAGGCAGGCAAGTTTCCTTATTGACTTTGCCAGCTGATGGATTTTTTTTTTTTCCTAAACTACTGTTTACTGACTCACCATCTTTCAGAACCCAAGATAGTTTAACAACCACCACCTGTCTCCCAGTATGTTAAAGTTCTGGACCCCTGGTGCTTCTGGTGGCATCTCACAGTGCCTGTAGCTCCCTCACAAACCTCCACTCCAATTTTAGCCTCTGATTACCTCCTGCACTTTCTTATAAGCTTAGCAGTGCCGTCGGACTCTTTTCCCCCTTAGCTTCTTTTGCTTCATGCTAAAAGGACTTCCAGACTGCCCAGTTACCTGTGTTACAGGAAACAAAAGTCCTGTAGGTTTTTCTAGGTTTGAGCATTTTTTCTTCCAGATGATCTGGTTTTAGAACCCACCGTATCTTGGCAGATTTCTATACCTAGGTTCTCTCCGTTGAGTCAGGCTTCTGTAACTTACCTATTTTTTTTTTTTTTTTTTTTAGTATCTATGGGGAAGATAATCTTCATAGATCCGTAGAAGACATTTGATAACTTCTAATGTATCAAATTATAAAAATTAATGATACCTTTCTGTGCCAGGTAGTAGAACTGCAAAATAGATTATCTGAAGAATCGAAGAAAGCCGATAAATTAGATTTTGAATATAAGCGGCTAAAAGAAAAAGTTGACAGTCTTCAAAAGGAAAAGGATGTGAGTATATATATATATATATATATATATATATGGGCATTTTGGTCTTGATCAGTGCTGAAATTAAGAAGATGATATTTAATTCTTATTTTGGCTACATTAATTTCTTCTTCTGTTTATAAATTTAAAGTTTCGAGACCCTATTGATTTTTAAAATTATTTATTTTTAATTGGCAGATAATTGCTTTACAGTACTGTATTGGTTTCTGCCATCTGTCAACATAAATCAGCTATAGGTATATGCGTGTCCCCTCCCTCTTGAACCTCTCTCCTGCCTCTCACCCTTCTAGGTTGTCACAGAGCATCGGATTTGACCTCCCTGCACCTGTTGATTTTTAAATTAAAGAAGATTTATATTTGTGTTTCAGAAATAGATCTAAAATAAAAGATGGAGAGACTGTTCATTCTAATTTATTTTCTGTATATTTATACCACTGTTGCTTCTTTTCCGTCATCTTACTTGTGATTTGCTATAAATTTGCGTGGCTTCTCTGTTTTCTATATGCTTAATACAGAGGACACAATTCTTTTTGTTGTTGTTCAGCATATTTTGAAGCTTTTAAAAATATTTTTACTTTGTCATAATGGATGAATTGTGTCTTTGTTGTGTGATTTTATGGTTTCATGAAAAGAATTTTATTTACATAATAAGATACTCATTGTTAAGAATGGAGTAGATAGTTTTGTTTCTAACAGTTAACTAGATAAAATCCTGCCTTGCGCATAGAATATGTTCAGTATGGTTAAACTGGAAAAAATCTAATCTTTCCCTTCTGTGATTGTTCTGTAAAAGATTAGAAACTATAACATGTTCATATTCCACACTGTTTATCATTCTGTCAGGTAAGGCAGAGGCCACTAATAAGTAAATTCATGAAGGTTGGCGCTGACTTCCTTTGTTCTTAATGTCCCTCCAGAGGTTGAGATCGGAAAGGGATTCTCTGAAGGAAACCATTGAAGAGCTTCGCTGTGTTCAGGCTCAGGAAGGACAGCTCACAACTCAAGGTAACTAATGTTTCAGAAGCCCAAGCAAGATTATTTGTTGCTGTAGTATCAGGAAAAATGTTAAGATTCATATTAAGATGATTGCACCAAAAAAAACAAGAACTTAAAGTTGGAGAAGAGGCCGTGAGATTGATACAAATTTTGAACTGTTACCCAGATTTTATGGAAAATGGATGATAGTTATGAGACCAAATTTATTTACCTACTTTTAAATCTTAATTATATTCAAATGTTTATATATAACATATATATAAATATGTATATATATATATGCCACTTAGTTGTGTCCAACTCTTTGCAGCCCTGTGGACTGTAGCCCGCCAGGCTCCTCTGTCACAACATTTTCCAGGCAAGAATATTGGAGTAGGTTGCCATACTCCCAACACAGGGATTGAACCCTCATCTCTGTGTCTCTTGCATTGGCGAGCAGCTTTTTACTGCTAGTGCCACCCGGGAATGCATTCAAATGTTTGGGTTTTATTAAATCAAAAACATAAATCATTTGTTAAACCATAATAAACCTGAAACGTTTTTAGGGACCTCTTTAAAAGTATATCAGACTTTCTAAATCAATGATCTTTCTTTCAGCTGAGATGTGAGGTGGGTAGCAGTTCACTAACACCCACTACTTGGGAACTTAACGTCCAAAGTAGAAACTTTTTCCTCCTCACAGGAAAGGAGCTGCACTTAGCTGAGAGTTTACCTTCCACCTCTTGGGGAGCATGTGAGCCTGGCTGAGGCCTCGTACACTTCACCGTCTCTTCACTCCCACTCATGTTTCCAGCCCCTGGCTTTCCTGTTACCGGAGACTAGACTCTCTACTTTCCTCTGATTGCAACCTCCTTTTCCCCGCCCTCTTTCTACCAAACCTGCTCGTTTGCTCCATCCTCCCTCAGCCCCCTCTGTGATCTCTAATGACCATACTGATCGCCTCCTTTCCCAGCTCACCCAGCCTGCATACCTGCGTTTCAGTATCCTCTTGACCTACTTCTGAACCAGCTTGTTTTTTGTCTTTAAAATTGTGTTTCTCTGTTTGTTTATTTTCTTGCTATGCTGGGTCTCTGTTGCTGTGCGTGGGCTTTCATCTAGCTGCGTGAGCGGGGACTGCTCCTGGTCAGCGCGCTCCAGCTGTTTGTTGCCGTGGCTTCTCTTGGTGGAGAGCACGGGCTCTCTGCGTGTGGGCTTCAGTAGTGGTGGTTCACGGGCTTAGCTGCTCCGCAGTATGTGGAATCTTCCTGGGCCAGGGCTCGAACCCGTGTGCCCTGCATTAGCAGGTGGATTCTTAACCACTGGACCACCAGGGAAGCCCTGTGGTTTATTTTATACACAGAGCTTGCCCCTGCCAGTCCTAAACCCCTGATTTACCCCCACCCACCCGCTTTCCCCTTTGGTAACCCTAAGTTTGTTTTCTGTGTCCATGAGTCTGTCTCCATTTTATAAATAAGTCATGGTAAACACTCTTAGCAATCTAGGAATAGAAGGAAACTTCTGCAACCTAGTAAAGGTCATCTGTGAGCACTCTACAGCTGACCTCATACTTAGTGATGAGAAGACTAAATGCTTTTCCCCTAAGACCAGGAACAAGGCAAGGCTGTTCAGTCTAGCCACCAGTATTCAACATGTAGTTTCTCACCAGTGCAGTCATGAAAGAAAAAGAAAAAAGAAATGAAGGGCATTCAGATTGGAAAGGAGATCTGACAGCTGAGTTCAGCAAGGTCTCAGTGTCCAGGATCAGTGTATAAATACATTTCTGTGTACTATTAGTAAATAATCTGAAAATGAAATTACAGTAGTTATCTTAAGGAATAAACTGCAAACAAGTTTAGCAAAGAAATGCAAGACTGCTACACTGAAAACTATGAATCATTGCTAAGATAAATTAAAGATATAAATAAATGTAAAGACATTCCACATTCAGTTGTGGAGAGAGACTGCAGTTCTCTTCCTATTGGTCTAAAGAGTCAGTACAATCCCAATCAGATTCTCAGCAGACTTTTTTGTAGAAATTGACAAGCTAAAAAAAAAAAAGAAAAGAAATTGACAAGCTGATTCTACTGATACAATTTATATGAAAAAACAAAGGGTCCACTATAACCAAAAAAAAAAAAAATCTTAAAAAATACAAAGCTGGAGAGCTTACACATCCTGATTTCAAGAGTTACTTTAGGGACTTCCCTGTGGTCCCGTGGTTAAGACTTCACCTTCCAACACCGGCCGTGCAGATTGAATCCCGGGTCACGGAGCTCAGATCCCTCATGCCTCAGGGCCAAAAAATGCAAATGTAAAAAACAAAAACAATATTGTAATAAATTCCATAAAGACTTTTAAAATGGTCTGTGTCGAAAAAACAGAAAAAAAGAGTTACTGTAAAACTGCTATAATTGAACAATGTGAAACTTACATAGAATAGACATAGAGATCAGTGTAGTATATACCACATTAATAGAATGAAGGAAAAAACCGCATCATCATCTCAGTTGATGCAGAAGAGGCAACTGACAAAGTCCAAAACCCTTTCTTTAAAAAAAATAATGTAAACTAGAAACGAAACTTCTGCAGCATGAGAAAGGTCGTATGAAAAACCCACAGCTAACAGCATACTCAGTGGTGAAGGACTAGAAGCTTTTCTTCTAAGATCAGGAATAAGCCAGGGATGCCTGCTACCACCACGTCTATACTTTTGTTCAACATGCTACAAGAAGTTCTAGCCAGAGCAATTGGACGAAGAAAAAAAAATCCAAATTAGGAAGGAAGAACCAAAGATATTTCTGTTTGCAGATGACATGCTCTTATATGTTGAAACCCTTTAAAAACTACACACAGGAAAAAAAATTGTGAGAACTAATCAAATGAATTCAGCAAATTTACGGGATATAAAATCAAACCACAAAAAATGAGTTATATTTCTGTACACTAGCAGTGAACAATATGGAAAGTAAATTAAGAAAACAATTTGATTTACAACAGGATTAAAAAGAATAAAATACTTGGGAATAAATCTAACCCAGGAAGACACTTGTACCCTGAAAAGTACAAAACACTGCCAAAAAAAGTCAAAACCTAAACAGGAAGATATCCATGTTCATTTGAGACTTAATATTGTTAAGATGACATCACCGAAACAATCTACAGATTTCAGTGCAATTCTTATCAAAATGCTGATAGTATTTTTTGCAGAAATAGAAAACCCAGCCTAAAGTTTACGTAGACTTTCAAGGGATCCTGAAAAGCCAAAACAGTCTTGAAAAAGAAAAAAAATTTAGCTTGAGGACTTACAATTCCTGATTTTAAAACTGAGTAAAATGTTAGAGTAATCCAAAGGAATGGTCTGGGGAAGACAGACAGAAGCAGAGACAGGAGGAAACATCGTCCTGTCTCTATTGCTCTTCCCTCAGTAGTGTAGGCGAAAGGACAGATGTGTAGACCAACGGAGCAGAATATAAACAGCCTGGAAATAAACCTTCCCATAGACAGACAGTTGATTTTCAAGAGGAGCATCAAGACAGCTTAGTGCGGGAAAGGAAAGGCTTTCAAGCAGATAGTGCTGGGAAAGCTGGATGTCCACATCCAGAAGAAGGAAGATGTCTGTCCACCCTTATACCATATACAAATAGGAAGTCAAAATGGAACCCTAAAACTTTAAGAAGAAAACATAGAGGAAAATCATCATGATGTTGGATTCAGCAGGGATTCCTCAGAATTGATACCAAAAGCACAGGCAGCAAAAGGAGTCATAGGCAAACTGGACTTCATCAAAATAAAGTCTTCTCTGTGTCAAAGAACACTGTCAATAGAGTGAAAAGGTAGTGTGCAAGGTGGGAGGAAATATTTGCGGATCCTTTATCTGATCAGTGATTGATGTCCAGAGAGGATAAAGGACTTTTACAGCTTAGCAGCAAACAAGCAAAGGACTTAAGGACATGTTTCTCCAAAGAAGATATCCAGATGGCCAGTATTTGTATATGAAACAGTGCTCAACATCGTTAGTCATTAGAGAAATGCAGATCAAACCGACAGTTAGGTCCCACTTCATACCCATTAGGATGGCTGTCATCAAAAAAGAAGGAAAAGGGAGATAACAAGTGTTGATGAGGATGTGGAGAGATCAGAGCCCTCTTGCATTGCTGGTGGGAATGTAAGATGGGTCAGCCACTGTGGAAGAGTTTGGTGGTTCTTTCTAATAAAAAGTTACCATATGATCTAAAAATGCTGTTCCTAAGTATATACCCAAAAGAATCAAAGCAAGGACTCAGCTAGATCCTGGTATGCCAATGTTCACAGTAGCCAAAAGGCAGGAACAACCCATGTGTCTGTCAACAGATAAATGAATAAAGAAAACGCGATATGTATGTATAATGGAATATTATTGGGCCATATAAAGAGATGAAATTCTGATTAATGCTGCAATGTAGATGAATATTGAAAGCAGCATGTTAGGTGAAGTGAGCCGGGCACCGAAGGACAAATGCTGGTATGAGTTACCTAGAATGGCCAGACATTGAAATTAAAGTTACAAGGGGCTAAAGGAGAAAGCACTGGGGAGTAGTTAGAGCTTAATGGTTACAGATTTTATGTATTGAGTGGTGAAAGCATTTGGAAATAGACAGTAGTGATGTTTCCACAAAATGGTGCCTTAGCGTCAGCATAGGACTTCACGTTACTCAACTGTACACTTAAAAATGTTAAAATCATGATGATGATGGAAGGCAGCTATGATGTAGTTTTTGTACTTTAATGCTCAAAGTAGGGTTCATATAGGGACTGAAGGAGGTAGTTGTGGTCTGTCTTGACCCTGAGTCAATGCTTATGTGTTTATAGGGTTGATACCTCTGGGAAGTCAGGAATCGTCTTCAGACAGTCTTGCAGCAGAGATCATCACACCGGAAATCAGGTAAGGAGATGGTGAAGTCCAGCCACACTTCATAGTACTGTTGTAGAAAACTTACTCCTCTGTGATATAGAGAGCCAGTTCCTTACTCTTTATCACTAACACTTTCAACCTGAACTTCTGTGTCCTTAGAGACCTTAGAGACCTTCTCAGCTGGCCATACAGAAGCTTGGTTTTTCTCTTGGGGAGGACAGGGTCTCACACATACACAGCAGACAAACACGTCTCTGCTTGGGTATCCTCAGCAGACATTTAGCCATGAAACCACTTGGCCCAAAGACGAAGGTTATGCTTAGCCTTCAGCCTGCAAAATACTCGGTCGCTGAGATTTATTACCTAAGTGCAAGGAATGGTCTGGGGAAGACAGAAGCAGAGACAGGAGGAAACATCGCCCTGTCTCTATTGCTCTTCCCTCAGTAATTCCTTACATTTGTATTTTAAATATTCCATTTGCCTGTCTTTATGTATAAGAATGAGTAAATGATTGGAAAGCATCAGCTGTCCAGCAAAAGGTTAATGATTAATCCTGAATATTGCTTTTACCTTATTTGGGTTAATTTGCCCCCTTTTTAAGTTGATGCCAGCCCTGATTCTTGACAGCATCCTTGGAGGTATTAGCTAAAATAACAGTTTTATAAACTGTGAAAGTTGCCATAGGCATTCAAACATTTGTTGAATAAATGAAGACAGTATTTATTATTGTTAGCATTTGTTTAAGTACAGAAGATATGTAATGCATGCAACACCAATTTTGGAAGCATCTTGAATACCTTTTACTTTTTTGCCATCTGATATGGTCCTTTATTATTGGACTAATAAAATTTGTTTCACAAATAAACACTTATTTTTATGAATATTTGTAAATAAATGCATGCTGCATGCTAAGTCACTTCAGCTCAGCTCAGTTCAGTCGCTCAGTAGTGTCCGACTCGTTGCGACCCCGTGAATCGCAGCCCGCCAGGCCTCCCTGTCCATCACCATCTCCCGGAGTTCACTCAGACTCACGTCCATCGAGTCAGTGATGCCATCCAGCCATCTCATCCTCGGTCGTCCCCTTCTCCTCCTGCCCCCAATCCCTCCCAGCATCAGAGTCCTCTCCAATGAGTCAACTCTTCGCACGAGGTGGCCAGAGTCGCTTCCGTCGTGTCCAATTCTGCAACCCTATGGACTGTAGCCCAGCAGGCTCCTCTGACCATGGGATTCTCTAGGCAAGGATACTGCAGTGCGTTGCCATTTCCTTTTCCAGGAGATCTTCCCAACCCAGGGGTGAAACCTGCATCTCTTATGTCTCCTGCATTGGCAGCCAGGCTCTTTACCGCTGGCGCCACCTGGGAAGCCCCTATAAATAAATGGTTATGTCCAAAAAACAAATTTTAAGGAAGCTTATAGGTAATGAGGTTGGATTTTTAAACAGAAAAGAACAATGATGAAAATTCAACAAAATGGCTTTTATTGAGTATTAGTACAAATTAAAATATGCTCTGTGTCTACAAGAGCTACCAAGGTGAAACAGTGCAAGGGTTGAAACTCTCAACACATCAATAGACCAGTATTGACATAGGTCAGTGTTCTTGACATATAGTGAGATTTTCTTTTCCAGTTTGCAAAAATCTATTAAAAGTGATCATTTTCACTAATGTTAAGGGTGTGGAAAGGTTAGAAGCCTTATAAATAAAAATAAAGAGATACAATTTTTTAATGAGATATAATTGACATACAACTTGTAGTAGTTTCAGGTGTACAACATAACGATTTGACATGTGAATGAAGGATACGTATATGTTGTGAAATGATCACCAGAGTAAGTTCAGTTAGTATCCATCGCCACATAGAACTACAAAAAAAATTTTTTTTTCTTGTAGTTATACAGCTTTTCTTATGAGCAGTTTGGCAGAATGTGTAAATGTTTAAATCAGAAAGAAAATAGGATTTTGAAACCTCCTTCATTATACATCATGATATTTGGAGATTGTTTATCTTTAGACCATCAATTCTATTATAAAAAGAAAGGGCTTGAGACCTGAGATGTGCTGTCTCAGCTAGTTAAGAGCTAAATTTCTTGCAGGTTCTTTTTTTTTTTTTTCCATTTCTATTCTACGTATTAAATCTGTAACGGTGCCTCGCTGGATTTTGATAACCCTGTTAATCAGTTTTTCTTTTGCTCTCAGGGAGAAGCTCATTCGTCTTCAGCATGAGAATAAGATACTGAAAATCAACCAGGAGGGTTCCGACAACGAGAAGATCGCCTTACTGCAGAGCCTTCTGGATGACGCCAACCTCCGCAAGAACGAGCTGGAGACAGAAAACAGGTGAGGGCGCAGTGACCACTCCGCTCGCCGTGATCCGATCCCTTCAAACACAGATCCAAGCTGTAGGCGCAAGTGAGAGTGTTCTCCTCCATTGCATTTCACGAGTCCTTTTTCCCACTTACGGGCAGATTTGCCCAAAAGGGCTGTGTCTCTGTGATAGAAGCCCCATCTTCAGTTCTTCAGGCAAAATGATACCAAAGTCCTGCCATTCCCCGTTCCTAATGACAAATTAAAACTAGAAGCTTAAACAGCCTGGCAGCGCAGGAGACATGAGTTCAGTCCCTGGTCCAGGAAGCTCCCATGTGCCGAGGACCAACGAAGCCCGTGTGTCACAGCTCCTGAGTGTTATGCCCGAAGTCCCAGTCCCCAAAACTGAGAGGAATAAGACGTCCATGGTAATGCAAAAGCATAAAAGGGTTTATTGCTAGCTCGAGCTAGGGCTCCCCCGGCACCGACGCAGCGGCTCTAGGGAGGGAGCCCCGAGTCTTGGGCTGCACTGCTTTTATAGGGAATTTAATCAGGTAAAAGGGTACAAGAGGGGGTGTTCAAGCAAGAGGACAGCTGATTGGCCACTTTAGCGGGTGTTTAAGTTGACAGATAACTGGTTGGTTACTTCCATCCATAGGATTTGTATGTAGATTCTTGATTGGTTTTTACTTCCAAGGTAAATCACAAGCTCTTGAACATAAAGTCAGAGGGTTTAGCCTAGTGACTGATTGGCTCGTGTACAGTGGGGCTAGGTTAGGTAATCTGAGGGTTGATTGGCTATGGGTAGTGGGCTTAGGTTGGGTAACGTCCAAAGTTCTTTTGCCCAGGACCTTGCAGGATGGAATTCTTTTACAAGATGGAGCAGCTCAGGCCCTTGATGCTGGGGTGAGTGGGACCCTGCTAGGGGGTGGTCTCCTGGAATCATGACCCAGGTTTACAGGAATTCAAAACCTAGGCCTGGTGCAACCTGTCGAGCCTGCCATGGCTCCGGTCTGGTTCCCCAACACTGAGCCCGAGCTCTAGGGCCCAGGGGACGCACCTACCGAGCCCGAGCTCTAGGGCCGGGGACACGGCTACTGAAACCCATGCTCTAGGGCCCGAGGGGCATGACTCCTGAGCCCGGGGGATGCACCTACCGAGCCCGAGCTCTAGGTCCCCGGGACATGGTTACTGAAGCCCAAACACCCTAGAGCAGCCAGAGAAGGCTTGGCAATGAGAAGCCCACTCACCACAACTGGAGAGTAACCCGCACTCACCACAGCTAGAGAAAGCCCCCATGCAGCAACGAAGACCCAGCGCAGCCAAAAGCAAAATTAATTCATTAAAAATAAATAAAATCTTCAAAAAAAAAAACTAGACGATAAAATAATGTCACCATTAATTGACAGTCTTTGGAGATACTTTTACTTTGTCGTCATGATCAGATTAATAAGTTTGCCTTGTTTAGACAAGCTGATGTTTCAAAGAATCAGTTGGTGTAAGGAAAATAGTGGGAACCCTCATAATGAATTGATAGAGCTTTCTTTTTTTAATCTGTTAATCCTTGCTACTCTAGTTGGAAATCATCCATCTTATAAATAATTCAGTTATTTTTGAGAATTTAAAATCTCCAGATCTAATAAGCACATCACTTTGCTGTTTGTCAGTTTTCAGAGTATTGCAGTAGGAAGTCATTCCAACTACTTTTAAAAGCAGTTCTTACTCTGGCAAGGATAACTTTTGTATTTTGTTGTGACAGTCTTCTGATTCTTTTCCTTTTTGGAAACGTTTCTTAGATCCCAAACATATGGTGTCTCTTCTTTCTCTTAGAGCTGTCATTTTTTGAGGGATTTGACATTTTTATAAATAGTTTCACAGTTTATGTGATATTACAGATTCTTTGCTTATTATGCCTGCTAGATTTGGCATTTTCCAGGTATGAGTCAGTCTTGAGAGTCAAAATAGTTATGACAGTTTTACATACCCCACCTTTCTTCCTGTGACTTTAATGTTTAAACCTGCTAAGGGAGAATCAGTAAACAGTGTACACAGTAGGGTGGTTTATCAGAGCGTAATTGAATATAAACAGGAGACATTTGCATATCAACTCTTAGGAGTATAGATAATGAGTACTTTATTTAAAAAATACTTAGAAAAAGTGGGGAAAGAGAAGGGAGAGGAATAAGAACAGTGGCAAATAGGTGGCAGTCATGGCAGAGCCCAGGTGGGAGCACCCTGAATTACCCCTCCATCCTCGGCCTTCACTGTGTCTTAGCATCATAGTCAGGAGAGCCTGCTCCCGACACTAATCTCTTGTCAGGGAACCAACACCTGCAACGTCTTCTGTAACATTTTGCCGTGTCTTTCACAGGCCTTACTACAGCTTCTGCCCTTTTCTCCTTAAAAACAGAACAACTAGTTGTCATTTGTACTATAGCACTTGTACGTCCAGATGACTGGTTACCTCCCAAGTGCCTGTTATTTACAGCTGTGTTGGTTTGTCAGATTGCAACGCCAATAACTTACCTGTACATCATAGCCATCTGTGAGTTTTATGACCTGACGCAGTAATAATAATAATAGCAGCTAGCATTTATTAAGCCATTGTTTGTTCCAAACACTGTGCTGAGTGTTTTAAACATGTGGGCTTACTTACTAAAGTTTTGCAGATGGAGGAATTTGGACTGAGACCCAGACTACCTGACTGTAGTCGGCTAGTTTATCTTCTGCCATATTTGTAAAATGTTTTCTTTCACGTCTTCCCCCTCACTGGATGCTTTTCCTCTCAGGTGAATTATCACGTGTTGTCTTGCTGAGTTTAATAAGTACTTACATTCCCTGGTCTCTGCCTTAACCTGCTACTAGTTGGCAGCCCTGGACTAGCACCACGCAGGCAGAGTTTCAGTCCCCCTGAGTCTTACAGCTGTGTGACCGTGAATCCAATTTGCTCACGCCATACCTCGCCTTAGAAGGAGAGCTCAGCCTCCAAAGTCCTTTCCAGTCGGTTTTGCCAGTAGGCTGGCATTTGTTAAAATCTGTGATACCTGCTGACCTTCCAGCACTATTGGGAGAGGCACAAAGGATCCAGAGTGGAGCCACATCGGAATCTCTCACCCACAAGGTCGGCATTACAATCCTCACTTTTGTGGTGAACTTTTTCATATGTATTTACGTACATATTATAGCTTCATTCGTGTGTGTACATGCTTGGTCCATACTTTAACCAGTATTTTAGACTATGTATTATGACATTTACAATGGCCTCCACTAGTAATAATGTTTGTTGACTAAATAAATTTCAAAAATCACTAGGATGGAAAGTTGAAATAGTCTCAGAGTTTGATATATTTTCCGTATTGCTTCCTGAGAAGATTAAAGAGAGTTACAGTCAGTAATGTACTTTTGCCCTTCTGTTCCCTTACTGAATATGAATTTTCAGATAATTCTTTCACCGAGTGTAAAAGCAGATTCCTTTGTGTGAAAAATATCAGTTATAACTATAGGTTTATTATATCTTTACTGTGATTCTCACTAAATTATAGCACCGGGAGGTTTATAAGAATTTCTTGTTGAGTGTAAAAAGTTTCACGCTGAAATTCTTGGCCGTTTGGATTCTAAATAGTCATTGCCCTGTTTTGTCCTTAACTGGGGGGCATCTGTCTTTTCCTAAAGTGTTTATTACTAGACCTGCCAGCCCCGTGGGAGCATCCTGGACTTCTCTTCCTCCCCTCTTTGCCGTGGCCCTTGTTGATCACTTCCCCCTCCTCAGTTCTCAGCTCCAGGAGCAGCCCTGGCTCGTTCCTTCTGAGTCCCTGGGCCCTCTCCAGGGTGAGCCGTCCCGTCCGCTCTCTGCTTGGAGATCTGCTGGGGGCCTTCCTGGTCCCCTGCGCGCCGGGCCGCGCTTTCTGCGGCCCCCGTCGTTCACGCTCACGGCTCCAGTCGTCGCCAGACGATCCAGCTGCTGTAACAGGCGTTTCCCGTCGCTCCATTTTCAACAGATAGCAAGCAGGTTTCTTTGTGCTGTGGCTCAGCCTGTCCCTCCTGTGTCCCCTTCCGCGGTCAGTGGCTCTTGGTGGCTGAGCGTAGAATGATCAGTGGTTTTCTGCTCCTTCTGTGCGTTTGTGTCTTCTGTGCGTCTCCTCCTCTGACCGTGTCTGTTTCCAGGAAGCGTGGACGTCGCTGCGGAGGCCCCTGGCTCTCCTGCTGCTCTCCGCCTTCCAAAAACAACCTCTCGACTCGCACGGCCCCGGGGTCTTTCTGAAGTACTCTCGGCTCCTTCAGCATCACCCAGGACCCACTAGTCCCCCGACCGTTGCAGCCTAATGATCTATAGAGAATTTGTGGAGACAGAGCTCCAGAGTCAGCATTTTTAGAGACTGGCTGGGCTGTTCCCTTGCAACCAAATTTTAGGCCTAATTATAGGAAATGGCAGCCCACTCCAGTATTCTTGCTTGGGAAATCCCATGGACAGAGAAGCCTGGCGGGCTACAGTCCATGGGACGGCAGAGTCGGACACAGCTGAGCGACTGAGCATAGGATAAATGAAAACACTTGAATTTCACACAGGGTGGCCCAGCCTCTCCTCTGGTTTCCTCTCCAGCCTTCCTTCCCCTCATAACGTCATCATAACGTAGAATTCAGCCATATCATTCCTGAACTCATTGTGCCTGCTCTCTTTCTGTGCGCTGTGGACGTGCTGAAGTCTCGGTCTCGAATCCACTTTCCACCATTAACCACACGAGCATTTTAGTTCTTGTTCTGGTCTCGGCTCAGGTGAGGCCTGACCCCTCCACACTCTGAGGTGTGGTCCTCGCTTCTCGGAGCAGGTCTCCCTCCTCTCTATACTTCTGCCTGCTGTGTTGAAGCATTTATCTTGTATATTATTTGTTTACATCTTGCCTCCCCAAGTGCAGTTTTTTTGTTTTTGGCTGCACCCGGACACTTGCCCAACCTTAGTTCCCTGACCAGGGACTGAACCTGGGTCCCTGGGAGTGAAAGTGCTGACTCCTAACCCCTGGACCACCAGGGACATCCCATGAGGGTCTTTTAGCACTACACTGAGCACTCATTTGAATAAATGCATATTGAAGTGAATTTCAAACGAAGATATGTGCACAAGTATACCAGCTCAACACAATGTGTCTATCAAAAACACTGCATTGGATGTCATCGTCAAAATTTCAAGCTACACAAAAAATAATGAGAAAAGTGAATTGTTCCGCCTGGAATATGAGACTTTGTTTTGCTCGTTATACGAAAACCTAAAGGAAAAGGTATAAGTTCAGTCAGAACTTGGAAAATTAATGTACGTTTGATTTCTAGGCTGGTGAATCAAAGACTCCTAGAAGTACAGTCACAAGTGGAAGAACTGCAAAAGTCTTTACAAGATCAAGGCTCGAAGGCAGAAGATGTAAGTCTTGCTCTATACAGTGGTGGTCCAATAGTTTCATAATGTTTAGAAAAGCTGTGACTTCTTTTTTTTTGATGGTCTCTATCAACAGAATTGTGATGATATTGGTTATAGAAAAGAAACTGTTTTCCTTTTACTAACATTGCTTATAAAAAGACCAGACAGTGGTGCTTTTGTCTCAGATTTACCCTGCTGGGAATTAGAAGTTCATTTGTAGTTTTCAGCTAAGGAATTGGGCTTTTGTGTTCCACGGATGCTCACCTCAGTTTTCAGAGTATTGATATTCCTTCTGGTAAAAAAAAAATAAGTGCTGGCACAATCTTAGCATGTTCCAGTAGCACTGCTTGATGTGAATTTGGTTTTACGAAAATAATGCCCTTCCTAGAATCCTGCCCTCTCCAGGTTTATGAGCCCCTCTTTCTGCCCCTGCCCTTGGCCACGCACACATACGCACATGCTCAGATCAAAGCTCGCTGACCTTTTGGCCCCCTGCCTGTCTGTCACAGCCCCGCCTGCTTGGCGGGGGCCCACCTGTGATATAGCACGAATGTGAAGGCGGAAACAGCTCCTCCTGCTCCCCGGCCATCAAGGTCTGATGAAGGCGTGCAGCAGTCATGTTTTGCAAATCCTGTACATTTAATGAGTTGTGTACAATAAGGCTACTCTTGCAGAATGCTCAAAACGAACGTGAAGAGGGCATAAAAACTGAATGTTCATGACCAATCTTTGCTTCCGTCAGTTGGTGATTTTTTTCCCACTGCCAGCGTAATCTGCTGGCTTTTGAGTATAAACCTGTTTGGTTGTTCTCATTGTTGGCGTCACTCTAGGTGCTCTGCATCAAAACTGTAGGCCCATCCAGTCTCACCCAGCCTTCGTAACGTAAGAGAGTGTGAGGACAAAACAGCATTGCGGAAGGCCTGAGGGCATGAGATCCAAAAGCCCACCCGTGGCCGGAGTTCTTGGGTTTCTTAATCACCATCTGGGCTGCGCTGGCCACGTGCCCTCTGAGGTCACCGGTGGCAGCTCATCCTCTAATGTGTTGGCCTTCTTAGCTCCCCACGTGGATTCCCAGTTCCCCAGATTCTCACCAGCATTTGAACTGCCTCATTCCCTTATTACAATGGAGCTAGTTTACTTTTTACACATGCCTTTATCCAGAGGGCTAAGTGCCAAGCAGAGCCACCATTCGGGGGTGAGAATACTAGTAAACCTCACCAAGAGGGTCTTAGAGGCGAGCCGGAGCGACGTTTCTTGGTTCAGTGGCACCAGTAGGTCCCTTGAACTGAGGTAAGTGTAGTCTTGGCTTTGGTCTCAGAAACTTCGAGGAGACTTCCCATTGATCTGCAGTGAGGAGAGTGTGGGGCATAGGAAGCAAACATGGCAAAGCATCGGTATCTGCTCAGCCTCGGAGCAGTAACCGCTATACTTGCTTCTCTAATATTAAAACATACAGAAAGAGACAAAAAATAATTTTGCATGGCCTGATTAGATACTGCTGTGGGGATGAAATCTAATTAAATATGCTGCGTGTCACTACTTCAAGAGACGATACTTCAGAAATGAGTTGCCACCCCTAAAAGTACTGTTAGCATAAATTAGTTTATTTGACTGTTGAGGTGCTAAAAAGATGTTTTGCTGTAAATTCCTGAAATTCCTCTCAGAGCTCTGTACTCTGTAAAGATGGATAGAAGCGTTCCTCACCCTGACGACAGGCTGGCTGCTCTGGACGTGGAGGAAGATGTGGTCCCCGCCGGGCAGCTCTTCCTCAGCAGATGTTTCATGCATTTGTCTCTGTTTCTCACTCAACAAACATGCAGTGCACAGACCCACCTGCCGAGTGAGATGGGGCCTCTCTGAAGAACAGCACAATTTCCCCCCATTTCTGTTATCAAAAGCACAGGCGTGTGACCTTAAGTCAGAGTAGCAATGTTTGCACATTTTTACCAATATTTTTATGTCATTTATTTTTAGCGTGGAAGCAGAAAAGCATTGGTTCTATCCAGGCATATGGATAATTTGAGCTAGCCACAGTGTATAAAACTGCAGCGAACAAGACAGGATGAGATCATAGAAGAAAGAAAAATGTACATGTTTTTGAACAAAATGCATGTCTTTTACTTCTGTTCATGAATTACTAAATCGTTCCTCCTGTTGGCTGCTGTGTATGCTTCATACTAATGTGTCCTCTCTGTCTCTTGGCATGGTCTCTGCTCAAGGCTATTGTAAGTATGGCTTCCTATTCATTTCTATATATTGAGCAGTGTTTTGATTTATGCATTATCTGCCATCATAGTTGACGTTGTTAAAATGTTCAGTTACGGGGCTTCAATGCAAAATGAAGACAACCAATGTCACCTATAGGTTTATGTCCTTTACAATTAAGATACTTAAAGGATATCAAAAACCTAACAAGTCAGTCTGAAAGGAACTCAGCTCCTTTCTCTGCCCCCCGTGCTCCTACCCCAGTGTCATAACTAGTTTGTTTATAAAGTGTTTTGATGCGAGCTTGCTGCCACGGTCTGGCCCCCTCCTGCCACGCTTTCTGAGAGTACCAGTCTTCAGCTGGGGATGCTTGTGGCCCAGGAGACGGGCAAGAAGGCCGTGCATAGACGCTGGGGTCTGCAGGCCTGGGCTCTAGTTCAGGCTCTGCCTCTGGAAATGCCCGGGCGTTCCCCTCAGCCTCACCTTCCTCAGCCCCAAGAGGGAGTTGCTGGCACCCGCTGTGGTGAGGTTAACACAAGTCAACGCCCGCGACAAGCTTCAGTGCCGTGCCCGCTCATTAAGTCATCATCTTACTTCCTGCATACTCTCTCAGAATCGACACTGACGATGAATTTTGCTTAGAGCCTAATCAAAACATAAATGCAAAATGAAAGCTAAGATGTTTTTTAAAGATGTGTTCATTTCACCCTTGGCACTGGAGAAGGGACAACAGTAATCAGAAGCCAGCGGGATTGTCGTCTTTCTCTCCGCCTGGGGGACACCGTGGTGGAGAACGCTATGGCCCGTTCACCTGGCTGCAGCTGAGACTCTCAGCAGAGCAGGGCATCTGAGTATTCCAGGGCTGGCTCAGAATGGGCTGGAGTAAGCGATTACAGCAGTCGTTACCAAGTTGGGGCTGAAACTGGAAGGGCCCGGTGTGAGGGGTGTGTCCCCCCGTGTGGCTCTGTACTGATGGGACAGTCTATTTTCCAAGTCTGTAATATTTGAATTCGGCCGAATTAATTATGTAGCCATGTATCTCAACATGGACTGCTTCATAAAATTCATTCATGAATTTGATCATGAAACTTGGTGGTCCTGTATGGAATGCCATTATTCTTTGCTTATTTTGCATACGTTCTGATCTCCTGCATCTCAGGAGACTTTTTTTTTTTAAACCCAGTCAAAGCTGCATTCCCCAGCATGTTAAATGCTGTGGCTAACTTTTCTTTCATTTGCCCATTCCATCATATAAGCTATTTACAGCCTGTGCATATCAGAAATCTCTGATTAAGTCACTAAGTGTTTGCATAAGTTGATCCCATGACACACGGGAAACAATATAGGGGATGAAAAGGATCTTGTGTGTGTGTTTGTCACTCAGTTGTGTCTGACTCTGTGACCCTGGACTATCGCCTACCAGGATCCTCTGTCCGTGGGATTTTCCCAGGCAAGAATACTAGAGTGCATTGCCGTTTCCTCCTCCAGGAGATCTTCCTGACCCAGGGATCAAACCTGCGTCTCCTGCTTTGCAGGCAGATTCTGTACAGTCTGAGCCACCAGGAAATCCCAAAAAGTCTTAGGGAACGTCTGTTGCTATTATTAGACTTTACCTGCCTATTATGTCTAGGAATATTAGGTCTGTACCTGAAGGACTTTTTCATTTCCCTGGCTATAAATAGAGAATTCAGATATGCAGTTTGGGGGTTTTTTATACTGATTGCTATCACTTATGAGCTGTTGTCTCCCTTATCAGAGAGAAACAAACTTGGGTACAACATGTATTTTCAGACTTTGACCAGAGAACTTACTCAGGGCTTGCTCAGAGTTACTTGCTACCCTGAACAAGTACTCTTCATTAAAAAAAAAAAAGTAATTAATGTATTTGTTAAAATGTCAAGTAATAAGCTATTTTCTATTTTCCATTTTCAGTCAGTCCTTCTAAAGAAGAAGCTTGAAGAGCATCTGTGAGTATAAAAGCTGTTGCGGCCCATTGTCGGGTTGTCCAGAGAAGCAGAAGTGTTTTGTGTTGGTTACAGAGCATCTGGGGGGGTGGCCTGGGGGTCCCTCAAGGTAGAGACGATCATGAGACACGTTAATAGAGAGTGGTTTTCATCGAAGACAATTTTTCCTTGGACAGGGAGAGGGGGAGATGGCTTCGGGATGATTCAAGCACGTGATGTTTATTAACGCCCCTGCTGATCTGACGGGAGGCGGGGCTCAGGTGTGGATGCGACCGGCAGGGAGCGGCCATAAATGCAGATGAAACTTCCTCACTGACTTCTCACCCCCTGCTATGCCGCCTGGTTCCTCACCGGCCACGGCCTGGTGCCAGCCTGTGGCCCCGGGGTTGGGGGTCTCCTGGTCTAAGGGGTCATCTGCACCCAAGGTCCTTGGATCAAACCAACTGCTGCATTAGGACTGTGTTCTCACGTGAGCTTCCAGAGTTTTCTGTCTTCACAGTAGCGTTTACGGTCCCAGGTAGGACTGTGTGACCCTCCGGATCAGGAGGCAGAAGTGTTTCCTGTAAGAACAGAGAGCAGTTGCCTCAGGTTCTGCAGACCATGGTCTGAGCCACAGCCACTTGGCTGTGGTTTGAAGGCAGCCATGGATAGTATATATACCAGTGCTCTGACTGTGTCCCCAAAGCTTTCTACCCTGAAACCAGCCACAGGCTGAATTTGGCCCCCAGGCTGCACTCTGCCAGCTCTGGAGCCTGTGGCCAGCTGAACCTTCCTTTTTATATAAATGTTTTAAAGTATCATTAAGCTTGTCACAGTAGCAGCTTTTCAAACACTTGTTTGCATTGCAAGCATACCCAAACATGACTTTTTAATCTAGAAGATTCCATTTTAAAATGCATTTGTTTTCTCGTGGAGAAGTGTTTGTCCCTCTTTATTGGAGGTTGACGATGTTAGGCGTGTTTTGTGATTTCTCTCACACCTAGTATCAACTTGAGACCTTCTCTCTGTCGTACCCTGGCCGAACTCTGTCCTTACAGACGTTGATGTGGGTGGCCATGGGTTGCCAGCCTGGTGGAGTGTTCCATTGGTGGGCTGTGGTGCACCAGGCACCCTGGGTGCCACAGAGCTCCTGTGCTTGTCCTGCGGGGATTGGAAAGAATCCTCCGGGCTGGCAGTTTGCTGTCCGCTGTCCGCTTTCTTCTTCAATGTGGGGAAAGCAAGTGCTCCGAGCCACTGACGCTTGGTAGCAAGTCTAACCCTGGGCAGGTTCTTAAACTTCTAGAACAGCACCTGTCTCCTCCCAGCCACTGGGAGGCGGCCTGCAGGGAGAATTTCATGCTGAAGTCTGTCTTTTTGTCATCTCCCACCCCTTTGTTGCAGGAAATAGAATACCTGTTGTTTCATAAAACTACGGTCTGACCATGGTTCTGTGTTCACTCATTTACATGGTAAAAATCTTCATCAAAAACACCTCATTAGTGAAGGGGAGGCCTGTATTTAGTTCCCTGTTGCCTCCATGACAAATAAGCATAAACTGCAAGGCGAAAAGCAAGTCTCGACAGTAGTGTTTACAGTCCCAGACTCCGCGACCCTCTGGATCAGGAGTCAGGAACGTTTTCTATAAGGAGCAAGAAAGCAGTGGCTTTGGGTTTTACAAACCATAGTCTGTGTCACAACCACTGAGTTCTGATTTGAGAGTAACCGTAGACAGTATATAAACCAAGGCTCTGTGTCCTAAAGGCTTTCTACACAGAAATGGCCACAGGCTGAAC
>SJYF01000930.1:2914127-2928817 GCA_006410515.1 Procapra przewalskii
CTTGCTTTTTCCATGATCCAGCGGATGTTGGCAATTTGATCTTTGGTTCCTCTGCCTTTTCTAAAACCAGCTTGAACATCAGGGAGTTCATGGTTCACGTATTGCTGAAGCCTAGCTTGGAGAATTTTGAGCATTACTGGCATGTGAGATGAGTGCAATTGTGCGGTAGTTTGAGCATTCTTTGGCATTGCCAAATTTCTTTGGGATTGGAATGAAAACTGACCTTTTCCAGTCCTGTGGCCACTGCTGAGTTTTCCAAATTTGCTGGCATATTGAGTGCAGCACTTTAACAGCATTATCTTTCAGGATTTGAAATAGCTCTACTGGAAATCCATCACCTCCACTAGTTTTGTTCGTAGTGATGCTTTCTACGGCCCACTTGACTTCACATTCTAAGATGTCTGGTTCTAGATGAGTGATCACACCATTGTGATTATCTGGGTCATGAAGATCCTTTTTGTACAGTTCTTCTGTGTATTCTTGCCATCTCTTCTTAATATCTTCTGCTTCTGTTAGCTCCATACCATTTCTGTCCTTTATCGAGTCCAGCCACTGTTTATCTGTCAAATTTGTTCATCTGCCTAAACTGAAACTCTCTACTAATTAAAAACCCACTCCTCACTTCCTCTCTTCCCAGCCCCTGGTCTCCTCCATTCTGCTTTCAGTCCCTTGCACTTGACTCTTGGATACAACTCGTATAAGTGGAAACATACAATATTTGTCCTTTTGTGTCTGGCTTATTTCACTTCACATAATGGCTTTCATTTTCACTTGGTATAGTGCCTCCATGCTGTAGCGTGTATCAGGATTGAAGCTGAATAATATTCAACTATTTGTATACATAGACCACATTTTGTTATCCCTTTAGCCTTCAATGAATGCTTTTTATAATTTGTGTACTTCCATAGTGTAGTGTTTATTTCTAAGAAAAGCTTTCTGTTAAAAAAAAGATTGTGAATTAAAAAAAATAAAATTATATATAAGAATAGACCAGTCTCTCAAAGCTGTTAAACTATTTACTGTTGGGTCAGTTGAAGTATTTTTAAAGTTGTTACGGTCTACTGTCTCATCAATAGCCTTAAAAATTGAAGAATTACAAGAAGCTTTACGGAAGAAAGAGGAGGAGATGAAGCAAATGGAAGAACGGTACAAGAAGTACCTGGAGAAAGCCAAAAGCGTAAGTGTGAGTCGGCGGGTCTCACTGCTTTCCGATCGTGGTTCACTGACATCTCGTGATACACGCCTGAACCATGACCTCTCAGACCACGAGGAGACCAGACCAAAAGCGCCCGAGCAGGAGGCAGTGACCGAAAGGGTGCCCCAGCCCCGGGCTACTTCCGACTAAGAGGAAAGCAGCTTTCCATGTAGGAGAGGAGGGACAGTCCTCGCCTCGCCTAACAGTTCACGTTAGCTGCGTGAGCAGCTTCCCTGGCGGTGCAGTCGTTAGGACTCCACACTTGCAAGGCCAGGGGCCATGGGTTCGATCCCTGGTCAGGGAACTAAGATCCCACACGCCACACTGTGCGGCCACAACAAAAAGATGAGCTGCACACCCTAGGAGGACCAACCTCTGCCTCCCGAAGAGCCTCAGCTGTGGTCAGCCTGAATCTAAACTGGCTTCTGGGCCCAGCTGGCAGTTCCCAGAGAGAAGGAGGTTATTGGAACCAGTTAAATAAATTACCTATAGAAAGTCATCAGAGGTTATTGGAACCAGTTAAATAAATTACCTATAGAAAGTCATCAGATGAATCCAGATTTTGGGATGAAAATCCACGTTATGAAAAGAAATAGGCACTAGAGTGGAGGGGGAGCCTAAGAAGTCTGTGTTAAAGGAAGGGGCGGTTTCACTGTTCTGCTCTTTCAAGTTTTCTGTAGACGTGATCATTTTTCTGCAGGCTTGACTGGTTTTGATAGTTGGGCCAAAAAGACCCTTCCCGGAAGCCTGCAGGTGTCCAGATAGACTTGTGCCCCCCGCCCAAGTACGAACCCCAGCCTCTGGCAGAGGAAACTGGCACCGTGAGTGGCATGTGGACACCAAGCCCTGTTCCTGCTCACGCATCTGGTCAGAGGCAGAGGCCCCTGAATCAAGTCAGAGAACCAGAAAGAGGAAGACTGTCATCAGTCATGTCTACTGTACTGGGATTGATGAATTTTAAGCCAGAATTACTTCTTATAATGGATTCTTTCATTTAATTTTAAATTTTTCTATAATTAAAAGTTATAACAACAGAACATCATTTCATACATTCAAATTTTAATGTAGCCTCAGGAGATAGTTTTGGACTCCCATAAGGTTTATCTTTTTTTTTTTCAATAACTGCTGCCGTAGATGTTACACACTGTAGATTTGACACTTAAATTTTTTTCTTTTATTCCTTTTTGCAGGTTATCCGTACTTTAGATCCTAAACAAAATCAAGGAGCAGCACCAGAAATACAAGCTCTTAAAAATCAGCTCCAGGAGCGGGACCGGCAGTTCCATTCATTGGAGGTAGTTTAATGTGATAAGACATTTGATTTTTTTTGTTTTTGATTCTAGAAGCCTTGCTGGGTACAGTCTCCACGTCTGTAGGGCACAGTTGCCAGAGTCTGTGGATGCCTAAGTCCCTTGTAGACAGTAGTGAATGTAGTTATTTGCATACAGTCTCTGCACGTCATCCATGCGCTCTAAACCATCTCCAGATGAGTTATGCAAGGGCTTCCCTGGTTGCTCAGGCAGTAATGAATCTGCCTGCAGTGAAATACCTAATGCAGTGTAAATGCTATGGATTTTTTTGACTGTTTTTTTCTATTTTGGAATATATGGCTTTTTGTTTGTTTTTGTCGTTGTTTAGTCGCTAAGTTGTGTCCAAGTCTTTGTGACCCCTGACCTCATGAATTATAGCCCCCCAGGCTCCTCTGTCCATGGAATCTCTCGGGCAAGAACACTGGGCAAGAACACTGGAGTGGGTTGCCGTTTCCTTCTCCAGGGGATCTTCCCGACCGAGGGATGGAACCCATGTCTCCTGCCTTAGCAGGAGGGTTCTTCACTGCTGAGCCGCCTGGGAAGCCCTGTGTTTACTGTTTTGGGCCTGGAGTGGGTTGACTCTGGATGTGGACCCTGTGGATATAGAGGGCCAGTTGCACAGCTGTGCCCATGAATTTAGATGGGCATGAACTAGGTTTTTACTAATGTTGAATGTTTTTCACGCTTTCATGTGCTTGCTTTTTAGAAAGAATATGAGAAAACAAAGAGTCAAAGAGAGATGGAAGAGAAATATATTGTCAGTGCCTGGTACAACATGGTAAGAAAATGACACGTCAAAGCACTTTGCCAAGTTCAGTGAATCTGTATTATTTGTTATACCTCCTTTAGTGTAGAAGTCCTTCTACCGAACGAATCCGAAAAGTAATCGCCGTCCTAACACACGCTAACAAAACCCTAATGATCTTAGGGCCGAACAGCAGATACGAGAACCATCAACGGGGTTAGAACACTGTGGACACTGTCCTGAAGGATGGAGAAATTTCTGTCTCTCAGAACCATCTGTCCCTGGGCATAGTGACTTCAGCCATATCTAAACACAGATGGAGTAGGTTTTCTTTGTGGGACTATTTCACTGGCTTTGCAGGACTGGTTCTTATAACAAAGACAGTTTAATTGTCTCACAGGGTTTGGTAAATGTTCAGTGTCGGACCCTGAACAAATCCAGGCTTTGAAATTGAATTTTCCAACACACACAAAAATGTACGTATGGCAGGGGAAAATAAATGCTCACCAGCATTTTGACTTTCAGTAAGATTTTTCCAGATACGAAGAGCTATGGATTTTGATGAATGCTGTACTTTTTTTCAATATTTTTTTTCCTAGACCTTTTCGTCTTCTTTTTAATAACTTTATTATTTCCTTTTGGGCTGCGTTGGGTCTTTGTTGCAATGTGGGCTTTTCTCTAGCTGCAGTGCTGGGGTGGGTGTTCTCTGAAGTTGTTGCAGGCTGCTTACTGCAGTGGCTTCTCTTTGGGAGCACAGACGCCAGGGCCCGGTGGGCTCAGCGGCTGCAGTTCCTGGGCTCTAGAGCACAGACTCAGCAGTTGTGGCACACCGGCTGAGTTGCCCCAGAGCGTGTGGGATCTCCCCGGACCGGGGATCGAGCCCACGTCGCCTGCATTGACAGGCGGATTCTTTACCACAGAGCCAACCAGGGAAGCCCTTCTTTTTCTTGTTCTTCCTCCTAACACGACCACTTCTGCCTTTTTAAGATGTGAGTTTAGTTGCCTGAGACAGATTCCTTTCCCCCATATCCATTTGACCCTGTAATTGGGTTCGTGACACAATACCATTTTACAATTATAATCGTAAATTATACCATTTTACAGTAAGAGTTGGTACTGTGTCTTAAAGGTTAGTGTCCCAGGTCTGCTAATAGTGTGATTTGAGCTTTTGTCAGAAATTCACACAATTTTATGCCATGTCCACATTTATATTTGCTTTGGTTAAAGCTACGTTTTTAAAATTTTATCCCAATTTTAAAAAAGAAAAGAGGGAATCTTACTGGGTTTATGGTACCACTACTGTGAATATAGATTAATGGAAAATGTAAAAAAAAAAATAAGAAAAAACTATATTTAAGGGAGGTCTCGGGGGGCTGGTCCTGACTCCACCCGTGCTGTTTCCTCTCTGTCCTCCGTCAGGGTTAGTTAGCAGCGGCCTTGGAGCTCGGTTCCTCAGTCCTCACTAGTAATTTCGTGTAGCTGGTTGATTTTTATGACTTCACATATTACGGAACCAAACTGATTTACTCCGTGATACGGTTTTAAAGAAGAATCCTATTGGTAGCTTTCAACCCCGCAGAGAATAAAGGGGTATCTCCCAGTAGGCTCTCACAAGTTATGTTCAGATAAGATAGCTGGAAAAGCTTCATAGGGCTTCACTGGTGGCTCAGTGGTAAAGATTCCACCTGCCAGTGCAGGAGACCTGGGTTCAGTCCCTGGGTCGGGAAGATCCCAGCCCACTCTAGTACTCTTGCCTAGAGAATTCCATGGACGGAGGAGCCTGGTGGGCTACAGTCCATGGAGTCACAAAGAGTCGGATGTAACTAAGTGATTAAAGCAACAACAACAAAAACTTGATATATACATTCAGAAAGTTCTGCCTCTCAGACAACTGAAGTGGAAATGAAGGTGATGAGTAGCTTAGCACCTGGTGAAAGGCATTAAGTATCTCAGAGAATGGCCTTGTGATGGATCCTGAGATCTTAAACATTGTGTCAAGAAGTTGAGTAAATTGTTTCGATTATGAAAGTTAAAAAAAAAGGTATATTTTAAATAAAATATAATTATTAATATATGTAGGCAAATCAGTAGGTTAAATATTACCAATAGATATTTGTCCATTTTCTTCAGATCCTTAAATGGTTTAGTTTCAAACTGAGTGAAAAGCACATCCTGGATTTTCTCATTGGGAAAATGGAGGATGTTGTGTCCTTGGGCCTACCTAAAACGCTGAGCCCTGGCCCCTGTTTGTGTGGAGCTGACTGGTGATGGGAGGTGTATCTCGTCTTCTGTGCTGGTTGCCCGGCTCCTCTGGGCGTCTCTCTGCCTGTCCTTCTGGCCCTGGTCCTTCCATCTCCTCGTCGCCAGCATCCACTTGCTCCCATCGTCTTGTCTGCAGTCACTGGCTGGAGGGAGCTGGCTGCCCTCGGTTCCTCCTGTTTCTCTGGCCAGGGTTCTCTCCATCTCATTCAATGCGCCCCGAGGCCGTCTTTCCCCATCTGCTCAGAGTGCTCACTGCTGGCGCCTCCCAGTTTAGAGAGGGCCGCAGCCTGCCTCCCTCCTGTTCGGAGGTCCTGGGCCCCGCGGGTGGGCTCCTCTCCAGTCCTCAGGAAAGACCCCTGCGCTCAGTGGGCCCTCTGTTGGGGGCCATCAGGAGCTTCCCTTAACTTGAGAACACAAGTCTGCCTGGGAAGAAAAGCAGCGTGGCGGTATGTATTACACCTGGTGTGACTCTCCGCCTTCACGAAGGACAAGTGCTGTGTGGTCCTCTGTTCTCCCTGAACCCTGTGATTTCCGTTCCCCCACGTGAATCAGCTGCTACCAATCAACTGCCCTTTTCTGCCTTGGAAAATCACTTTATACATCTGATCTGAAAGGGAAGGGTGTATGATTTCATGTGGGTGATATGATTCCAAAGATCCATCTCTTATTATCTACCGTCTGGATTATTGTAAATTCAGAAAAATCAGCCTTCATTTCTCCACAGGAAGATTTGTACCTAATTGTTGGAACGAAAATGTCTCTAAGACCATAATCTGTAATGAAGAGAACTGCAGATTAAATCGTGCCTTTTGACCTCACGTAACAAATTCTGCATGATCGTTTTCCCCTGTGAAAGTGTGTTCCCCTGTTTTCTGATGACTTCTTTTCCCCGTGATGTAGGGGATGACTCTGCACAAAAAGGCGGCTGAAGACAGGCTTGCTAGCACGGGGTCGGGGCAGTCGTTCCTGGCGAGGCAGAGGCAGGCCACCAGCACGCGGAGGTCTTACCCGGGCCACGTCCAGCCAGCCACCGCAAGGTAGACGAGTCCCGCCGCTGGGATAAAAACACCCGCGTTCAACACACACTTCTGTTACATGTCACGGCGTTTCAGGAAATTCAGCCAGCTTGTATTTCGTCTCTATTTTCTGTTACCATTTAGTTGTGTCTCATTTGAGGACTTTCTCTTCCGTATCTATGATGCTTTAGTTTCTCAGCCCTTTATTTTGTAGTCCTGTCAGTTCCTTTTAATGTGCCAAAAACTTTTTAAATGCCCAATTAAACGTGTTGTATATTAGTGTAGTACTTTTCTTTGTACAAAAATGTCCTTTGCCCAACGGTGTAGGCTTTGTAATGAATTAGATTTTCTGCCAATAATTGATATACAATTTATATTCTTTATCGTGCCTCTGTGTTACCATGCTTTCTAAGAATGTCTTTGTTTAAAGGGAATTAATCTTTTTATGATGTATTAATCTGTGTTTTCAATTGTTTTCCAAATGCACTTCAAATAACTTACATATTTACTATATAAAATGGTTGGCAAGTGCACTTTTTGCAAAGACATAAATACATCGGCAGAGGTGCTAATCAGCTCTCACCCACAGCACCTGAGAGAATTATTTAGAGGAAAAAAACGAGTTTTCACATTGTTTTATAGGAAATTAAATTTGAAGATTTGGAAACTATTTTTAAAACATAAATAGAATTTCATTATTTCCTGCTATATTGTTTGCTGGCAGAAGTGAATGTGTTGTTTAGGCTATTCGGGGAGAAGTTACAGAAGAAAAAAATCAGGCAGTACATCGTTGTGTTTGTTTTTTTTTTTCTTGTTTTGGAATATCACAGTAACAGGATCAGATTCTAGCAATGGGGATAACACTGAATTTCAACCACCTTCCATGTCTAAATGATTTATTTTTTATATACTTACGAGTCACAGGTAGCCTTACCTTTGGGGTAATTTCCTTGCTGACTTTGCACCTCATTTGTCTTACTTATTCCTTAATATAGACCCTTCTGTTTCTCACTAATTCCTAATACTTAACATCTTAATATCAGTCATTAAGATCAGTAAGTAACTTCCTGTGTGTGACCTTTATGACAGGTCTCTTTCTTAATTCTGTGGACAAGTCTAAGAATTTGCTGCCGAGCAGATTCTCTCTCGGGTATTTGGTTGCCCCAAAGTGCTTACATTTGTTGACAGATTATAAACTGTTTATTTACATTGATGAATGGCTATCAAGTTACAGAGATTGTGAAGCACTTTGACTATATAAGGTGCTATATAAATGCAAAATATCATTCATTTGAACATGAAATGTCTCTGGCTCACTTTCCATATTGGCTTAAGTATTTGGCCCCAAATTATATTAAATACATTCCCCTCCAGCCTTTCTCTTGCACCACAGCCCATTTATTAAAAGCAAAAATTACTGAAATTAGGTTGATCATTTGTTTGGTTTTGGTTTTAGATAGGTTACCTATTAAGAAGATTGTATTTCATGTACTTGCTGTTTGGAAGTTCAGGTTTCATTTAGATTTGTATATTAAATATAAATGAGTAACTTTAAATCAAGCTAAATGTACTTAAGAATTTTCAGAAACTATGTTTGAATGTCTGATTTTTAAATCCTTATTTCCTTTTTTTAAGAAAATGGACCTAAAATTATTTTAGGTGTTTTCATTTGTCCTCAGAAACTGTACCTGAAGAAAGGTATTAGAAAGCGTGCAGGAATGACTCCGTACATTGAGCTAATTTTTTACATTAAGTACAGAAGTCTGAGCTCAGTGTGAATGCCTCCACCTGGTAAGAAGAGAAGCAGAAGGACTTAGCAGTGAAAGACAGAACCACGTGAGCAGGTGCATCCTGGGGCTTCCAGAGGCTGGGCAGACCCAAGCCCATAGAATGTTTTGACAATAAAAGATTAAAATCTTAGATGGTTCAGCCTCGCCCACCCCACCACTTTCCATCCCCTTATATCACAAATTAGAGAACGGATCCAACTGTTTTAAAATAAGGCATGAACACTAACCTTGGTAAAAATTGAAACTGGTAAGTATACCTGCAGAATAAGATAGCCTAAAACCAGAGTCCCTGAGCTGTTTCTTACGTGGATTCTATCCCATGAGATAAGGAGTTTTCATTTTAATTCTCTATTTGCTAGCCCCGTCATGGCCTCCTACCCACCCACTTAACCCAGATTTGTTTTCTCTACATGGGAAAGTGCCAAGCCCCTGGAAGGAAATTTTCCATCCCATTTTTCTTCAACATCCCATTATTTTGGTGTTTACATTCATAACCTTTACTCACCTTTACAGTATCCTTAAGTTTTAATATATTGCTTTCATTCCACAGCAGAAATTTTATTTCTGAACATTCTGTGACGTTTTTTGAAAAGCAGGAATAAAACTGCACTGTTCCAGTGAGAACCCTATTTCCTTGGCCCAGCTATTGGGCAGGGTTTTATGAATTTCTCTTTCCTTGGTGATGATTGTTAATCTCCAGGAAGTCTGTGCCAACGCTCGGTCTCTCTGCAGGTTGCGAGACACTGGGCGCCTTAGGTAGACAGGAGCTGGGCTGGGCCGCGCTGGACAGATGCCCGCGCGCGGTGGCTCCTGAAGCCTGCGCTGCCCGGGGCAGTGGAGCCGGTCCTGACGCACCGCAGAGTGAGCACAGTTACCGTGGTAAGGGTGGGGCGAGGCGTCACCCCAGGGCTGAACTCTTCTACACAAAAACATTATTTTCTGTTTTCCTTCTAACCAGGGTGAGAAAATACAAACTTAGTAATTAAAGACCACCAAAGCTTAAATTTTATATTCTGCAGTGTGTATTTAGCAAGTTTGTAATGAGGGAAAAAAATCCAGCAAATATTACAGTTTACCACATCTTTAAAAGAGAATAAAAAATACAGTTGTACATATCTTACAAGAACTCATACACACTCCATCATATCTTTTTGGTATTTGTCTGATTACCTAATAACCAAGAAAAGAAGAAGTCCCAAAATAAAGGCTCCGTTTTCTTTTTTTTTTTTTTTTTTTGGCCACACCACGTGGCATGTGGGATCTTAGTTTCCCGACCATGGATCGAAACTGTGTCCTCTGCATTGGGAGCAGGAGAGTCTTAACCACTGGACCACCAGGGTAGTCCCAAGGCTCCGTTTTCTAAACACTGATCAGGATTGAATTATTTCTGTTTGATAAAACTGGCTAGTGAAATGATTCATTATAATAAGGATGATATTGTCAGCTGTTGTTTTGTTGAGGTCTTAAGCGATTTGTCTGTGTAGTAACAGCTCAACTGCACAAACTTAAGCTAAATGTTTCCACTCAGAAGCATCCGCCCACATTCCATCAGCAGGCGTCAGGAAGGCAGGCGAGTCTGTGCTGTTGCAGACAGACCAGCAGTAAGCGATGTGAAGGGAAGCGGGGTTTAGGTTGAAGGAGAAGCACATTTTTATTTATGAATTCTTTTACTCACACTTGCTCCTCAGTTGCCATTTTATTTATTCACATCTAATGATACAGGATATTTTTTGGACTCTCTTGCTCTCCGATAAGCATTCATCTTTTAAAGATAACACCCTGTTAAAAGTTTGAAAATCTTTATCCCAATATAAGAATTGTCTCGAAGCAAAACTCGAAATTTTTGAATGTATCCTAACTTCCTGCATTGACTCTCCAGTGGTCCGGATCTCAGACTCCGGGAGTGTTAGAACTTTTCCCCAGTTGGAACACGTGAGGTTTATCTGACAAAGCACTCATGACCCAGACAGTGTAAACCTCATTAGTTTAGAGCCACCTAGGTAAGAACTTCTGTGACCCTCAAGGGAGAGGACAGTGCTTGGCGTTTTGCTTTTTTCGCTGAGAGCAAAACAGCAACATGAGTTTTGTTGTCTGTTCATTAAGCTGTGGACGCATGTTTTTGACTTTTTATCCCCTCAAATTACAAAGTGACTCTGCCTAGAAATGGCTGTGGAACTATGGAGTGCGTTTCTCAGCAGTGATGTCGGTGTGGTACCCCACAGGGTAGGAACAAAATAAGAGGGTCTTTCAGAATCTTTGAAAATTATTTTAGCACGCTTTTTCCATTTTTTCCCCCATTTTATAATGATCATCTCTCTTCCTCTAGTTCCAACTGTCAGAATGGCAGCTCATCTTAGTAGATAAACAGCCCAGACTCACTACATTGAGAAAGCAGTTTCAGAGCTTATTCTTTGTAACTATAATGATTCAAAAATTTTGTATCATGACGCTTTTTATATGAGGGAGGCTATTCTCTGTGTGTCATCCAGTTTTTTACTTCCTATAAAGCATATTTAAATAATAATCGGTGTATGTTCATTCTATTGAAAACTTTGAAAATGTTTTAGTGACCAATTTAAGCACGGTAATTTTATTGTTCTTAAGTTGTGCAATAAATAATGTTTATTTCTCAGAAGCCTAAAAAACATAAAATAACTTGCCACTGACACAGCTCCCCCTCCCCATTTCCCTAAATCATGGAAGGGTCAAAATTTTGCTCCTTTTTTTCATAAAGTAAAGGACAGGGCAGGTGTGATGACCGCCATCTCTTTTCAGACACTGATTATGTTCTTGAGAAATATGTACCAATAATTTGTTTTAAAACAGCCTTTTATCAACCCAATTCCCATGTATTTATAAATATAAAAGCTTTAAAATTTGTATTTAATGTTATCCTGAAATATACTTGGATTCTTCACACTGCATCTAAAATGATAAGAGAAGGGACATTGCTTGAGAAACAAGAGACCCGAACCTAATTATGGCAAGCATATGAGTCTGGCAGTTGCGGCCTGTCAATGTTTCCCAAGAATTCTGTTTCAGCAATTATGCCTCTCTTGTGTACTTTTCTGCCTTCTAACATTTTCCAGTAATATCCTATGAGATACGTTTGTATGCTCCATGTAAGACAGCATAGAACTCTGAAAAAGTAATCTAAGGCTGCCAAGGCAGATCCATTCCTAGAGAGCAGATCGATTATTGGAAGGCGGAAAGACCTAATCATAAACAGATATCCAGGCAGATGGAAGTGCTGACACCATTCAACCTACACTTGGTCTTAATAGTAGTACTAAAGTAACAGTTTACATAAAATCTTCTGACTTTATTACATGGTCATTCTGTTTAAAAAAAAAAAGTAGACAAAAATAGCTTATTTTCTAATCGTCCTTCCTTTCAGTGGGCACTCACTGGGCATAGATTAACTGTACATGTTTGTGAGTGGAGAGGAAATCATCAGTTTTGATCTTGAAACTGGTAACCCATTACTCAATCTAAGATAGATCTTTAAGACTGTGAAGATAGGATGGTGTGATGAGATGAGACACCTCCGGTGGCTGAAACTCACTACCAGCTCCCTAGCAGTAACCTGGCTCTGCTGCTGTGTGCGGTTTATAAACCATACACTCATTTTTATGTCTGCCTTAATTATACATAGTGGCCCCACAGAAAATCTTATTTCAAATGAAGGCAAGAGTAGACTTCCTATGTGTATGTATTCAAGGAGAGCCTTTGTATACCTGGTAACCTGACTGCCCAGCTCTGAACTAGGTGTTCGGGGTCTGAGAAGGTGTGTAGGTAGCCTCGGAATGTAAGGACGATGGGGCTATCAAATACCCTAAATTATATCAACTCAGAGCTTAAAAGGATAAGTAAGTTTCAAGCTCAGAGTGAGCAAAAGAAATTCACCAAAGCATGCTGAGGCTTTAATGCATGTGGGAGACTTCTGAGCAGTCATCATTGCTTTAAGAGATCTCTGAACTGACAAAGGAAAATAATTAGATTAGCATTGATACTGTAAAACTTATAAAAGGGACTCGTGTTTATTCTTGGTGTAATTTGTCAGCCTGTGGACAGTGATTACTGTATATACATTCTATATATGTAGAATATATATATAGCGTGTTTATTTTATGTATGTCACTATTAGAGTTGAATGTCTTAATATTGTTTACTACTTCTACTCACTTGTGTATTATTTATACTTTACTGCAAGAGTCACAGCACTTTACTTACTAACAGTAGATAAGTATTTTCCTTCTACCTTTCTGTGGCGTTTTCCAGGTACATCTTTTCCACCGGGGTTCTTTCCCTTATTTTGGAAGACTCACTAAGGAAGCCGTAAAAGACAGCCCAAATAAATGGGCTGTGCTCTCTTCCTGAAATGTTTAAAGTCTGATTTGAAGTTCTGAGTCTAGAAGTCTATCTGAAGCTGGGTTGTGGCTGCAAGTCATTAATTATATTTTACATGTCATGCTAATAAGACTCGTGAAGTTAATACTTACGAAGCCAAGGTCTCTCATATACAGACACACTTCAAACTCCTTGTTTCCTGGAGTTGCATTAATAAAAAATGAGCAGTCTTCTGGTTAATCAGAAGATGCTCTCACCTTTCATTTGCCTGTCTCCTAAAATACAGACTGGCAAACTCTCCTTCACTTTCATAGCTGCTCCATCATTGCATGTACTCAGACACAGGAGAAAGAAAGCCAAACTCCAGGAGCCGTGATGTCCAAGAATCTGGAAAACGCTGGGGGTGAGGTGATGGGAAAAAGCAGGTACCAACCATGGCAGAATGCCACGAAAGTGGTCTTAGTTCAACTATAACATATGGCTTACGAACTTGGCCATTTTCTTAAGTTCAAATATGGCCAAGTTTTCAGCTTTTTCTGTTGAGAGATGTTTTGGGGAGTCTGGACTCTTTGCATTTGTACTTGAATATATTTGTATTCAAATCATAGTCAAAACATACTGAAATATTTGTTGTTGCATAAACATTAACACAGTGATTGCTGCCAAAGAACAGGGAGATGTGCTCGTTGAGAACGTGCTCGTGAGAGTTTTGTCTGATGTTTAGATGAGAGGAGTGCTTTTAGAGCGTGAACAGTTTCTGCAGTGCTTTCTTCCATGTTACCCTCTCTTCCGCTGGTGTGCTTGGCGTAGGCAGGTCACCTGGAAGACAGAAGCACAAATAGAGAAGGCTAGACTCTAACCTGTGAGAGGAGAGCCACTTTTTATCCTCCCAGAGTAAAAAAATTAAACACACGGTCACACTCACACATGGGGACAGAACGTTGAATGGATAAAGCACCTCCTAAATGTCCTGAGCCTCCTTTGGCCTCTTGATAATCTAGTTAAGAGCAGATACTAGTCCTGCATTGTCCAGTCCACCAGCGAGTCCACAGCCATATGTGCTGATTTAAATTCAAGCAAAATTAAGAATCCGGCTCCCCAGTCCCCCAGCCACGTCTCATCAGAAGCCACCTGTGGAAAGCAGTCACCCTACCAGGCAGCCAAGATCCAGCACGCGCCTGTTGTTGAAGAAAGCGCTTTTGACATTTGGTGCCCAAAGAGAGAATAAGGATGAAATAAAGATGTGCGGTTAACTTACGACACTTACAGATTTTTCTGGCATCATTAAAGAAAGGTATTTTTTTTATAAAAATTAATACCAGCCCTTTTTAAGACCTTGAAAAATCAAAGCCCCATTCTTTGAAACTAGTTTTCAATATATTTTTTTAAACAGATTCTTAGCACTTTACTTTTTAAGTGGTATAATTAAATAACTCCATAAATCATAATTTAGTATCTTCAGGTTCTTCCCTTTTTTAAGTAGTCTCTTAAAATTGATGATAGTTTCTCACACTTATCCAGCAGAAACTGGATTATTTATTTACAAGTAAAAGTTGATAGACATCATAGTCCTCTATTCTGTTACTCTTAAGTCTCTGTTCTGTTTCTTTTACATCTATATAGATCTAAGGAGATTTGCCAACAGTTTTTCATTTCTGCCCCCAAAGTCACATTTGATCCTCTGTCACCTTAAAGGCATATCGAGATCTAAATAGTTTCTCTGATTTCCTTCCTAGTTTCTTGCTCTTAACTACTTAGATTCTGAATCAAGTTAAGTTTCATATATGAAGCAGATTTTATTCCAGCAACTTAGTTAATGAAACATTTTTTTAAGATTTATTAATTGCCTTGGCTTATTACTAAAGCGCTTAGCATGACTAAACAGATCTATACAAATGCATCTTTGAATTTTTTAATGAATAGAAGAGACTAATTGTAACTCTTTGGAGTCAGCTTTAGTGAAAACTGTACTGTCAGGAAGTCAGATACCTTCCTCTGCCTTTTCAGTCTTTTTAATCAAGC